>JAPDOI010000580.1:0-377716 GCA_029168955.1 Aplectana chamaeleonis
TCATTCAGTATGTAACCAGATTACTCATGAAGCAAATCATATGCAAGGGAAAAGAGACCACCTAGACTGTGAGCCGAGACGCTCAATTACGTCACCCTCAGATTGATCACATATGGGGAGAGGAATATGAGTTGTCGCTAGGTGCCTAAGACATGCGAGCCTTATATACAACACCACTTACCTCGAGATACACTTGTCATGGCGGCCTAATTACCTCTTGCGTACCGCCTGCAAGGACCTAATTACTCTCAAGGCAATGCCTGTGGCAGGACTAATTACCTCAAGGCAGTGCTTGTGGCTGATCCGTGTCCCCAAACCCACACAGGTCAAAGTACGGTGACAACTTCTTGAGTGATCATGATGCGCTCCTCCCTTGCGACCTGTGTGGATTTGGGGGACCTGTGTGGGTTTGGGAACACGGATCAGCCACAAGCACTGCCTTTGAGGTAATTAGTCCGCCACAGGCATTACCTTGAAGGTAATTAGTCCGCTACAGAGGCAGTACCTAGAGGTAATTATGGCCGCCATGGGCAGTATCTCGAGGTAATTAGTGTTGTATATAAGGCTGTCGGTCTTAGGCCCTAGCATTGGCCTCTTTCCTCTCCATATGTGTCATTCTGAGGGTGACTAGTTGGAGCGTCTCGGCTCACAGCGCCCATGCTGGTCTCTGCCTCCCTTGCATATGATTGCTTCGTGAGAGTGATCTGGCTACATACTGAAATTTGTTCCCTGTAGAATGAAATAGCGCTTGATCGGGTAGTTTCCTGAATGTTTTTCATTCAGGATTTCCCAGGTCTGGAAGAAGGCGATTACGCTGAGAACGTTAGCCGCCGAATAAACCTGTACTATCTCGGCAAGCTACAGAAGACTATTTGCTATTATATCGACAGTTACGATGCCGAGATTTATCGAAAGTCGTACATGGTTAGAACTGCTGATCGACTGAGTCCCACCCGGTCGATACACACTAAAATAGTGGTTTACGGAGACTGGTAACGAAATGCCTGAGAATTTTACCGATGCGTAGCGAGTGGAGAATACGCTCCACACCAAGAAGGGGAGAAAATGCCCGCCGCAAGAGGAGAAATGCCCGCCACGAGGGAAGGAAATGCCTGCTGCGAGGCCGTAGGAAAATACCAGCATCAAAAATAAGGTTCTTCTATGACCCTGCCTTATAATTAACTGCCTACCGCAACCTGTTAGAATACATATTCAACGCTTTTTGCACACGCGTACCCACGGTATAAGTGTATTGAAACCTCATACAAACTCGGCATGGAAGTTTCACAGATAATTTTATTGTGCGAAAAACTGCAAAAAGAACAAAACTATGAAACAGTGTAGGTGTTGTGCTGCAGTGTTCACGATAAAAATGTCTTTCCTGTTCCCACTGAGGAATGAGTAGTGGAGGGGCACACCTGTAACGTTGAAGCGTCGGTAGAACGCATGAAAATGAGCCAGGAAAAGCTCCAAAGAGCCCGGAAGTTGCCAATTCGAGCGCAAGGCAAACCCCAAAGCGCAACACACACCCACCGATGTGAACAAATTGAATGCTCCGAGATTGTGAGATGAGCGACATTTCCCGTCATTAGCCCCCTTTCTCTTTACTTCAGGTTAGCTCGCATACATCGGCTGCAAAAAGACAGGAAGTTACAAGCCTCTGGACAAACTCTGTCCACCATGCTTCCCTTATTCAGTTTCTTGAGGGACCGTAAACCCGTTTCCAAAAGGTCTTGAACAGATTCCTGAGGTATCCTCAGAATCATAGCATAGACCGTTTTGAAGATGAGGTGACAAACAGAAAAACAATTTTTATCGTGAACCCTGCCTGTAAACTTCATTTGGACAAGTAAAGTGTGGTAAATCGTAGAATGCATTCTAATCCCTAGCATAACCGTCTATTCAACTTCTCTGAAGTTAGAAAAATGGTGTTACCCTGGGGTAATCTCTGAGGTAGGAAACTTATTCAACAGTAACTGGGTGATGTCAAGGCAGACCAATAAGCTTGGCTAGAGAGTCCAAATATCTTTTGCACGTTCTCGGCGTGATCTTAGGCTCAAGGATCGCAGAGAACTGTTGGATTTCTTCTTGAATCTTGCGCTGTCGTTCCAGCTCTACCGGTCTTATGTAGCGGTCTGGCGCAGATACGTCCAAAATCGATGACAGTAGGCTTAGGTTTAGGCTGAGGCTCAGGGAGCAAGAAAAAATGGAGAAACAGCAAAAAGGAGCAAAAAATGGAGAAACGGCAGCAGAGAAGTGAACGGAGCACCACTCATTGCTAGGATGATGTTTTCTAGCGCAAACAAAATCTCGCCTTCGCGACATAAATTTTCTGCCCTCCTTGCGGGTATTTTCTCTCCTGCTCGCGGGTGAATTCTCCCCTCCATGCGAGTATTTTCTCTCCCCCTCGCGGGCGAATTCTCGACTTCAGGCGGGCATTTTCTCCTCTCTCGCGGGCAAAATCTCCTGCTGAAATGTACGCGTGCGGCTCGGGCGAAATCTCGCGTAATCTGAAATAGTGTCAGACCTGATGCAGAAAATCTACTGAATGAGTCCCTCTGCAACCGTCTGCTTGCGTTCGATATCCATTTAGCTGATACGGGTGTTCTACGCGAGCACACGGGCAGGACAAACGTACCCGAGGTTGGTTTATCCACCCAGGACTCAGTCGGTTTTTCGACCAAATCTGACGGGGGCCTGACTTGCAGGGGCCAGCCAATGTTCAAGTAAGTGTTCTCTTTCTCTCGAGGAAGTATTGTACCAATTAGGAAGAGAAGAGGTTTTGGCAAGGCTCGGGCGAAGCACTGACCCGTAGACCGCAAACACGGCGCCTCCACCATATTCCCTCTATATTGGCCTGACCATTGCAACATATAGAAGACAACGGCTGAACGGTACGATAGCTTTCCAAGAAGAAAGGGTTTAGCGAAAAACTCCAGAAGCCTAGAGAGGTAGCGGCAGTTTACTGCAGCCGGAAATGCGTACCAGCAGCTGTATGCGCAAAATTCATGTGTGAGACACAGGCTTGAGTGTCAGAGTGCTGCCAGTGTTCGCAAGCACTTACCAGCACAGCTTGGTGGAGCACTTAGCTCGAGGCTCTATAGAACACTTGTTCGAGAGATGCATTACACGAACAGAATATCTAATTCGACGCTACAATACGAAAGTGGCACCGGCCGGCTATATAAGCTAGGAACAGAAAATGTCGCCATTAGACTTCAAGGGTCTTCTGTCGTTCCGTCGGCTAATCCTCTTTTTTAGCATCCTTTTATTCCTTTCTTTTTATCCGCTATCTAGCCTAGATAAACGCACGTAGGTCTACCCTCTTTAGTCAAGTATAAGTGCATTATCAGCACTAAGCCTGCTCCGGTACGTCCGAATAAGATGATGCTCACGAAACAAAAGTTTGCCAAAGTCGATTTGTGCAAGCACAAGCAAAACTCTCCGGTTGACCCCGAATGCAGTCCATTGTGCTTCGATGAAGGTTCTCCAGAATTCGTGTCTTTTACAACGTATTTAAAATTTAGATATAGATTTTAACGAATTATGAATTTATTTAACTCTGCTCAATATCTCCCTTATTCTAAAGTGCGTCCGAATGAGAATGGCGGCCCATGCGGCCGGCGTGCTTGGCAGGCAGCCGTCGCGTTCGCCGCGCTCTCGGGCGAGCGTGCGAAACGTTCCTCACAGACCTCGACTACGAAAGAGGCCGGTACCTGCTGGCAGCAATCAGCTCTGCAGCAGGGGAAGGTGGGATTGCCGTCGTTCGAATCTAACACTCGTCCGAGAGCGGCGAACGCGACGGTCTTCTGCCAAGCACGCCGGTCGCTTGGGCAGCCATTCTCATTCGGACACACTTTACCTACACTCGCCATGGATCCTTGCGATACTTTGCGATCCCCATTGAGGGTTGACGAGATCCGCTCGTCTTGTCATTAGTATTTCCTGATTTTTAGGCATATCAAATGACTGGATTTAATATGAATTTTGGGAGCTTTCTTTCCTCTATTCTGCACTACACCGTAAACACACGAATTTACACTTGATACGTCACTGTGTTACGGGCGTTACGTATGTACACTAAATAGACCACTACTATTGGCATGTGGATAGAATGCAAACCGCGAGCTAGCACACGCGACAGAAAAACGCTTTGCGCGCTCATCGTCCTTGGGGCGCGTTAACTGAGGACCTTCGAGAAAAGTAGTAGTTGTCCCATTGTAGCCGTCCCCTTTATCAATTTTTTGCATTGTATTCATGGTTTTTATTTATAATTTGTTTTTTTAGATGCAATGCTTGTCATACCATCGTTTCAGTGAAATTCGCAATTTTTATACGTTTTTTAGAGTTCTTTTCGTTTGCTTCTTGGAGCGGAATGGGAGATGATGATATTGATTCCGACGCCGACTTTACGTCTGACACATTAGCCTATATGAACAAAATGCAAAAAACGATAAAGGGGAATGGCTTAAATGAACAACTACTTTTTTGAGTGCCCTCGGTTAACGCGCTCCAAGGACGATGAGCGCGCAGAGCGTTTTACCGTCGCGTGCGTCGTGTGTACCAGCCGAACTGCTTCTTAGCTACATCCGCGGTGTGGATTCGATCCACATGCCCTCCTATTCAGTCTTTGCTATATAAAAATCGATTAGGCTTAGTTCGAGATCCAACTTCCAACAACGAGCGACGCGACACAATGTTCGTACCATATCGAACGAAATTCGATATGCATCATGTGCACTGTCGCCTACGCTGGTTGCGGAAAGTACGATGGCGGCCTCAGGGTTGTACTGTGCATACCCGTTGCAGAACCAAGCTAGATAGTCAATGGTAATCTTTCAACTGAGGCAGTCATATTTGGTTAAAAGGTGGGCTAAGCCTTGCTCTCCCGATCCCAGAGACAACCATGACATTCAGCGAGAATCGCGGTGGGACCAGCGTCGCTGCAACGACATCGTCCGTCGTAGGAACAATTGCCGCTCGCGCATCGCAGCGACGTGTCGCAGGTTGCTGACATACTGCAAGACTGAAGACTGTTGCTGCCACTGTCGCTCGTCACTGTGCATTGCGACGAGCGACAGGTTAACAGGGCGGGAGCTCAGCGACAGGCTATCGCTGTCGCTGTGTGCAGCGACCGAGTGTCGCAGAAGTATATATCATTGGCACTACTGGAGAATAATACTTTAAGATGAGTTCAAACAGTAGGTCAAAGGAAAGCCGGACCAATCTGCCTCCAAACTCTACTTCGAATAATATGATTTCTGTCCCGCCTTTCGTGGTTCATGTTATCGCCTTACTTGATGCGTTACCTTAATTCGTTTCAACTTCCAGCATGATCAGGTGGTCTGCGATCATCTGGTTTGCACTCATAGCTGTTCTATGGAGAAGCTATTGTGATGGGGTAAGAAAACCTTAAGACATAGTTGATCAATATTGGTCTATGTGTATAGCTAGGTCCAAGGCTTGCTTTCTTTAGAAGAACCATTTAAATCTCACCCGCGGGCGGCGGTCACCGGCCCGTTAATCGATTCAGGCCGAGAGAAGAGCGCAGCTGATCAGCTTATCATACCGCCAGCCGCCGGTGAAGTTTAGACCACCCGCGGCAGCCGCGGGTTAGATTCAAATGTTTTTTCTTGAGGAAACAAGCCACGGAGCTAACTGTATATGTAATATGCTGCTAACCTTAATTCCGCAATGCTTTATTTTACGCTACATACGCCAATAGTTTTGTAAAAGCCTCGCGCGTCTAACGTTGTAGACTGACAAGGGAAGTGTTTAGAGTGGCAAACGCGTCTACCAAAACAACTGGTATCGTTAGTATCTTTAAAGACTCAATAGTAAAACTGCGCAGTATCCAGCCCCGAGCTGCAGGTTACAGAAGTTACAACCTTAAAAACGTCGTTCTTTGTCTTTTTTCCCTCCAAAAAAAGGCAATAATTTTCGAAAAATTCCCGGAAACGGACCCGATAAATGTTTTCAGCGCCCAAAACTACCCCACAGAGCAAACTTAGGGTAAAGGCACATTTTCCACACTCTGTCCTAACTGATAGCGTTTTAGACTACTGATTTTCGGTTGGGCGAATATTTATACCGATTAGAGGGCTCTGAAAGCGTTTCAAAAAAAAAATGTTCCAGATTTGACTTGAATCTCTCAGGCGGGTTTTTCGGGGCGCAGATTACGAATCTGTAGTTTATTAGTGGATTCTTCATAGTTTTCGGCTAATTTCGTTCAAAGATTCCCAACCAAGGAAAATTTCGGGGGAAAAACGCCACTTTCGAGATTTTTGGAGTGCAACAGTAGATATTGCTCAAATTGTGCCTCTGGGGGTTATTTGGAGTGCTGAACACGAATCTGTAGTCTGTTTATCGATTTTTTGCTAATTACGGTAGATTACGGTGGGTATACGGTAGTTTGGTTCAAATCTCAGATTTTACTCAAAAATGGTATACGGAGGTAATTCGGGGTGATGAATACGAATTTAACGGCCGTTTGTCGATTTTCGAAATACTAAGGTGGCTTTTGCCCGTTAAATGACATGTTACCTACCGTAACCTACAGTAAACCTCGGAACTTCGACAAATGGACTCCAGATTCGTGTTCACCACCCTAGATTACCACTACATACAAGTTTTGAGCTAAATCCGATAAAATCTTTTGTAACTCCAAAAAATGCCTGATGGGCCCTCGCCGTTTCGCGAGGCCTAAAAAATGCTCATAACTTGTTCGAACCTGCAGCTTGGCGTGGGATACTGCGCATTTTTACTATTGGGTCAGAATAGATACTAACGATACTAGTCGTTTTCGCAGATGCGTTTACCACTCTAAACACTTCCCTTGTGAGCAGGGCTGTCAGGAAACAGGAAACGGAAGAAAATAGCTTGTGATCTCAGTCTATTCCTCGAGCACAAGAGGCTACAGTCTAAAACTGCAAGCGAGCCGAGTAGAAATAGATTTGAAGCATGAAAGGATTGTTGAAACAGTTGTCCGTTTGAGGCCGATCCCAGAAGGTGGTTTCAGATAACAGTTTTGGACGCTGAAGTGTGGTCCCTACTGCACATCACGAGGAAGATTTCTTAACCGAGGCGGGATCATGCCTTTGTTGCTGTAATGAGGGACTGTGCAACTAAACCTGCCAAATAAAGTAAACCAAAGCCCAGTGCGTTGGCAGCATGCTACTGGCAAGAGTTGGGGCTATGGCGTACAATTTCTATGGCGCTGAGATTCGGGCCCCCGCAAGTGCGTCAGTAGCTGGGATGGTTTTCAACAGAGATGAGACTGATAACCACTGTCGCTGTCGCGGTGCTGCACAGGGACGAGGCGACAGTGTGGCGACAGGCTATGGCATGAGGCATAAGGGAATCAGGAGACACCAAAGTGAGTGAATAGCTGAAAGCTAAGTCGCCGTGCAGAGTGAGGTCTGCTCACATGCAATCGGTGTATCCCATGATCGATGCAAAAAGACTTATTAAACATGCACAGCATAATGACAATGAGATATAGTTCTCTCGTGAAATTCAGTCCAGTGAATGGACGGAGCTGCGGACCGAAATTCTTGTGAGCGGTAAAGTCGCTAACGTTTCACAGCCCGCCACGATGATCGCGCTCCGTCCACTCGTTTGACAGAATGTAGCAAAGAGCTTCCGATGCAAGCACTGAATTGGAAACTGTTTGCAATAAAAAAGGTCTGCTGCAGTAAGGAGTAAAGTAGATTGGTTAATGCTATCGATTCAAATTAGCTACCTATTTGGTTTCAGTGGTATCGCCGCCCGTGCCAGCCGGGGTATAATCGCGGGTACAGGTATCCCAGCTGGCGTCCCGCATACCCTACCAGAAGGATTTGTCCGCGTCCTACCGCTTACTACACTATATTGAGACAATACCCGAACTGCCGGTCTCAAGCCTGGTTCCAAAATTATGGCCGGCAGGTACCGTTCCGATTGCTAAAAAACCTATTGATAATCCAACAAATTCATTTCAGTATACAACGATTTATAGACAATGGCAGCCACAGGTAAGTGCATGTAGCATCTGCTAGAGCTAAAACGTCTGATCTTCGAATAAGTGTCCAACAGAGGTTCCGCTAAATTTGATTACTTTTAGGGCTCTCAAAACTGGATCATCTACAACAGGCTGCAAGCTCTTCTCAGAGAGGTGGATCAAATTCAGTTTTTAAACAAACATTGCTTTAGGAATTCTGCAAACAATGGGCTGAGCACTGCGGAGCGATGATATTCTGATTGACTTCTCTCTTCGCGATGCAACTCTGCTCGACTTGTAGCAAGTATAAAGTTCATCGACGCAGTCGCCTTCAGTCTGCAAAGTTCACGCTGATTTCGAAAGCGTGCTGCGGCGCGCTTTCGAGGATCCTCAGACAGAGCTGTTGTATCACCCGGGCGGTTTCTGCCTTTTTTCGCCGCGGCGATCTGACATCTCTGTCTGAGGATTCTCGAAACCGCGCCGCAACACGCTTTCGAAATCTGCGTGCACTTCGCGGACTTAAGGCGATTGCGTAGATGAACTGTAGGTGACTACAGCGAGACAACGATTGACAAAAAATCTGCTGAACTGGTGTCAAAGTACTTAGCATTAAAGGCACTGTTCGCAATGAAAATCTTTTTTCTGTTTTTTTGCCTATCTTCAAACCGGTCCCATTCTGATTGCAATGATGCTTCTGGAATCGTAGAAGACCTTCCGGGAATGGAGTTACGGTCCCTCAAAAATTCAGCTAGGGAAAATGGTGGACGAGTTGTCCGAGGCTTGTAACTTCCGTCTTTTGCAGCCAATGTATGCGAGCTGACCTGAGTGAAGAGAGAAGTTGAGAATGAAGGGAAGAACTGGGCTTTTGATCGGAAACCATCGCTCAACTCACGATTTCGAGTGTTCCTTCGTTCACGTGGAGGGGCGGAAAGGGGCCGGACTTGCCCAAAGCGGCGGGGTTTTCCCACTTTTCTAAGCCGTTTTGCGGCTCCTGGGTAGCTTTTCTTCCCGTTTTTTCGATCGACGCTGTTCTGCTTCTGAGAGCCACGAGAAGCGTTTGTCATGAAACATTCGGGTATGAAGTTTATCGCGAACTGTGCCTTTAAGCAAGACTCACTTGTTCACAGCTAGTTTATGGTGGGTATACTGCAGTTTGGTCAAAGTCTCAGATTTGGTTTAAAGTTTCTTTGTGGGGGTTATTTGGGGCGGTGGGCACGCAAATAAGCTCCACTCACCGATTCTTGAAGTAGCACATTAGTTTACGCCAGTTAGGCAGAGTTATGCCTACAGTCACCTTCAATGAGCTGCACAATATCCAGAAAACAACCTCACAAAGGACTGATCAGATATGTTTGCCAGAAATATCAATGAAACCATGTTATCTGATCGAATGTCTCTCGGATAGTCCTAAAAACCCTATCTCAGCTGCCCTAGTAGTAGTAAAGGAAAAGGTTATAAGCGTAGACGTTGCGTACGCGGAAGGTGGTCGATCAGAAAAACACGGCCACACGCGTAGTTCTGGCAACCAGGGGCGGCATGCACGTACGCGGCGGGTTAGGTTGGGGTTAGGCAGGGTTTTGGGCGTCGGCGCGTTTCATGATTGCTGTGCGAGTGCTGGGGCCGGTTTCATGAACGCGTGAGTTAGGGTAGCGGGAAAGGCGTCGACACTTTTAATGATTAACCGCAAGGGCAGACCGTCTCGTAGCCGACCAGTGTCTCACTTGCGCCTTCCTCTTAGCTGGGTTAGAAGTGGGCGCGACTGGTTAGCGATCTCCCGCTTCCACAGGGTAACCATCAGAAGTGCCGACGCCTTTACCGCTACCCAAACCCACGCGTTGATGAATCCGGCCCCTGGAGATAATCAATAGTTGGTGTCTCAGCGGGGTTTCGGCTGCCCCACCCTCCTAGGCAGGGTTGGCGAGGAATGATTTTTCGGTGCTAGCCTAACCCCCAGTCAGCCCTCGCGCCGCTATCACCAAACGTGCCGACGCTCTAAACCCTGCCTAACCCCATCCTAACCCGCTCCGTACGTGCATGCCGCCCCGGTAGAGAATCGATAGTTGGTGTCTCAGCGGGGTTTCGGCTGCCCCACACTCCTAGGCAGGGTTGGCGAGGTAACGATTTCTCAGTTCTACCCCGACCCTTTTTCAGCCCTCGCGCTGCTATCATCAAACGCGCCGACAACCCAAACCATGCCCGACCCCATCCTAACCCGTCGCGTGCGTGCATGCCGATTGGTAGCCAGGACCTCGGATGACTTCAAGAAAGGTTTTGAGTTGAAGCCAAAGCAATTTAACCGAAGGCCCTAGCAATTGCCTGATAAGTGTATCCTTGCCTTTTCGCACATCTGGGTAAACCTTTCAGAACTCGCTTCAGAGTATCTTTTACCGCTACAGACATAGATTAGAAATTTCATTGCAAGTAAAAAGTTGCGGAATAAGTTCTTCCTCTTTACAGTCGAAAATTTCTCATTGAAGTTTGAAAATTTGTCATGGACCATTGAAGAACACATTATTCAATCCACGAGACAGCGGAGGTCCTACAGAAAAATGCAATTTCATCAGTTTTATGAGGAAAAAAAGGAAACAAATTTTTTTAAAAAATATGGGAAAAGTATAGGAAAAAAAAGCGACTTTGTTGACCCGAAAATCAATCAAAGTGAACCTGCTTCAAATATCTCATGGCATTCTCTTGTAGAGCAGAGAAATAATTTTTGAGGGATCTCAAACACCAATCCACACCTTTCGAGTTTTCTTTTTCAAACGACGACTTCCTGAAAGTCTGGGTCACGCACTTTTACGTCACCTGCCTATGCATTTTTTCTACTGAAATACACCGATAAATTGGTAGAGAGGTAGAAGCAGGGGTGGGAAATCAAGAAGAATTCTAAACAGAATTCTATCAAAAAGGGGTCTTCCAAGCGAAAGAGGTTTGGTTGGCGTCAGAAACGTTCCAACAAAAAGGGAACAATAGGCAAATAGGATGAGGAGATTCTACAAAAATTGAACAATTTTCTGAGACTGATGAAACTTCATGAAAACCGTTGCGGTGTTTCACACGGAAGCACTCTATGATTCCAAATAGTCTCCGATTATGCGAGTAACGATAAAAATGTATAATTATGTGCACCTACTAGTTATCATTAGAAGAGAAAATGATTTCAACTTTACCTACACAGACCGCTAGCTCCAGCTGCTACGAGAAGCGAACTCAAAGTGCAGCATGAAATGAGAGTATTTTCTTATAATCTCGTCAAGAATAGAAGTCCATTCTTGGAAACCATTGAACTCTTCCTCGTAGAAATGCCACAACGGTTTGTTTTCGCTGTTAAGAAGTTTCGGCCAAAGAAAATCAGTCTCAGAAAATATTGTTCAATTTTTGTAGACTCTCCTCATCCCACTTGCCTATTGTTCCCTTTTTGTTGAACGTTTCTGACGCCAACCAAACCTCTTTCGCTTGGAAGACCCCTGATAGAATTATTCACTTTTATTGATATTACGAAGTAATATCTGTAAAAATCTTCAATATTTCCCAAATAGGATGGATTGATATGACAATCAGTAAGTGATTGACTTGTTGCGCACGCTACAAATAATGCGCGACTCACTTTCCTCGACATCCTGATGACGTCATCAGATGCCGTGTGTACTTTACACGACATCCTGATGACGTCATAAGATGCCCTATGCACTTAGCACGACATGGGCACGACGTCTTGATGACGTCAGCAGATGCCCTATTTACAAGGCACGACGTCCTGATGAAGTCATCAGATGCCATATGTACTTGGGACGACGTTCTGATGACGTTGTCACATGCCCCATGCACTTAGATGACGTCATCAGAGAGTAACAAACTTGTTAGTCACTTCTCCTGTCCCTTCCCTACGAAAAAGTACGTGTTTTAGCGATTTCATCTGCCAACTGCTAATATCACTTGATATGATAAGCAGTAATAAGTGAAGTAGTTAATGTTGAACAGTAAGTAAAAAACTTGTTAGTCACTTCCCTTGTCCCTTCCCATCGAAAAGTACAGCCTACGACGTGTTTTAGCGATTTGGCCTACCAACTGATAATATCACTTGATATGATAAGTAGTAAAAGGTTAATTAGTTAATGTAAAACAGTAAGTACTCATTGTCTACCTACTCACCAGCCCGCTTATCTGTCCACATACCAACTTACCTGCCTGCCCACCTCATCGCCTGCGACCATTGCCAGTGGCCACTACTAAGGGTGCGCAACGCACGAGGAGCGAAGCACGAAGCACGAAGCACGAAGCACGAAGCACTAAGCGCGAAGCGCGAAGCAGGAAGCAGGAAGCAGCAACGAGTTACACGCACAACAAGAATTTTCGCTAAGGTATCGCCGATCTAACTTTGTTAGTTTTGAACCGATTTGGCTCAAATTTTCTCAGCATGTACCTCCTGGACCCTCTCACCTATATCCCGATGGAAATCTCTGGAGAATTTGTTTAACAGGTTTTATTAACTACTTTACAGAAATCTAAGTGATCACAAGTCCCGGGCAAAACCAAACCTCTCCAGCCGCTTCGCGGCTGGAGCGATAATTGAACATATAACTCTCATGAGTACTTTTAAAGATAAATGTTGACATTCAAAACACAATTAGTTGTTTTTTAACCGAAATATGAAGAAAACTGTTTGGATTTTTTCTCCAAATCCAACGCTGAACTTCGCAAAATTTGCAATAGAGGATAGCTAGGGAGAGCCGTGACATCATTTGAATCCGTCAGATTTATGCATCAGCGAACAGCCTTTCAGAGCCAGTGGTGATTTTTGCGGGATTTTTTGTATGAATCTTCTTGCAAGTCATCAATACTCTTTGATTGAGTAAAACTCTTAAGATTTCCTACGTAAACATTGTCTTTGATTTGTGAGACATCCTCGAATATTGTACGATTTGCAGATCACGGCCAGAGCGCAGTCGTCGCAACCAAGAGTAGTTCAAACGGTAATTTTATCGTATTTTTTCTGTCCTATCAATCCAAATGAAATGGTTCACAATGCTGTCTGTTAATGGTAATGGTCGTGAAGAGAATTGATTCAGACCCGTGGACCGTCAACATTTCGAGTACAAGGGCCAACAATCAAGCCTGTGGTTTGGATTTATTCTTGTTTAAATAGAAGAGAAGTTCCACCATTTCTATATACAGTGTACACGGATCGCACTGATACATTGCGTCCTTTATCGAATGTGACGCAAACTCGGTGCACATATGCTATAAGTAAGATACGTGCACCGAATCGGCGAAAACACATAAAAGGGAACGCAAAAACGCAGTGCTATCAGTTCTCTAGATTCAAAGTGGACACGACTTTATTTTCTGTGATGAACAGCAATCAGGTAACTTATCAATCTTATACAGGGGTTCCCTTCTCCCGACAATATGCTGAGGTCGTACACCTACTGTGTGGTCCAAGGCGCGTTTGCAGAAGCCATCAGAGTGGTATGCATGGTTTCAAGTTGCGGTAGAACTCAAATGAAGATAGTTTCTCTCTTTCAGTACAAACAATATTACCGCAAGTGGGGAAATGGGGTATGTTATAGACTCCAAGGCTTCCGTTATTTCTTTAACGAATAACGATGCCAGCTTCAACTCAGTGGAAGTCAACGCAAGGAATATATGGACGCCTTAGGAAAGGTAATTCTTCAACGTCCACCAGTAATACTTAGATTGCCAAAGGCATTTTGCAGCTCACCTCAAGTGGTTTTCATTGCGTGCGGCGAGGACATGAAAAAACTACTCGTCCCCCAACTATCATGGAGGTAAGTGTTAGATTATATTCCATGTAAAACTTTCTGTGAATCTAGGCATGGTTGGTAGTTGGTACTTTTTAGATGTCAGTAGAGCCAAACCCAAGACGTTAGTGCCTTTATTCTGTTGATGTTTCGGCTACATCGTCTTCGTCGGAACCTGGAAAAGTCAAGAATAGCTGCGAAATATACCAACAGGCATTTTTCCAAATTATAAGGAGAAAGCCCAACAACCACAAGATCTGTAAAGAACAAAGCGAAATAACCACCATAGAATGCTCACCTTACTTGCGCCGAGCTAAGTTAGTAGGTGGCACCTTATGTTGCAAATCCAGTGGGTGGTCAGATGGCGCGCATTCTCGTCATGAAGACGTTGAGGTCAAAGCCTACAGAGGACAAGCAACGGGGCGAGCTCAGCCGTTGTGGCAAGGTAGTCCTCTTTCCTGTTCACTTTTCGGATTCTTGGCTGTAATCCAAAGCGCTTTGAAAGTCTTGCGGGCCGCAGTCTGTGGCTCCCGTGCTAGAACCTTTACGGTAACCTCAAACTCTATGTGGTCATGGCACAGTCTCCGTCGCACTCTCAACGGTGTGGTAGGGTTGTGGGGTAATGATAAAAGGTTAGGCACACACTGGTCAATATCCACCGTCCAACGGCACAAATGAACGAAACGATAAAATTACAGTGATTTATTTAAAACACAAAATTCAACAATGAAACTAGAAAAAGTATCACTGGAGATTCACGGGATGAGAGTGGAGGGGTTGATCCAGACGATCGACGGGCACGGAGCAATGAGGACCGGTAGTGAATGGATTTGACTCCTCAGACGGTGGACTCGGCCTACTTAGTTCCATCCTAGCCACTCAGGCAACAACTGGCACCGGAGCCCTCAAGAATCCCACTAGGATTGCCACGAAGGCAACCAAAAACCCCACAGAAGAATTATTCACTAAGGACCACGGATAAGAGAACACTAAGAGTTGGCCACACAGGCCAGATGGAAAGTTCCGGTAGGAATCCCTACGCCACCCAGGCTAACGAGACCCCACACAACATAAAAAGGAAGAAAATAGCCTCGAAGGCGATGGCAGGAACGGCCGTCCTTTAGGACAGCAAACATCTCCTCAAATACGGGTGGTGGGCATCGTGTATCAACACTCCTGAGCAGGCGGGAGAAACAGGGGAGGAACGAGGGTCCTGATTGGGCGCAACAGGCTAGCCTCGGCCCCGGCTGTACCGCCCAATCAGGCCCCTCGCCCCTCCCCCTTTCTCCCGCCTCCTCAGGGGTGTTGATACACGATGGCCATCACCTCTTAAATACGGCCCTGGCCGCCACGCAACCGCGCCGCGCCGATTATTGTAGGTCATAGCGCCCCTACACCGCTCTTCGCTTCAGCGGCGCCTGATCCTAACATTGGGATCTCCCTTCCTCTCTCTCCGGCAGGGTTGGATTTTCTCAAACCGGTGAGATGTTCTCTAACTCATGTGCATGGGAAAGGTCCAGTTTACCCGATACATTCGTCTTGACAAAGACCACACACGATGACTTAGACCACTCCTGACGTCATGCAGTCACCCTCTTGCCCAAATGGACATACCACGCAATTAGTTGTTGTACAATTTCGATCGTACAGCCGATTGCGCATCAGTTTGCGCTCCTAGACGGGAGGTGGATGTTCTACCAGCTTTACAGTGTCTCCAAGACTGTATCTTGGTAGGGCCGCAGGGATTGCTACGCTAACCGCATCAGAAAGAAACAGAAAACGGAATTTTCTTATTTACGTCAGAGTGGATTTTCTTAGTTACGTTGATTATCTCGCAACTAGGGTCAACTCAGTCAAACAACCACCCGGTTTGAAGGTGCTTCCCACTTCAACTTGGGAACATAGTCCTTCTCAATGGACGGTACCGAGCAACGTCGATGCGTGTTCGAGAGGAGTATATCAAAAGTCGAGAAGTATCATGAGCTTCATAGGCTAAACATTCCCTCCTCACAAACTGTATGATCCCCTATCAACGCCTTAGACAAAGTCACGTTTATTGAGCGGCTCGCACTAAATGTTTGGACCCAAATGCAATACGCCAGCAGTACATAAAGCTTACTAAAACACTAATCAACAGCTTGATAGATAAAAATTGTCTCCATTTGAATAACATCTGCTAGACTACCGTCCCACGTCGCTTTCCCTCCATGGACTCGCGCTGTCCGTGGCTTTATCCTCCTCCGCCCGCATAGATCTCCCCTCACCGATTGATTGAAAAAAGTGATCACACCCAAAGCACTAAACCAGAGCAAGTTTTGAGCACACCTATTTGACCAACCACCTCTCTCTCTTCGAAAGTTTTACCTCTACAGTGCATGAAATTCTCACTTCTATTTGCTTTACCAACAGCTCAAACTCCTTTTGTCTCAATCGCAATCGTCGGGGTTAATCGGAATGCTCATTATGCGTCAAGTCTTCTGAATCCCAGAATTTCATGGAATTTCTCAGACAGTAGGTGCGGACTGACCGCTGGCAATCAAAGCCTCTCCGGGCGGTACGCCGGCAAGTTGCGGGCAGATCGCTGCTCATCGTGGCCTCGGCGGGCGGGTCGCTGCCTCTAGTCGTCTCAGCGGGCGGATCGCTGCGTTTTGGCGGGCGGATAGCGGCACCTGGGAAAGTTGATCACGCTAGCGGGCGGATTGCCGGCACCGGCAAGCTCTGAAGCGGCGATCCGCCCGCAACCTGCCAGCGATCCGCCCGCCAAGGCTTCGATAGCCAGCTATCCGCCCGCCACTGCTTTGATAGCCAGCGATCCGCCCGCTCAAATTTTACACGGTGAAACTTGTCAATCATTGACAAGCTCTTTTCTGTTATCAGTATCACGCTCAGAGTAAAACAAACCGAAGGGTATAAAAGGCGCTCCATCGCACTGACTGCTCATTCGGCATTTCGAGGCCGATCCTGCATAGTGACCTAAAGTCACCTCTGAAGGATCACTCAGAGGGCGAATGATAGTTTTTGTCAGCTGAGGGGATGGTCCCCACGGCTAGGGGGGGGTGGTCCCGCACACGGAGACCGTGGTGGGAAGCACCGGAAACCAACATGTGGCATCGAGGAAGGGTCGCTGGCTACTGCCGGGCGGATCGCTGGCTACTGGCGGGCGGATCGATGGCTACTGGCGGGCGGATCGATGGCTACTGGCGGGCGGATCGCTGGATACTGCCGGGCGGATCGATGGCTACTGCCGGGCGGATCGCTGGCTACTGGCGGGCGGATGGCGGGGGGTATGTCGATCAGCTCGCCAAAAGCCAGCGATCCGCCCGCACCTACTGTCTGAGTTACTCTTCAAAAACGAAGTCAATACGCAAACTCAAAGGCATAGACGGCATAGCTTTGACCTTTCGTTTCCCTTCACAATTTCACACTCTTCCCTGAGCGCATGCAAAGTGCACTCGTTAAATCCAATTAGCGGCATATTACCTCACAGTATATGTTCCTACTACCGACAGTGGACGTCATCATTTCTTTTCAAAGGCTATTTCTGCGTTACCTATCGGTTTTAAAGGCAAAGTTAACGATAAGAATCGTTTTTCTGCTTTTCTGCCTACCTTGAAAACGGTCCCATGCTGATTAAAATGATGTTTTAGGAATCGTACAAGACCTTCTAGGAACGGAGTTATGGTCCCACAAAAATTGAGCTAGGGAAGCATGGTGGACGAGTTGTCCGAGGCTTTCAACTTCCGTCTTTTGCAGCCGATGTATGCGAGCTGACCTGAGTAAAGAGAGAAGTTGGGAATAAAGGGAAGAACGGGGCTATTGATCGGAAACCATCGCTCATCTCAGAATCGCGAGCACTCATTTGTTCACATCGGTGGGCGTGGGAAGTGCATCTGGGGTGTGACGAGCTGACGGGTGTCCAGCTTTGGGACCGTAGGGGGCCGTGCCGAGCTCATTTTTCTTAGTTTTTTTCAACGATAGGGTTGCGCTAGGCCCCGCAGCTGCCGATCTCCACCAAAAAATCAGACATGGTTTTTATCGTGGACCCTGCTTCTGAAATGCGACACTCCTCTCGTATAAATGTAAAGCTGTGGGAGGTGGCCAGGTTTGTGTTGAAAAGTGACGCGCGAAAATTTGCGAGAAGAAAGCCTTTATTGTGCTCTCAGAGGAGTGACATAAACCTATACTCAAGCGAGCGATTAGTACCTTCTAGCACTCTCTGACCGTCTCCAAAGTGCGTGCTTGGAGATCTATGTTTCCGTGCTAAATTCTTCACAACCTTAATAATAAAGGAACACATTCAGCCTCTGGATACTCCAGCCGTCATTCGAAGTGAATACAGCAAATGTCATGCCAACAGTGAATATCAGCGCTTCATTCGCCTGGTACGTTCGGATTTGAAGGAGACACCACACAGAAATTAGCTTAATTTTTTTTCAGTACCAGGAGGACCACGACATATGGATCAGTGAGGTGAGTATGGACTTGATACTCCTATTTTAATCTTTGACGCAAGCTTACCAACTCCAGCAATTGAGAACCTCATGCTATCTTGCTTTGTGTGACCTTGATTTCGCGATCTTTTATCACTCTCTGATCGAAGTGAACAACCCTCATCCGAGTTTATCTAGACGCAGGGATAGCGATAACAACCGTTGCTGAGTCCTCCTCATGAGAAGGTAAAGAGAACCATCAAAAACTTCAAATGAATAACTGAAGCTTTGGAGAAAATCTGGAGAAAAAGTATAAGTAATAACGACTATTGACACGTGTCTGTCCTCCACTTATCAACAAAACTTCATGAATGCTCGTTCTGCTGTTTTTTTCCGAAAGCATTTGGTAGTCTTTCCCTGTAGTTAGCAACTCATTCGGAAGTCGAGCAAAGGTCGGCGAAACCAACATTGATAAAAAACAGTTGATCAAGGGAAGGCAGACATTGAGTAGTTTCTCAGGCAAAAGCAGGCCCTGGGCCTACCCCGAATGCACCCGGAGCCGCGTCCATGTTGCGCTCAGGGTGACAAATGTGGCCACATATGTTGCAATGCACGCCGCATACGTTGCGCTCCGGGTGCTACCGACGAGATTGATTCACGCAGCGCCCTGAGCGCAACTGTCGGCTGATGACGTCACAGTATATCATACAGCGTAAATGGTTGCGCCCCGGGCGCTTACTATAGACCGATTTAAGCAACACAGTTGCAAAAATCGATACCTCGAAGTGGTTCAGACGTTTCGCTGATCGGTTCTCGCACCCATTTTAGCTAATCGATTTTGCACCCGTTTTAGCTATTCGATTTTTCAAGAAAGAATTCAACGATTTCCACACATTCACCGAATTACCCCACCCTACTGAATTTCCTTGGATTTATGTGACCCTTAATTGTCCCTTTTCTAAGCTTGTGCTGATTATGAAATACCTTTGAGCTTAATATACTTTCCCCTGCTCAGAATTTTGATTACGTCACAATTTCCCCCACAACTTCACCCAATAATCTTCTGATTTCACCTGATTTTCTCCAACTATTAGGTATATTTCCCTGAAGTTATTAGGTATTCATAACAACCGCCCTTTCTCAGAGTCCCTCTACTGATCTCGTTGAACGATTCAAAGCTAACAATGAAAAGTATTGCCTCCATGAATATTTACAAAATGCGTTCAGAAAGTCATGTTAACACTTAAGAGACCGCCTGCTCCACGTCGAATTCCCACAGCCGACCGTGACGCTCCATGGCTAATCGTTTCCGTGGGTGGGCAGTGTGGACACGCAGTCCGCTGGGGACCACTTCGATTGGAGCAGGCTTTCTTAGCCAATGCTTGCACGTGCGTCAGCCTGCACATTTCGAAAGCACACATCTTTTCCCTTCGGCCTTTTCTTTCTAGAAGTGTTCTCACCCGTCTGCCTTTCTTGTATTTAGGCAGTCTCATTCCTGCGTTTCATGATCGGCTTCCACCCAATTTCTAGTGTTCCTTTTTTAAACTTATGGCACAGTGTTCGAATTAGAAGTTGACTAGCGATTTCTTGGCGTTTTTTCAGGATAGGGCTAATTCTTCTGAACATGATCATTCTAATTCCGAACCCATATCACTTGTCTGCCATCAAAAGACTTTCATAACCATTGTACGACATTTTGAGAAAATATTTTTGGCAGCCTTTTCTCAGCCCCGTAGATTGAACAAAATCAGGTACTTTTTTTGAAAATTCAGCTGTATAAAAGTATTCGCCGTAGACCCCAGGTACTGTATAGACTTTCAGATTTTCCAGTTTGTAAATAGATTTCTCTCTCTTTCATAGACGTCGAAGTGAGATGTTTATTGGGTGCAAAGTCACATTAATTCACGCCGAAATTTTTTAGGGCGTGCTGCTCGAAAATTCAAGGTGTTTCTCGGCTTTCAAAAATTTGCAGTAGATAACAGCAGATGGTGTGCATTGTACCGTTCGAAAACAACATCGAGTTTGAAGAATTTTTAAAGATGAACGAAATTCAGGTCTGTGATGCTCTAATAAACCTCCTAGAAAACTCTCGGTCCAGTCGACGACTTTGGCCTACCATATTTTTCTACTGTAGCCGACGAAAAATTCAGAAGAAAATGGGAATCAGATTCGTGATCAGCAGCTTCCTCTTACTTGCAGATACCTACCTGGGCGAAGTCGCAGCAACAGCTGGAATGCTGCTAATGCTCTGCAGCTGATAGAACCTTTCTTGAAAATCGGAAAACGAGCCCGAGTTATTCTTCAGCATCCCAGACCATCCAATTTCAGCGAAGGTTTGAGCGTTCTCATGTGCCTTGCCTTTGCCTCCCCCCACGAAGTTTTGGAAATTTCTGAAAAGCTCACGTGCGGCTAATCTGCCAAAATCGACAGGAACTTTATAAGAAATCGTAAAATCGACACCATGCTGTCGTTCAGCACCCCAACTATACCACAGCGGAATTTCAGCAGAATTTTGAATACTGAACTATGGCAGACCTTCAGTCCCCCCCCCCCCCAGTCATCCCCACCCTTCACGCAGAAAAAAGTTGACCGATGGCTAACATACCGTGGTCGGTGGGAATTTCATTGGAAATTGTAAAATAAACACCAAATCATTGTGCAACAACTGGAAATACTCTCGGGGTTAAAGCAGAAAAATTGGAAACGACCTTCTGCAGTTATTCCAATTAGCTGGCGCTGCTATTTCGAGAATCAATTATTGGACATAAAGTTCGTGATAGTTCGTAACCCCCATAGTTTATAACTCTCTTTGGCAAAGTTCGGTACAATTTCTTTCCAACCACAGAAGCTTGAAAATTCGAAAAATGTCATTTTCGAAGATGCTGGCAAAATAGCTAGAAACGCTCAAAATGCTTGACCACTGTGACTGTAAATAGGTTGCAATATGAAGCACCTATTCACGTTCAAGAAAGACCCCATTCCTTCTAAATTCAAAAAATATAGAATGTTTTATGGCGTGGGTGCGCAGTGTGGACACGCGGTCCATTAAGTGTTAACGTTTCATTTTTTGAATACAGTTTTAAAATTGCACAAATTAGAAGAATATAGTGAATTCTAGAATGGTCGAATATGTATTGGGTGCAAATGGAGTAGAGGAAATCAATCACAAGCCCAACAAGAGAAACAGTTAGAATCCCGCTCAAAAATCGCAGGAAGCCCAGATGCTCTTCCTTGTTTCAATTGATTCATCCAATTTCGAAATGCGCGCGTCAGTCAACGCATGTGGCCCGGAGAGCAACCTGAACGCACTGCACGTTGCAATCACAACCGAAACGCACCGCATGTTCGAATATCAACTGCTCTGCGTTTCGGTTGCAGTGGGCGGGAAGGGGCGGAGCCGGTTGCGCACGGGGCCTGCTACTGTCTGAGTTGTCGTTCTGAATTGTTCTTGTACGTTTTCTTCTCCGACTTAAACCTCATTTCAGTTTTCGAATAGCCAAAATTTATATTTTAGTGAGGATACAACAAAAGCCGTTTTCATCGAGATCTCTGCTTTTGAGAGCAAGTCAACATTTGGCGTGTTTGCTTTTTCCAAGAAGCTCAGTCTCTAAACGGAGGAAAACACAGTGTGCTTGCTGATTCGAAAATGATGATTTTTTTAACCTAATGGCTGCTAGGTTTGAGCAATCCGAACACTAGTCAACGACACATGTCAATGCTGGGAGTTGCATGTAATATTCAAAATCGGTGCGAGCCTAGCGACGCAGTGCAAGCAAACATTTCTTTGCTAAAGAGTCCAATTCAGGGAAGACCCAGTGGTTGGCGGTACAACATGCTGAAGTATTACCTTCAAGAGGTAGCTCTTTTTATTCCTCTTATCACGCTCTTGTAAACGTGAAAGGTTTTGGGTGTAACGGAGTTTGTCTTGCACAAAATCATACGTTTTGACAATGACCAATGTCACGGTATAAACTCAAAAGTTTCCGAATGCTCACAATGTAAGGCTTGTAATACATACGAATACATCTACCTATAGAGTAGTAAGACTTGGACTAAACATAGCATTTTGCAGATACGCAATGTTGGTAAGAAGTGCAAGTATGGAGTGAAAAAGATGCCGGTAAGTTTGAATCCGATTTGATACATTCAGTTTGCTTAGTTGATGTGTACGAGCATGAAATTAAGCTTCAGTGTCTATAGACTTCTATGTAAATCGCCATCAGGTCTGACAGCCACATTAAGCAGTGTTAATGGCTCAGCAAACAGGCCGAAGCTGAGCTGACGGCTTGAATTAATGTGGATTTTAGAGTGGTCAATCTGGTTCTATAGCAGTAGAACACCGCCGGGGTCTTCCCTGTTACAAAAGCTAAGCCAAACCAAGATAACGTATTTGAAAAGTGTCTCCCCGTCTTTCAGTGAGGTAGCAAGCCCATCGATTTTTACCAGGTCATCCATTTGTTCCAAATGGCTCAAGGCTTTTGCGAAATGGGCCTCGCCCGGAAATTAGCGATTTGCACGCCTGGATTTGCGCCAGTCCTCGCTCACTTTGTGTACTCAACCGTGGAGCCGCTGAACTCCCCATCAATACAGTACAAAGTCCCTCGAACCATATAGGTAAAATCAAATTTGCTGTCTACAGACGGGAGATGTGGGAATAGACGTGTCAAGTCACATGGGAGAAATGTCATAGATGTCCTAGGAGAATTGTGCAGGATGCATACTTCTCAGAACTCTTCTGGCATTGGCTCAGCCTTGAAAGAGAACCACAATAAGCCAGAGTGACCATTCCAAATGAAATGTGCTTTTCTAGAACCATTTTCGGGCGAAAAGTCCGAATATGTCCATCGCAGCTGCCTAGACTCACTATGAATAAAGCTAAGAGCGCTTTTCTCTGATTTTCGTACCAATTGTACCCTCCAAAAAGCGCATTATTTTTATGAAAACCCGGAAACGGACCTCACAATCGTGTTCAGCGCCCAAATCTACCCCACTAAGCAAGGTTTGGGTGAAGGAACATTTTCCAAACTTTGCGCAGGCTAACAGCGTTTTGGACTTGTACGGATTTTCGCTAAGGCGTTTATTTATATCAATTAAAGGGCTCTCGGAGCGCTTTAGAAAAATTTTCCAGATTTGACGAAAAGTTCTCCCAGAGACGGCGTCTAGAGTTCATTCGCGGCGCGACGCGACGTTATGATTAGCCTACGTATCAATCAAGCGACGTCGCGTCGCGTCGTCGCTAGGTGTTCACAGTGAAGGGGCGCGATACATCGAATTTGACGCGCAAATTATAATAGCTCCACGACCATCGCGTCGCGTTGCAATGCAACGCGACGCGATGGTCGCGGAGCGATTGTCATAATTTTTTCTTCCATCCTCGTGGACTCAAGGGGCGTTTTTGATTTTCTCAAGCTTTTTCAAAGACTAGGTTGATTGAAATTGTCATGGGTTATTGTATTGTTCTCAGATGATACTGCAAAAAATTTTGTCTGCATATTTAGGGACAGTGTGATGGGGGTGATGGTTTCACAGAGTTGAGGAGCTATAAAGTTTTTTACGGTTTACAAACGACACAAGCATATTCAGTCTCATTTCACCGAAACATCCCTATTCTGTACTATCAACTCCAAAAAATTCTAAGCATCATTTGCTCCCGATGTCTTTTTGATTGTTTCGTCATTAAAGAAGCGAGTTGTCGCAACGAAAACAAAAATGTGCCATAATAATACAGATAAAAGATTTAAAAAAGGTACATTACACTTAAATAGACAGAATAAGATCAAATATTGATTAGTTTTGCGTGGGTACGGAAAATGGCGGAAATTACGCAATTACGCCTAGTCGCCTAGCGTTCACGCGCCGTTCACACCTTGATTTCCGCGCGACGCGGTTTTCGCGTCGCGCTGACATGTGCCATCGCGTAGCGCCGCGAAAACTCTGAACGCCTCCAGAAGGTTATTTGGAGCGCTAATCTTGAATCTGGTGTTTATTTGACGATTTTCCGAAGTTTTTGACTGTATTCGTTCACAGATTCCCATCGGGGGAGAATTTTATGGCAAATCGCGACTTTTGACGATTCCCGGAATGCTACTATAGATTATGCTCAAACTAGTTCGCTAGGGGTTATTTGGAGTACTGAACATGAATCTGATTTCGGTTTATCGATTTTTGACAGCTTACGGTAGATTACGGTGGGTATACGGTAGTTTGGTCAAAGTCTTAGATTTGTCTGAAAGTTTCTATGTGGGGATTATTTGGGGTGCTGAATACGAATTCAATGTCCATTTGTCGATTATCGGAATACTGAGGTAGGTTTTGCATCCTAAATGGCATGTTACCTACCGTAACCTACAGTAATCCTTCAAATTTGGGCAAGCAAACCTCAGATTCGTGTTCAGCACCATAGATTACCCCTAGATACATGTTTTTAGCAAAATCCGGAGAAAAAAATTAAAAACACCCGAAAAATTCCATGGAGGGTACCCTTACCTTGCCGTGAAGCATTAAAAAACACTCATAACTTCTTTCAGAGTGGGTCTAGGCAGCTGCGATGGGCATATTCGGACTTTTCGTTCGGAAATGGTTCTAGAAAAGTACATTTCATTTGGAATGGTCACTATGACTTATTGTGGTTCCCTTGTTAGTCACCGGGTTCATGGGAAAGGGCTATTGCAGCGCTACTTACTCGAATTCAAAATGCAAACTGACCCTTTCTCCTTACTTTATGTAATACTGATGAAGGAGTTCAGATTTGCGCTTTAAACGAAGTGCGAAAATTACCGCGTAGGATGCCTTCATGGTGCGATCAGAGAAGTGAAAGGAACCTATTCTCGAGTAGATGACAATTACCTTCTAGCACTGCTTGACCGTCCCTAAAGTGCGTGCTTGTATGGCATATGATTCCGTGCTGACATGTATTCGAGCTAAATGTTAAAGGATCACATTCAGCCGCTGCCTAAACCCACGGTCATCCGAAACCAATACAACAATTGTTTGTCCAATAGTAGTTTCAAGAATATCGTCAGCCTGGTACGTTTCAGAATGAGGGCGACATTACGCAGAAGTAAGCTTAAATTTTTTCAGTACGAGAAGGAATACGACATATGGATCGAGGAGGTGAGTATGAAATTGATGCTTTTGCTTTCCTCTACAACGTAAGCTCACCAACGCAAGTAGCAACGAATTTCACGTTAGTTGGCTTTGTGGGATCATAAATAGGTAGTTCTTGATCATTGAATGATCTATATCAAAATGTCCTATCTAAATTCATTAGAGGCTTTTTTAGCAGCTAAAATTAGCGAATCGAGCACTAGTCATCGACATATATCACAGCTGCTAAATCCTAAAAGTAGTCGAATCGTGAGAGCCTAGCGAAGCAGTTCAATCAATCATTACTTTGCCAACTAGTCATATTCAGGATAGACCCAGTGGATCTCGATACAAAATCCTGATGTCTTGCCTTCAAAAGGTGACTCTTCAATTTCTTCGTTTTCTAGACTCTTCTAACTCTTCACACACTTGCAGTTGTTTTCCGTCAGACCATCTCAGGCGATTTTCGGCCCCGAGCCGCACGGAACAGCAATCGGAGCCGCCTGACAGTTCGGCTCGTTCTCCCAATCCCCAGATCACCGCTGTTGCTGTTCGGGCGAACTGAAGCGTCCCGGATAGCAACAGCGGTGGCCAGAAAAGCAGCAGCGGTGGATCCGGACAGCAACAGGAGCCGACTCGCAGATTGGGAGAACGAGCCGAACTGTCAGGCGGCTTGAGGCCGATAATCGCCTGAGATCGTAATCTGCGCTTGTACGCGAGTAAATGCGAAGAGTTTGGGATGGAACGGACTTCGTTTTGCACAGAAATCATAGGCTTTGACAATGTTCAGTGTCTCGTGTTGTAAGGCGTGTTTTTCGGACACCAGCGCATGTTCCTAACCTTGGCGGCCTCTCGGAGCACAACTACGATTGAGTGAGTAGGTAGTCTAGTACAATTTTCAGATTCGCGAGCAGGGCAAGAAATGCAAGTACGGGGTGAAAACGATGCCAGTAAGTTTAGATTACATCTGATAAGTTTTGCTTCCTTCTTCGCTGCGAATGAGCTTGGAATTGAATTTCGGTATCAAAACGCTTCCCTGTTGCCTTCAGGGGCCGGATTCATCAATGTGCTAACCCACGGTTAGCGCCCCTAACCTACCAACCCAGCACCATTTCAGCGATTCATCAGCTTACCAACCCACGCGCTGCTCGGTTTGTTAGTGGGTTAGTGGGTCCTGACAACCGCGTTACGCTGGCTCAGTAGTTAGTTAGTTTGTTAAGGTTTGCACTGTGACCAATCTGACACTGTCGCAGTAGAACCCTTGTCTAAAAAGTTCAGGGGCGGCTTTTAGAATCGAGGTAGCGCGCGTTAATCGAGGTAGCGACTCAGGCGATTATCGGCCCCGAGCCGCCTGACAGTTCGGCTCGTTTTTCCAATCTGCGAGTCGGCTCCTCTTCCTGTCCGAGCCACTGCTGCTGCTTTCCGGGCCACTGCTGTTGCTGTCCGGGCTATTCGGTTGGCCCGAACAGGAACAGCAGTAGCCCGCAGATTGGGAGAACGAGCCGAACTGTCAGGCGGCTTCGGTTGCTATTCAGTGCGGCTCGGGGCCGAGAATCTCCTGAGGAGGTGATGAGGTAGGTAGCGAGGTATCGAGGTAACCGAGGTAGCGTTTTATCGTGTTCAGTGAAATGCAGTTTGTTGCCATAAGACAATCCCATTTCAACTACATTTTCTACAAAGAGGATAGCTATGTTGCCAAATGTGTACCTTCGTTTAATATCGTTCCTACCCACCCTCATATGTTTTGACTTTTGAGGAACAGGAGGTAATACCCAAAAGTGTACCGAGATATCAAGTGCATCGATAGCTTTCAGTAGATAATCTGCGCTGTTCCCATTGATTATAATGCGGATCTTATAGCGAAGTCTTACCCATATGCCATCAAAACATTACATCAGCATATGATGGTCACCCACAATAAGCCAGTTGCACATACACAGACATTTGAACTATCATGAACAAATTTTGAGTAGATATTTTCAGCCTCCAGCGGGAGCGGAAAAGCCCGACAAGCAAAATGTGAGTCTAATTAAATTATGTTATACAATCATTTTCACCTCTTCCCGAACTCGTAATCGCAATCCTGAATACACATGGAGAGTTCCACTGCTACAAATTTTCTCACGAGGCATATTCAGGAGAAAAATACCTGTCTGCCGCCCAAAGCTCCCACACAGAGTCTGCCGCCAACAGCGCCGACTAAGGTGAGGCATTTTCGGGCTTTTGCGATTTTTGTCGACTTCATTACCGTCGGTGTTTGATATTCTACCACGGATAGTATAGATACATTTAGCATTTGCGGAGAAAACCCAAAAACAAATGTTGCTCAAAGTTCTCTTGTATTCGTGTAACTCAGGCGATTGTCGGCCCCGAGCCGCCTGACAGTTCGGCTCGTTTTTCCAATCTGCGAGTCGGCTCCTGTTGCTGTCCGGGCCACTGCTGCTGCTTTCCGGGCCACTGCTGTTGCTGTCCGGGCTATTCCGGTTGGCCCGAACAGCAACGACAGTAGCCCGGAGATTGGAAGAACGCGCCAAACTGTCAGGCGGCCCCGATTCCTATTCGGTGCGGCTCGGGGCCGAGAAACGCCTGAGAATCTTATCTTTTTTTGCTAGTCACCAGCACTGAGATTAGGATGATGCGTCCAGTTGTAGAAGAAAGACAAAAGTAATGCGACGAAGACAGGCGAAATGTGTGTTTGGGCAGTTGACTCTGTGCCCGACTACACGGAATCAGTCAGATATGGGGCGATTTGGCAAAGTCTAATCCTTTCCGGGAACACCTGTGCATGTATCCTTCAGCGACAAGGATGAAGTTATCAGCGCTATGGGTTCACGCAAAAGGTAGCCCCTAATGGAATGTCTCTGTTCGATTGTCCCGAACCCCACTAGAGCTTGCACAAAGTGAAAAAACGATTAAAAAGTAGTCTTTTGGAGGTTCCCCTGAGACTTTTTGAACAATCCACTCTGAGGTCTTTTCATTCTTGCTAAGCCTATCGTTGTCTGGAAGCCTGAGTTTAGTAACATTTTGTCTCTCGTAACTCAGGTTGAATAGGTCGACTTGGACTAGATAAACCCTATATAGAAGTTCTGTGCGCTATGAGCATGATCAGCGAGCCAAACAATCTCACAGCTACGCTGTGGAGTCACCGCATTCTAAAATTGGAAATGACCGCTGAGCTTTCTACACGTTTCTAGGGACAAACTGTGACCTGCGCTACAATTTGGTCTTAAAAATTCAGGCTCAGCACGGATCCCACCTTTATAGACAAGGATCAGTCAGTCACGTTTTGCCGTCTCAAAAATTTGGGCTAAATAGGTAGATCAACTTGGAGTAGGTGAACCTCCTTTAGAAGTTTTGTGAGCCAAGAGACGTCACTTAGGAAAGTGAACAAAGAGAATACGACATTCAAAGCATTATCAGCACAACCAAATACCGATATTCCTGCGGCATGCGGGGTAGTCGTATCGCCTCCAAACGAGGTGTCATAGCAGTCAGAGCATCTTCGAAACGTTTTCCATGACGCGCCGTGAAGAGAGCGAAGACGAAGGCCGAAGACGTGGACAAACATCCCTTCCTTGCGCTAGGGATGACTTTTGTGCTTGACTAAAATAGCTTGAAGAACACCGTTGTTTTCCTTAGTTTTCACAAGTTCATTGGAACAAACTGAAGCGTACGCTCCGGTTCAGTAGGGAATTTTGGGATAGAAACTCTGGTAGAACCCTGCTTGAAAGCTGACATTGTATCAAACTATGGCAAATACCATTCTGGCGCAAGTTTGATTGTTCTCTGACCATTTGCCGAATACATTTGCAATATTTCCACGAAGTTATAGTCTGCAGCAACGGAAGTAGGACCTGATGAGGTTGCGGACTCGTCCTAACATACGGTATATTGTTAGTGGTATCGCTTTTTTTTCGAAATTACTGATATTGGTCGGTGAGTTTTTGTTTCCACTCTCACATTTTCACCT
The DNA here is from genome assembly GCA_029168955.1 of Aplectana chamaeleonis. Classification (NCBI taxonomy): domain Eukaryota; kingdom Metazoa; phylum Nematoda; class Chromadorea; order Rhabditida; family Cosmocercidae; genus Aplectana; species Aplectana chamaeleonis. The sequence continues at coordinate 29,227 of JAPDOI010000580.1, forward strand.
CTTTCATTGCCTCCACAGATGTAGTCATATCGGTGAAAACACAGACTCACCGGTCTATCACAGCTGTGTTGGAAAAATGAGTGATACCACTAACAAACTACCATATGTTGGGACGATTTCGCAACCTCACCAGGTCCTACTTCCATTGCTGTAGACTATAGACTTCCTTTGCTGTAGACTATAGAAAGAAATTGTCGACCGCTCACTCCGATTTAGGGAAAGGGAAGATCAATTCTACAGCACAACTCAGCCATGCGAAAACAAAAAAGAACCTTTTTTTGCGGGACCCAACTTTCTAGAAAAGCATGAAACTATTAAGTCTGGCATTTACTGAATGAAAGACTGAAATTGGAAAACTGTACATATCCTACTATATGAAGTCGTCATACTCTGGGTGTGTGTCGGTGTGGCAGTGTGTTTGTCTGTGTTTGTGTCTGTGAGAATGAACGGAAAGTCGGTCGGCCTGTCGTGAACGGTTGACACTGGGCTGTCAGACCCTCTGGGTAATGCCCCACAAATACGCCACGTAGCGGCGTGGGTGTGCTAATTAGAGAAAACAAGCGTCTATGGGTTGGGACAGAGCACCGGAAACAACGCTGCAGTACCCCCTATAGCTAGTGTCATATAGTCCATATAGAAACTTGTAAAGAAGACACTGGCACTCACATGCTTATACAGCGGAGCGATCGGTCTTTATCCCCTTGGAGTTGACAGAATGCATAAAGGTTCTCCATATTTTCTCTTCGTGCGATGCTCCAGCAACACAGTAGAAGAGATTTGAATGATCCACGAATTACATTTGTCTAATATAGGCTCGTAGTAAACCCACCACTCAGTCAAGGTCAACTGAGTGAGAGGTAAGACGAGTCCGAAATTATAGCGATTCGGCAGGTCATTCATTGGTCGACCGCCACACTTGAAGACAGTGGTCACGACGAAAAATGGTTGTCGAGTTCTTGCCATAAATGAGTTCTTTATTTGCGTTAAAAATCATGAACTTTTTTACACCATTCCCTGACAAAGAACGAGTGTTTCCCAATTCCCGAGCGCTGGCTGGCGAGTCAATCACGTTATCATCTTCGAGTCGAGACCCGTTGCAATCAATGGTGGCCGACCGTCAGCTGGACACCAATGTCGATGAAAAATTGGAAAAGAGGCGTCGAAAACTTGCGCGGTCTGCGCCCATTGCGCTACTCAAGACGCAATATTACACAACTCTCCTCTGAGCGATTTAAGTAGATCCGTCGCTCCTTAAATAAGTCCGGCGTGCCCTCCTGAATAACCACGCTGTCCCTCCTCTTTCTAACCAAGAATTCAGTCAGAGCTGACTGCGTCCACTCAGTCAGCTCTGACTGAACTCTTATTTGTTGCTGACTTTTCTCACATAGCCTAGGGCACTATCCTTCAACACATATGTCTGAAATGTGTGCCACCTCGTCTGAGTTCTTTTTAGAACTTGGACTCAGTCAGTTCCAACTGAATTTTTCGTCGGGTTTACTACGGGCCATATAGTCCATACATTAACTCGTAAAGAATACACTGACCCTGACATGCTTATACAGCGGGGCGATCAGTCTTTATCTTTTTGGAGTTGACAGAATGCATAAAGGTTTTCCATTTTTTCTCTTCGTGCGATGCTCCACCAACACAGAAGAAGAGATTCGAATGATCCACGATTTACATTTGTCTAATATATTTTCTAAACCTCTTCCGCATTGGCTCGGATTTATTTCGATCGATTTAAGGTGCTAGCCACATGTTTTCTAGCACTCGGAAAAAACAGACCCACTATTCGAGCGGTTTACGAGTATATTCTCTCTAAAATGCGTGCAAAGGCGTCTTATGCTCACTCACTGAAATTTCATGGAGGTAAAACGTATAACTCGAACACATTCAGCCCCTACTTCCTCCTATCGTCATCAGGGAGATATACATCAAATGTCTTGCCACCGATCTCTTCAAGACTGTCGTTCGCACGGTAGGCTTAAAAATAAAGGCCACTCCACGAAAAATAGCTTGGTTATTTCAGTACGAAGGAGAGCACCGAAATTGGACAAGGGAGGTAAGTATAAACTCAATGTTTCCGTTTCCATTAACGACGCAGTCCAAACGCTGAAATATCGGGGATGCTGTTTTAATTCCCGTCCCCGAGTTTTTCACATAAAACAATGCGTTGGCCTTCCAGCGTTACCAAAATTACGAGAAAACGGCAACAAACGCATTAAAACGTCGCATTTTAGTGACATTATTCTATAACATGGACAAGTTGTCCGGTTGGATAAAAATGTTCGAGGTGGTTGTCACAGGTGAAAAAATGGGTCAATCGAACTCACACGATAGCAGGCCCTGAGCCCACCCCGAATGCACCCGGAGCCGCGTCCATGTTGCGCTCAGGGTGACAAATTTGGCAAGTTTCGGGCCACATATGTTGCGATGCATGCCACATATGTTGCGCTGCACGCCACATACGTTGCGCTCCGAGCGCTTTCAACGAAATCGATTCACGCATCGCCCTGAGCGCAACTGTCGGCTGATGACGTCATAGTAGGTCATCCAGCGTAGACGGTTGCGCCCCGGGCGCTTTCTATGAACAGATTTTAGCATCACTGTTGCAAAAATCGATACCTCGACGTATTTCGGATGCTTCGCTATTCGATTTTCGAAAGCGTTTTAGGTAATCGACGATTTCTCAAAACAGAATACAGCGATTTCTACATATTCACCCTATTAACCCATCCTACCGAATTTCCTTGAATTGATTTGACCCTTAATTCTTCATTTTCTGAGCCAAACCTGACCATCTAATACCTAAGTATAATATGCTTTCCTCTACTCTCTTTCCTTTTACTTTCCTCTCCCTCTAATTTCCTCTAGTTGTGATTCCAAAGCGAAAATTTCGAGTTCCGGATCATGCGAGATTCGAAAAATCACTCGAATGATTCAGTAATAATATAATTCGGTCTAAGGTAAAACCCCACAGCCGTTACTAAGCAGACACGCGGAAAGAATACGGAAAAATCAAGTAAACAGAAAAAACAGAACCCAGAAGAAGTATACCACCTATTCCCTCTTTGCTGTTCTACTGCCCTATCTTTAAGTCTCAAACTTTCGCCCGAACCGGGATTCTGCAATGATGGTGTTCTCAAAAACCTTGTTTTATTCCATCGAATCAAAACTACATATAGCCATACCCTGATCTGTTCACCACGGTAATGATACGTTGGTAAGGCTAGAAAAACAACACTCATTATTTAAATCATAGAATGATTTAACAAAGAGAGATTCAAAAAGAAATAAGGTAGATGTGTCGACATCGATCAATGTCCAAAATGCGGGAGTTTGAGGACTGGGCGTCGTTTATGAGCTTCAAAATGCGCGCACCAATCAAGGCATGTGGCCCGGAGAGCACCCCAAAGCACTACACGTTGCAATCACAACCGGAACACAACGCAAGTTCAAGTATCAACTGTTCTGCGTTTCGGTCGGAGTGGGCGGGGAGAGGCGGAGCCGGTTGCGCTCCGGGTCTGCTATTTTCTGAGCAAATTAGAAGAATATTTTATGCAAAACAGGATTAGTTAAGGCCTTAAGGAGAGAACGGAGCAATAGAGAGTAGAGAATTGCAAATGACGGGTCCACAAAATATTTCATTGTCACAACAAATACTTCCTGTGATAATTTAGAGGCGGGGTGATACTTAGGGATTTCGCGTACTTCAGGTACGTATTTCTCGATTTCGACGTCATTTTAGTACTACCCGGGGGCCACTTAAAGACAGCAGACACGCTCGCAAAAGTTGTCGAGATAACTACATGAGCGAATTCGTGCAGGCCCTAGAAGAGCCCTCACAAAGTTGGAAGCATCAAAAACGAGTTAAAATGACCGTATTTGAGCCGTATTGAGTCACCAAAGCATCCTTTCTCCGCCCACCGATACGGGCTCCACCCCACAATACAGATTTTTCCAGGGTAGAACTAGTGGACCTCGCTACAAGCGTCTATGGACTCTCCTTCAAAAGGTGACTCTTGAAATTCTTCCTCTCACACCCCGTTGTAGTGTTCCGCCAGACCTTCGTCGTCTGCGTTTGTCTCGAATCAGAGGCGAAGTGTTTTGGAAAGAATGTAGTGTGCATCGCACAGAGCCAGACGTGTAAACGAACGCCTAAATATTGGCACCCTAGTACTTAGACGATGCTGGTCTTGAGGAGCGCAACTACGACTTTGTGAGCTGTACTCGGTCAGATTGTCAATTGAAATTTGCAGATCCGCAAGATGGGGAAGGAATGCATTCTGTACCGGGTAAGATTAGCAATGTCAGCTGTTTTCAATTGCAGCTGATTAATAAGATTCTAATTTACCTCTCAACAGCGTGCAAGCATGAAATCCAATATCTTTTCTCACTTAGGATGCTCTCAGCAGTAGAATGGTAGAGACATGAATGCTCCGATAATCTTGCGTGATAAATGACTCTCGCTACTTCTTCTGCATTGGCTCGGTCACACAAACATGTGTGAATGAAAATGCGACCTCCCTTTCACGCATCGAGTCTCCTAATTCCCGAGGATTCCAAAAACTCATTCTTCTGAAAATCGAGTGAGGCTGTTAGATGAAGTTGCAGCACGAGTGTACTAGAGTCATACTCCAGCGGATGCCAAAAACTTTCTCCCTTTTTTCGACAACCACTAAAATGCATTCGGGGACGACTTTATGTTACTGGGCTGAATTCTCATGGGTTTAGAACTTATCAATAATACACATTTAGCACCTGCCTGCTCCCGCCGTCATTCGAGGGAATTACAGCAAATGCCTCACTATCGGCATTTTCAAGACTATGCTTGGCTTGGTATGCTTAAAAATAAAGGCATCACTACAAAAAAATTGCTGGTTTTTTTAGTACGAAGAGGATTACGAAAAATGGATAAAGGAGGTGAGTACATACTCAACGTGCTTTTTTTCTGACTACGCAAGCTCTTCTACACGAAAAAAAAAATTCAGATCTTACAGAAACCGGCCTTGTGTGAACCCAATAGGTGCATCTTATTGTCAATCACTGTATGGGGAAGCCCCAACGCTGCTTGGCATAAAAATCGCGATTGGGAAAATCAAGAGAGGATGGCTATTGATCGAATGATTCCGCTCCTGATTGCTGAGCGCGGCTTTCTACTTGAAGGACACTGATGATACGCCACTAAATGTTCAAAAAATTATTTGTCTCCAAGTTTATTTGCGTGCAGCCCAATCGGGATGCTTTTCATTCTGCCTTCTCAAGAAACCGTGGTTGTCACATGGAGGCGACCTGCAGGTCGAGCGCCGGACTCTGACAGTCTGCGTCACTCTTGTCGTCTGTGATGCAGCAAGACGTCTACGATAGGCTTGTCACGTCACACCACAATAGAAAGGGCAAAACGTTGCGAAATATGCTCCGTCACCTCCAAGTCACAACAGAAACAAAAAAACGTGATGAAACCTGGCTTCGAGGTGACAACGAGAGGCTAATTTGCTCTCCATGCCACAACATGAAGGCGTTGTTGGCTCCAGATGACAACCGGGATTTCCTGAGTTGTCCGAGGGGGTTCTACACCAGAAAATTTTGGCCAACGGTCTCCTTCCTGATGAGGAAGTTGTAAAGCAAATTAGCGTGTCGAGCACGAGTCAACGACATATGTCACGATTAGTATTTGCAAATCAAGACTAGCGACGCAGATTGATACAATAATAATTCGTTCACCAGTTTATTTCAGGGTAAACCCAATGGATTCCGATACGAGAGTCTGATTGCTCGCCTCCGATGGGTGACTTTTGAACGTCTATTTTTCACACCTTGTTGTTGTGTTTCGCCAAACCGTCATCGTCTGCGCTTGTTTCGAAGTAAAGGCGACGTGTCCCGCAAAGAGTGGAGTTTGCCTAGCGCAAAAGCGGACATTTAAGCAAGTGCTATCGACTTGCAATGAACACAGGACTTTTTGCGACAACAAGCCTTATTCGCAAACGATGGCAGCTTTGAAGAGCGCAACTACGAGTTTGTGGCCTCTCACAATCAGGTTGTTAATTGAAATTTACAGATGCGCAAGATGGGCAAGAAATGTATGCTGCACGGGGTAAGACCAGCGATTTCAGCTACTTTAATTACAGCTCATAGATTTGAAATACTTCTAAACAGCGTATAGATTTCGATTGATCATTTGAAATGCTCTCAGCAGTAATATAGAAAAGACATGAACGTTCCCGGAAACTTGTCTCATAAATGGCTCTCAAGAATTTTCCTACATTGGCTCGGTCACGAATAGAAATGTGACCTTCCAAATACGTGTCGAGTCTCCTGATTCTCCAGAAACTCAGTGTTCTGAAAATTGAGTGAAGTTGCTAGATAAAGTTGCAAAAGAAGTGAAATAGGCGTATACTCAAGCGGATGACGAATATTTTCTCTCATCTTTTGGCAACCACTAAAATGCATTCGGAGACGACCTATGTTCCTGCACTGAATTGTCGTGGAAGTGAAACTTATTGATCAAACATATTCAGCTCCTGCCTGATCCTATCGTCGTTCGGAAGATATACAGCAAATGTCTCAACGACGGCCATTTCAAGATTATCGTTGGCTGGGTACGGTCATAAATTGAGGCAACACTTAAAAAAAATAAAACCTAATGTTTTAGTACGAGGACGAGTACCGAAAATGGATAAAGGAGGTAAGTTTGAATTCAACGTGCTTTTTACCCTACCACGCGAACTTTTCTACACGAAAAAATGTGGATCTCACTTTTACCTTCCTTCTGCGACCCCATCAAGTGTATCTTACATTATTAAATATTCAAAAAGAATATTTGTTGCAGCCCAATCGAGATGTTTTTGAATTTGCCTGATTCAAGGGGATTCTGCTCCAAAAGAATTTGGGTCACAAGTTCCTTCTTGACGATGAAGTAATAAGCTTGTTCTGTTAGATTACAATGCAAATTAGCGTGTCGAGCACCAGTAAACGACATATGTCACGAGTATTAGCTGCAAATAAAATTTAGCGACGCAGGTTGATACAGCGATGGTTCGCTTATCTTTTTTTTGTTTCAGGGAGGTAGACTCGGTCATTCTAGTTACAAGCTCGCGGTTGCTCGTCTTCAATGGGTGAGTTTTGAAATTCTTCTTCTTACACTTTGTTGTTGTGTTTCGCCAGACCGTGGTCTTGTGCGATTGTTTCCAAGTAAAGGCGATTTGTGACGGGCAAGGAGTCTGTCTCGGACAAAAGCTTACGTTTAAACAAGTCCTAATAACTTGGAGTGAACGAAGAACTTTGTGCGACAATAGGCCCAATTCGCAAACGATGGCGGCCTCGAGGAGCGCAAGTACGAATATTTGGGCTGTAACAGTCAGATTTTCAGTTGAACTTTACAGATCCGCAAGATGGGCAAGAAATGCCTGCATGGGAAGACACAACCTACGCAGGTAAATTTCAGACATTTTTATTCACTTTTTTGCTACTTATGTGCCTAAAACTCAGCTTCGATACCAAAAGCTTCTCCGTTACTATCAAGGCTGGAACTCACAAAATCACCGCTATGGTTTGAGATCATCCGGTTTGCTCCCACTGGGAAAAACCAAGGTCGCGCTAGCCATAGGTAAAGCATGATAAGCGTTTCGTAGATTCCGGCTGTGGTTTGACAATAGTTGAAGTCAAAGTTGATGATGTGCTTAGTTAAGCCGCTTGAAACCTGGCTTCAAAACATATATGAAATGCTATCACGTGTTGAAGGCACAGGACACCCAAAAAAATGTGTTTTCAGATTTCATGATTATCATCGAGAGAGCCAGTCTCTGATCAGAATGGTATCTCTGAAATCGTCTAAGACCCCCTACGGACGGAGATATGGCTCTTTAAAAATGCCTGCATCTTGAGGGCAAAAATTTCGTGGACGAGTTGTCTCAGGCCTGTATTTCTCTTCATTCACATTCTCTGCACGAGAGCAAAGCAGGATGAGGAGATAGACCGGCAATGGACTGAAAAAAACGACATGTTGATAATTTATCCATCCATTTAGCCGCTATGGAGTTCGATAATCTGCTAGGGGTGTGACCCGTGCTGGGGAGCAAAGGAGGTCGGGCCTGTGGTGGTCGCTTATATCTCGCTTATTTGAAGGGATTGAGATCTCGCATTTGGCACGTGCTATACAGCAGGGATCTGCTACACAATCAAATAAAAATCACTAAATTCATGCCTTAGGCCGGGATCATACTTGCAGCGATGAGCGACGCGATGCAATGTTCACCATGGGTATCGACCGAAAATAGATACGCCTGATATGCATCGTCGTCGTCGTCAGTCGCGGGAGGTATGATCCCGGCCTTAGGGTGTAAAGTGCCTTTAAAGACAGTAGGAAAGGGATTAGCTCAGCTCTCTATAGTGGATTAACGCTAGGCAGGAGACCATCGACCCTTCTTTCAGCGAGCTCAAAATTCTCTTAAAGGCGTAAGAGTATTAGGACACTCCTCGTAGGATGATAGCCAAGAACCTCAATTACACACCGATGGTCATGCATAGTTTGCAGAGTGCATAGCGAAATTCATTGGTATGAATTAATAGTATTGAAAGCCAAGATTGTACTTGCCGCGACCGGCGGCTACGCGTTTTAGGCATATCAAATTTCGGTCGATATTGATGGTAAACATTGCTGCGCGTCGCTCTTCGCTTTAAAGGCATCGTTCGCGCTGAAAATCAATTTTCATTTTTCAGGCTCAATTTCATGATTGAGCCCGGTAGACCACACTGGTAAACTTTGGCGCGTCAAAAACGTTGAGCAATGAGGTTGGAAGGCGTCAAAGATGAAGATCCGCCACCAATTCTCACCAGTCATCTAGCACTTTTTCCTAGAATATTGGTGCGACCGTAAGGCAACATGAAAAATAGTTACGGGACGATCTCCACATGCAGAAAAACTCCGAAAATGACAGTGACGAGGCCTCCATAAGCAGAAAAACCTCAAAAATGATTTTGGCGCGAAATTCAAATTCGTATTTACAATGTGTTCCTATTGACTTTTCTTTACAAATGAAGATTTTTCATGGGTCCCTTCGACATTTTCGTTCACTATAGTGGCCAAGCTACACAAAAACATGAAAAAATAATATACGGTTTTCTGCGCGTACGATGCCTTTAAGTATGATTCCGGCCTTAAAGTTAATCGGTGCTCCAAAACTCAGCCTAAGAAGAGGCAGCGTGCCCCGTGAAGACATGTGATTTGATTCCACTCTTAGGTGCATGATATGTCTTTCTGATGCCTACTCCACGTGTTCGCAATGCGGTTAATTTATAAAACGCGGAGCGCTTGACAGAAGCCATACCCGTGACTATCTCAAAGAACTCACATACCATAAATCTTCTCAGGCGATTCTCGGCCTCGAGCCGCACCGAGTAGGAATCGGAGCCGCCTGACAGTTCGGCTCGTTCTCCCAATCTCCGGGCTACTGCTGTTGCTGTTCGGGCCAACCGGAATAGCCCGGACAGCAACAGCGGTGGCCCGGAAAGCAACTGCAGTGGCCCGGACAGCAACAGGAGCCGACTCGCACATTGGAAAAACGAGCCGAACTGTCAGGCGGCTCGGGGCCGGCCATAATCGCCTGAGTTGGTTTCCTGCAGGACTGCAGGGAGTGCATTGCCAAAGATATGTTTTCTATTCGGGACTTGGAAATGCGAGAGTTAAGGAGTTCTCAGTATATGGTTACCAAAATGCGTGTGAAGTTGATCCGAATTTTCTCAATAGCTTGATTGTTCCTCACCTCACGCGACGCGAATTTTGTTGTTTCACATTGTACAAGATTTCTTATTCAGGCCATGTGTGCCTTTGTTAACTCACTATTGTTTTTAGCTTGCAAGCCATTGAGTAACTGATAGGCTGCACCAGCCGGACCAACCGCGGCTTACGAGGACACATCTTTAGGTCCGGGTGCGGCTTTGAAAGCAATAAGGTGACATGCGAGAACCCCAATGTAATCTAGTGGAAGCTCGTAGTTTTCTGATCAGTGCTGGTACAGCCTTAAAAACGGCCGAATCCACCTGGTTCCTACGCGTGCTGGTGCGGAGCGGAGGTTAGAGGCAGTGAGAGAGCGGAGGGCAGACGGAGGCCCAGGCGTCGCGCGAGCCGCTCGCGTCTCGGGTGATGTGAATTACGACGTTTTATAGAGGGTAAGTCTCTTGCAGATAGTTTTGTAGTGTTCAGTGAGATCCAGTTATTTGTCATAGGCATCTTTCATAGTCCTCACCCGCAACTATGAAAGGGGCGGTGGACTATGAAAGTTCCTACCGCGCAGCACCCGCGGGACGCGCGGTAAGAACTCTCATAGTCCATCAGCAACGCCATAGCGGCGCCGCCCAAACCGCCGTTTCGGTTTTACCGTTTCAATCAATAATTGCTTCTCGATTTGAGTCCATCCCAACATAAATAATTCAGGGCCACCGCATACGCAAATGCAAGCCAGGAATTTCTGTACAAGTCCCAGTTGAGACCCGACTTTCACCCGCACCGCCATGGCGGTGCCGCTGGAGATTTCATAGTGGCTTTCCGCTCGTCCCGCGCTGGCCGCGTGGTGAAACATTTCATAGTCCACCGCTCGTCCCGCGCGTCACGCGCGTGCCGCGCTTGCGGTGAGGACTATGAAAGATGCCATAGGAGATTCCCAGATCAACTACCTTTTCTACAAAGGGGATCACGATGTCGTGAATTGTGTACCTTTGTGGAATATTGATCGTACCAGCCCTCATATATTGTTTTTTTGTCAGGAGAAAAAGGTAATACCCTCTTTAAAACGTGGTAATTAACATCATTCGAGGTGCTTTCGGCGCGCGCGATGCCTCAGTCTCCGACTGGCCTCGGCTCTGTCTCTGTCTCTAACCTCCGCTCCGCACCAGCACGCGTAGGAACCAAGTGAATTCCGCCGTTTTATAGCCTTCAATCAAGAGTGTACCCTTATATCAATCGCATCGATAGCTTACTCCAGATTATCTACGAAAATCTTGCTGATCTCACTGTACTAGACTTCTCTGAGAGTTTTGGCCGCGAAATAGCCGCGAAATGGCCCACCAGGCTCCGCAGCGGCTCTTGGTGGGCTACTTCCCGGCTATTCCGCGGCTATTTCTCGACTTCTCATGGAGCGGACCAGAAGTAGCCGAGAAATAGCCGAGATCTAACCGAGAAATATTCAGAAGTAAACAAAATTAACCAAGACGCAACCGTCTCCGGCTCGCCGAGTCACCATCTGGGGCCGCCAACGGAAGTGCGGGGCCTCCAGAGGTTGAACGAGGTCCACCTACCTCCAACTTGGGTAATTAAACCGACGGAGGTGCTGGCATCTAAATAATGCCTCTGGAATGCTCCGTATATCTGCCTGAAGAGCATGATTTCTCGGCTATTTCGCTTCGAGCATTATTTGGCGACTATTTTGCGGCGAGCATTATTTAGCGGCTATTTCTCGGCTATTTCGCGGCTATTTAGCGGCTATTAAGCAGCAAGCAAGCATTTCGCGGCTATTTCTCGGTCAAAACTCTCAGAGTTTATAGCACAGCCTTGCCTATATGTCATCAAAACGTCACAGCAGCTTATGATGTTCACCCACAATAAGCCAGTAGCACAGTCACAAAATTTGAACTATCCAAAACATTAGGTAGATATTTTCAGCCTACAGCGGAGGGAAAGGATTCTGGCTACCACAATGTGAGTCCAATTTAATTACTTGATATATTCACTTTCTCCTCTTCCCAAACAACCAGCAATCGGAATCGTGATGTAGCAAGGAGGGTATCGCTGCTATAAATTTTTTCAAGGGGCATATTTAGGACGAAAACACCAGTCTGCCGCTCACAGCTTCCAATCACAGCCTGCCGCCAACAGCACCGACTCGGGTGAGGCATTCGTGAGCCTTTGTTAGCAGTCCGTGGAGAATGAGTTAACGAATAATGTTCCAATTAGCGTTGGCGTCTACTACTCAGGTCCGGAGTGTACCAGAACTTTCCCAGAAGTTTCCCAGTAACTACTGGTAAACGTGAAATTACCACAATATTACGGAAGTTTACTGAAACTTTACTGGAGAATCCCCCGTAATCTTCGGACTGAGCCGATTCTGACAGATTACCAGAAAATTCTGATATATTTCTGAAAAAAATTCTGGCAGATTTCGAGACAATTCTGTCAGATTACGAGAAAATTACCACTAACAGAGGGCAAAATATTTCGGAAATCTGCCAGAATTTTCTGGTATTTTCTGGGCCTGAGTAAATAGTGCATTTTAGCAGCCGGACCTTGTCATACGTCCACCTCCATGTAAACCCTCTGATATCTGCAAGCAGTACAATAAATGCTCCAAGTACAAGTGGTTCCAATGCCTGATCGTCAAGGTATTTATAGCTGTTTTCTGTTGACGCAGGTTTAGAAACAAATAAGTTTTCCAGTATAAGGAATTGTACAAGAACTGGAAATGCACGGTGAGTGTCCAATGGTTCCTCACGATTTCGAGCTTAGACTTTCGTTGCTTCTCACGGTCATTTTGCCTTGTTTTTTGGACTTGTAACAGCCTGAGCGCTCTTTATTAAGCGCCGTAAGTTCCTGATCAAGCCGCTGTCCAATTAAAGTTGCAAGTGTGTATGCTGCCTAGGAGAGAAACCTTGCGTTTTCAAGCAACTAGACTAAGTACAGCGCCTTTTCTGGGCTTAGCCAGAATGCACTTGGTGGTATACTTAGTATCCGAATCACTCCTTTTCGGATATCCGGCCGGATATCCGAGATTCGGGTAATCCGATATCCGAAAATTCGAAAAAAAAAACGCATTATCCGAATCGAACCAATATCCGGGAAATTTAAAATTGGCATTATCTGAATCTAACCATTATCCGGTGGGTTAAAAATTCGGATAAAAGCGGATAAAATTCGGATAAATTTCGGATAAAATTCGGGTAGAATTTCGGATATAATCGGATAATTTTCGGAAAAATTGGATAATTCTTGGATAAAATCGGATAAAATTGCACTAGGCCACGCCCATTTACCGCACCGTCTCTATTTAGTACGTCAACCCAGGATTCTCCTCCTCCTTCCGAAATCGGTAGAGTCGTTGCGGCGCCGAAAAATGGGCGTGGTCAGGTGAGATGACCAAGTGGCTAGTTATTCAGTGTAAAAGTTTTTTGTATAGTCGCTTTGCATACTTTTTATTTACTAGTTGTCCTGAAAAACCTGTGTATAGATGATACTGTGCCTCCCAACGACGATAGAATAACTAAAGATTTGTTTTTATATTTTTATTGATATCAATATTTAAAAATTGAAGTTTGTATGTGAACATGCTGCAACAGCATTGAAGTACTACTGTTTGTTCAATTATGGATGTTCTCAGAGGCTTGCTCTGAGTACCTGGTTTATCTTTCACCCTCTTGCCTCAACTTTGTTCCGAAAGTGTCTGAAGTTATCCGAAACTATCCGACCGGATATCCGTATCCGAATCATTGGAAAAATGCCATTATCTGAATCGATCCAGTATTCGAAAATTTGAAGAAGCGAATTATCTGAATCGAACCAATATCCGCAAAATTTAAAATCGGCATAATCCGAATCGATCCATTATCCGAAAAATTATCTCCGGATAACAAGATTATCCCCATGGCTAATGGCTGAAACGTAATGGCTTTCCCGTCCGGGTGGACGCTACGCTGCAACATGATCATAAGGATCATCGATTCCGCAACAATGTCGGGTGATCCTCCTCCGTAACAGACTACCCGGGTCGCACTCATGCTGGACTGACAGGTGATACAGCAGTGCCTTGATTCTCAACATAATGATGAAGCTAATAAGGAAGGGAGCATCCTAGCATTCTTGTAGAATTTTTTGAAGCACAACAGTTCTGTACGAGTGATCTCTCTGAAGCATGAGGGGCTCGGACGTGGTGCAGGATTCTTGAAATTTCCCGCGACAATCAGTCGATTTCAGGGTCGCAATATTGAATTTCTCCGTAAAGAGCTCATGTGTGTACTCCGTGAGGTAAGAACGGTTTTTTTTCGATCCTATTCTCTCTCAACGACGTCAGCGTACTATACTCAAATGCATTTTGCAGATTCAGAGCAAAGGTAGACTCTGTCGACAGAGTGGACCGGTGAGCGCAGGAACATTCGTATCAACCGTGACTACTTTTCAAGTCAATTTGAGAAAACTTCGCTTTTTGGCTGACTAGGAATATATGTAGTATGCTCCGTTGCTGTCTTTCGCGAGAGGCGTGACACTTAGCACAAATCACGGCTGGATCAGCATAAAGCCAACGACATTCGCCGTTCTAGGAGCAGTTGTCATGCGTCCGTCTCAGCAACGTGTTGCTGAAAGCTCACATACAATACCAACCCTGAGTTTTGGTAAAAAGGCGAGAAAGACGCGGAAAATCGCTTTTTACGCCTTTTGGTTATGACTCACTTCGAAGTTGGCGTTTTCCAAACTAGAAGACATCTTTAGAATCAGCATTGATCATTCTTTCTTCTTGATCTATACATGGCTTGCTGTCAAACAAGGCATATTGGGTTGACACAATCAATCGAGTGAGAAGTGGGACAATATGAAATGCTGAAATGCGTGACTGTGTCTATTAAACTTGTTTTTGATTTGGGTTGTTCACTTAACGAATTTCGATTCTCTTAGATTTTTTATTTTTTAAATTTCATTCCATCTTACCTCTATGTATTATTTATTCGCTATTCATTTCCTTAATTGGTAAAATTTTTTTGGTGTTGTTTGTAACATTCTTTTTTATTCACTTCAATTTTGTATGAATCTTCGCTATAATTTGAATACTTATACAATTCGATTTTATTCATATTAATCTTGCTTTATCTAGATATTGGTTCCGCTAACAAAGTTAAATAATTATTCGGACATCAATCCTTTTATAGTCTACAGCAATGAAAGTAGGACCTGGTGAGGTTGCGGATTCTTCTAAACATACTGTAGCCCGATAGTGTTATCACTCATTTTTTCGAAACAACTAAAGTTGGTCGGTGAGTTTCGGCTTCCGCTCTCACATTTTCACATGATTTCTTTGCTTCCACAGATGTCATCGTATCGGTGAACACACAGACTCACCAATCTATCGAAGCTGTTCCGGAAAAATGAGTGATGCCACTAACAAACTACCGTATGTTAAGACGAGTCCGCAACCTCACCAGGTCCTACTAACATTGCTGTAGACTATAGCTCTACCCTCAGACAAACAATGCGAAACGGTAAAAACCTCGAGTCTCAACAATAAAGGAGGTAGATATGGTTAGATCCGCGGCTTGTTTCAACAAGAAAAAACGTGTAAATTCAAATCGCGGCTGGCGTAGCGGTTTAAATCTCAATCTCTGAGGAATAAACCGCAGCGCCAGCCGCGGTTTGAATTTAAACTTTTTTCTTGAAGACACAGGCCACGGACCTAACTATATGTAGTTCGGGTAACAATTGCTTCTATCAATTGTCGAAATTTCTGGAGTTATTTTCTGAATCCGAAATTAACATTCGTCATCATAATTTTTTTCAAGTTTAAGAAAAAAGGCATTTCTTGAAGACACATGACATGTGACACATTTCGCCCTCCCAAAAAATTGAAATTCTTCAGATTTAATTGGATGTTTCCTTGTTTGATAGTAAGCCAGGTGTAGATCGGAAAGAAAGAATGATCAATGCTGATTCCAAAGATGTCTTCAAGTTTGAACAGCGCCAACTTTGAAGCGAGTTATAACCAAAAGACGAAAAAAGCGATTTTCCGTGTTTTTTTTTCGCTTTGTTACCAAAGCTTAGGGTGGGTATTGTATTGCATATATACCAGAGTCTGTCACTGCCACTGCCGCTCGTCGCTGAGCGGCGCGCCGCGACAGCGACAGGTTTGAAGGACTGGGTTTCTGTGACTGGCCGTCACTGTCGCTGCGTTCATAGACTGCGACCGAGTGTCGCGGAAGTATAACATGGGCCTCATGTTTCGTAGCAGGTGAAGGACATCAGCAAAACAAGTTTTTGTAGGTATTACTAAGTTTGAAAGGCTTAATTAAGTGGGTGAATAGACGAATCAATATAGAGGGGGAAGGCAGCTGAACGTGTTTCAGGAAATGAGCAAGTATGCTTTGGAGTGTACTGGTGTTAGTTCGCGTGCACAATTTCTGAACGACTAGAGGCTAGATGGTCAACAGATTTTGGTCGACACATTCGATATCACCTTCCTTTTCTGTAAAACTTCACGCCGATTCGTTTTCACTCAAAAGTGGTCAGTGACGTGGGTTACAGGCTTTTGACAACTCGTTCAACAAGGTTCTGCAAAAAAATGAGGACTATTTTAGTAGGGCCAAACATCTGTTTGCAAGTGTATTTGAGAGGTCCAAGATAGATAATTGTAATCAGAGCGAGCTCCTCTCTAACATAGTCAGAAAATTTTGAAGAAAAGAATCAGTTCTCCAAAATTTTCTGACGACATTGGAGAGGAGCTCGCTCTGATTAAAATTATCTATCTTGAACCTCTCAAAAGCACTTGCAGACAGATTTATAACCCCTCGAAAATCTTCCTTTTTTTCTTGCAGAACCCACGCCACTGGCCACTTTTGTGCGAAAACGAATCAGCTTGGAGTTTTACAGAAAAGGAAGGTGATATCGAATGCATCGACCAAAATCTGTTGACCTTCTAGCCTCTAGTGACCTGGAAAAATCGCCAGCGTGCCGAGCGAGAGCGGCTTCCACTTAGTGGCGTGTCACAGTGGTTTACTCCGGTATCATGCTTAGTCGAAGGATTTGCAGTTTGGAACTTGGCAGATAAATACGGAAAGGTCTAACTCACAATAAGTTGAAAATCTCAGATTTCATGTCTGTGAGCGTACTAAGCCTTTAGGCTTATACACACTCCATTCGCGCCAATAAAAAGAAAGACAACAGGCGGCTACGCAAGTTAGTGGTTGCCCTTTAACCTTTGAATGGCGGTGCAACTTGTCTTGCTTTAGTAGCCGTTATGGTACGGTTGCTATACGCATAGAGACCGCAAGAGATGAGGGCAACCCAAGGACTGATAATGGGGCGAAGAGAAAAAAATCATTTGGAATCAGGAGGGGGGTCGTTATATGTTGAAAGAGGTCGGCACCGAGAGATTTTTTAACATGATTATTTCTTTGGGGTGTTTACAATTTATACGAAAAATGAGGCTGATCTCTTGTCTTTCAAACATATGGCTTAATCCTTATTTCTTCTTTGCAGTTGCGTCCAAGCAAAGCGGATCCTTGGCAGAGTCAAAACGGTTCTAATGTGTCTCTTCTGTGATTTTGAAATCATGAGGTGAACCTTCTTAAAAAAATTAAACGACGAAAAATTATTGAAAACGTACTTATATTAGGTCTAGAAGTTAATTTCCGCGTTTTTTTACGCTTTTTACACTATTGAAAACTGGACATACTTAAACAAAATTTTTATTCAAATAATTTCCGTCATTAATAACAACCATTTCCCAGAGTTTGGGTAACTTATGGATTCCATCATAATAAAATTTTCTGGTTTGGCCTCCACCCATTCATCGAGCCATTTTTTGACATCTTGACGATCTTGAAAGCGCTGCTCCGCTAGACCATGCGCCATTGACCGGAAAAGGTGATAATCCGACGGGGCGATGTCTGGAAGTACGGCGGGTGCGGTAAGACTTCCCATTTTGAACTCTTTTAGCGTATCCTTTACCGTTCGAGCAACATGAGGTCGAGCGTTATCATGAAGCAATATGGCTTTTCGTGTCGACTCGCCCATTCTGGTCTCTTTGCTTCGATTTCATGCCGCAATTGCGCTAGTTGATGTTGATAGCGATTCGCAGTAACTGTTTCGCCAGGTTGAAGAAGTTCATAGTACAGTATACCGCGTTGATCCCACCATATGCACAGTAAGACCTTCTTCCCGTGGATGTTTGGTTTTGCGGTCGAAGTTGTTGTTTCACCAGGACTAACCCACGATTTTCTTCGCTTCGGATTGTCGTAGTACACCCACTTTTCATCGCCAGTTATGATGCGGTGTAAAAAAGACTTTCTTGGAATCGGTCCAACAAGATTTGTGAAGTTGTTTTTCTCTGCTCTTTGTTGCGTTCTGAGAGCTCATAGGGGATCCATTTTCCTTCCTTTTGAATCTTCCCCATTGCCTTCAATCGAATAGAAATTGCTTTTTGGGTGACGCCGAGAGATGCCGCGAGCTGTTCTTGCGTTTGAGCCGAATCTTGATCCAACAAAGTTCTTCGTCTTCGAACTTTTTTGGCTGTCCTGGTCGATCTTTGTCCTTAACGTCAAAATCACCCGATTTGAAACGCTGAAACCATTCTTGGCAGGTTCTTATGGATGGAGCAGCATCCCCGTAAGCTTGGGCAAGCATTTGGTGCGCGTCAGTGGCTTTCTTCTTGAGATGAAAAAGGAAAAGGAGAGCTTCCCGCAAATGGCGTTTTTCCGGCACAAAGTTGACATATTCTGGAAACTAAAATAATACTTTTTTATAAGGTACGTGAAGCAAGTTATATATCAATAGAAAGCTGATAATACAGTGAGCATTATAACATAAAAATTCGTTATATAAAAATAATTTTATTTTTACAAAATATCAATAACAACAAAAACGCGGAAATTACCTTCTAGACCTACTACATGCCGCCTTGTCCTCCCAAACGCTGTTATTTGCTTGCGGAAGAATATGCCAATAACAGTTCGTTTTCTAGAAACACGGTTAGTTCCAGTGAAAGAACTTAGCTAGTTTCCCTCCAGTACGCAACTATGTAAATGCGCAATTATCTGGATTCACTCACGTTATGGCTACGTTGTTCCAACATTTCTCACCAAATTTACCATTTCTATCATGCATATTACAGACCGCTCACATCTAGCACTAATCAACAATATTTCAGCTTCAACTTTGCCTGTCAACATTTCGGTCATCAAATGGCGCCTTATTGCATTTCCTCCGACGATGATCGAGATATTTCAATAAAAAATCTGATTTTATTGTTAGTGGAATGTTTTTTTTTTTGAGAATTGAACAAGGTTTGGCAAAGGATAATAGAAAAACTCAATACAATTTGAACACAAGAGTTTGCACAGAGTGTTAAGGTGAGACAGGGTTCCGGTGGAGGACCTATCTAGCTCCACAAGAAAACTATGATGGTTTGGGTCTCCGCATTAGTTGTAAGGCTGCTAAATTAGCCTCGAATACAAGAACAGCGGACAGAACGTTCGGGCAAGCCGAAACAACCAAGTTTTCAATACTGCATCTGAGATGATTAGTGGCCGAGTAATCGATAGACCACGCTCCCGAAGCCCATATTTACTACTTCGATCAAAGTTACAATGAATGCGAAGAACTGTGGAGGGAGTGTATGTATGAAAACAGAAAGAGTCTCTCACACATGAACATGTGTCCTAGTGCTCTAACAAGGGACGACCCCCCGGGGGAGGAGACGTCCTGAAAAAAGTTCTTCTGAGAGTTGTGGGGGATGGATAAGGTAACAATGATCGATGTTCTGTTTTTCCTAAGGGCCTTCCGATATTCCAGAAAAAAAAAGAAAAAAATCGTTTGAAACTAACTGTAACCTCCTACCCGGAGCAGCTGGAGTGAGTTCATATGCTCCGCACACATTACTTTACAACAAAATTGCCCTATGCAAGGTTCGACGGTTTGATTCTGGCCCATTCGTGAGATATAAGCCGTTTCCGAGCTCACTGTGCACTCCATTCCTCGTATCACTCGATTGAAGTTGCCATTCCCACTGTGCAGGGATGGTCGAGAGGATAACGATTGGGGATGCTAAACTACGAAGGGATGCTGGGTTGCGGGTGCGATTCCCGCAATGCATCTTCGGAAAAAATTGTTTTGCATTTATTCGATTGTTGATCCACGAGGTTTCTCATACACATTTTAACTTGCTTTCTCCATTCATTGAGAAATATTGCAGAGTGAACATCTTGTAACCTTGTTTTGCTTTTCCCGAATATGGAAAAACACCTTTCTTGAACACATAAAAGTCGTTTCCGAATAATCGTAGAAAAGGCGTAACCATTGCAAGGAGCAAAACGATGAACCGTTTCTTAAAAACTATCACCATGACCGCAGTTTTCATTTTCACGGAGCGACAATCAGTTTCCCAAAACATCTGCTGCTCCTTCATCGGAAACTACTAAATTTGGCTCGATCACGCAGAATTTTTTTCCGATTGTCTGGAGTGGCAAAATAGTATATGGCGAAAAAAAAGTCGAAAAAAAAATTTCCTCCATATTGATCCAAATAAAGCAGATTGAGGTAGATGGGTGTTAGATATAGTAGCCAGCCAGTTTTCCATTCTGAAAAACCGGAAGCAGAGCCATGGTGGACGGTTGAATAGAATGCGTCCGCTAATTTTTCACGTTCTTCAAATTTTTCGCTTTACCGGATGGCCCTTAGGAAAAACCGAACATAGATTATTGTTACTCTATTCATTCCCCACAACTCTCAGAAGAACTTTTTTCAGGACGTTTCCTCCCCCGGGGGTCGTCCCTTGCAAGGCGCTGTGTTGGATATTCATCGCGTGGGTCGGCTCGGTGCCGGTTCAAATACGTCGACTAGGGAGAGTTTTGCATTCGAAGCCACTCATCGAGAATACTTCTCGTTGCAAGGTGGCAACCGTAGGAGGCATCTAGGCGGCGTCACCGACCGCAGGTTGGCTGCTTCTTCAAAGACACTGTTCGCGATAAAAATCGCTTTTATGTTTTTTGGCCAATCTTGAAACCGGTCCCATTCTGATTCCAATGATGCTTCTGGAATCGTGCAAGACCTTCTGGGAATGGAGCTTAGGTCCCTCAAAAATTGAGCTAGGGAAAATGGTGGACGAGTTTTCCGAGGCTTGTAACTTCCGTCTTTTGCAGCCAATGTATGCGAGCTGACCTGAGTAAAGAAAGAAGTTGAGAATGAAGGGAAGGACGGTGCTTCTGATCGGAAACCATCGCTCAACTCACAATTTCGAGTGTTCCTTTGTTCACGTCGAGGGGCGGGAAGACGCGGGACTTGCCCACAGCGGCGGGGTTCGCCCACATTTCTAAGCCGTTTTGCGGCTCCTGGGTAGCTTTTCGCCACGTTTTTTCGACGCTGTTCTGCTTCTGAGAGCCACGAGAAGCGTTTGTCATGGAAAATTCGAGGATGAAGTTTATCGCGAACAGTGCCTTCAAAGGGGGATTGCTTGGGGGATTGCTACTGGCCCAGAGGACAGTACAAAGTACTCCACGCAGGTTCGCTGCTGCATCCTCGCGGAGCCAGCCTGATAATAACGCGGAGCGGCAGCGGTACTATCTTCGCGATATTGAGGTTCAAGGCACGGCAACAGAATTGTATGATCATGGAGCCGCTGCGGTACTATTGCGGAACTATCGCAGGACAGCAGAGGGTCGCGGTACTTTCCCGGAACTGGCGCGGAAAACTATCTCAGAATAACGCCCAGACGTAGCTTGATTTCGAAGCTCTCGAATTTCGTAAGAATTACCTATGTAAATGAGCAGATCTTTCTCGAAACTCGGAAAAATCAAGGAGTGAGCCAGTATCGATAAAAACCAGGAGTGAAAGGAAAACCCGCAGTTATTCGCCTTTTTTAGCGTTCTACGCTCTGCTTTCCCAAAGCCGCACGAAGTGATGCGAAGTGCGGAAATATTGGGACTATTGATATGCAAACAGCCAATCAATGTTTTCAAAAATTGTTCGCGTTCCGCGCTTCAGAAATTTCATATCGCCCCATTTTTGACGTTCCGCACTCGATTTCCGAAACGGAATTTTTTTTCACAAAACCCGAAGGCCGATTTCCGAAAACACATATTTTTCGTTGTCATATGGCTATTGATCAGCTTTCGGCTTCACTATCTCCCAGATTTAGTGTTGTAATCGCTTTTCTTGCATATGCAGCTAGCTATGGAATCTCGCTAGTCAGGTATGAGCTTTTGAGAGACTGTGAGTGTTTCTTGGTCAACTCGAATACGCCCTCTTCGAATCTGAACTCGGATTTTGCTACGGACATCTGCGAAAAAAGTTATAGCCGGTCAAAATTCGTATGTTACGCATTTTTCTACCAAAAACGCGCATTAGAGTTTGCGAAATCCGAGAACGGACCTCATACTTGTGTTCAGCGCCCAAAACTACCCCACTGAGCACCTTTCGAGTGAAGGCATATTTTGCAAACTTTGCACAGACTGATAGCATTTTGAACTTGTGCAGATTTTCGGTTGGGCCATTACCTCTGAAAACCTTCAAAAAAATGTTGCAGATTTCACTCAAAAACCTTCCAGGTGGGTTATTTGGGGCGCTGATCACGAATCTGTGGTTCCTTTGACGATTTTTCGAGCTTTCCGACATGATTCGTTCTAAGCTTCCCATCGGGGGGGGGGGATTTGATGGCAAATCGCGACGTTCGCCGATTTCCGGAGTTCTACGATAGATATGGCTCAAATTGTTGCTCTGGGGAATATTTGGAGTGCTAAACAAGAATCTGCAATCCGATAGATTACGGTAGGTTACGGTGGGTATACGGAAGCTTGGTCAAAGTCTCAGATTCGACTCAACGTTTCACTGTGGGTGTTATTTGGGACGCCGAACACGAATTTGAGGTCCATTTTTTGATTTTCGAAATTTTAAGGTAGGAAAGTCAGTTAAAAAGCAAAATGCCTACTGTAATCTACAGTAACCATAAGTTTAGCGACGAACTAACCCCAGATTCGCGTTCAGCGCCCTGAATAACCCCCAGTTGAAAGTTTTGAGCCGAATCTAAAAATGTTTTCCAAACACCCTGAAAATTGGCTGATTGGTACCCATACCTTTTCACGAAGCTTCAAAAACGCTTATAACTTCGTTCAGAGGTGTCCGTAGCAAAATCCGAGTCCAGATTCGAAGAGAGCGTATCCGAGTTGACCTAGAAGCATTCACAGTCTCTCAAAAGCTCATACCTGACAAGCGAGGCTCACTAGTAAGCGCTATTTCTCTAGTCAATAATTTTGTATGCATTTTGAAGTTTAATGAATGCTTTTTTTGCTGTTTTGGCTTTTTTCAAGATAATGGTGGAATGCTAACAAACTGCGCAGACCTAAAAGAAAGCTAAATATCAAGAAGAACCAAGGAATATAGATCTGAATCGTTAATGATTTTGTGTTTCTGTGGTTTCGATATGTCGGCTAAATTTCCCAAAAAATGATCGACTTTCATTGGAGTTTCCTAAAAGAAATCAAAATATTATCTACTAAGTAGATGTTTTTTACTGTAGAGTCTCATTGTAGAATTCAGTAAAGTGAGTGGAGGAGGTGGCGGAGGTAGATCGTCGCCCGCGATCCAAACGGCGTTGGCCTGTGGTGTCGCAACGATCGCTCCTGGTCGAAATTGTGTAGATAAGGATATCATATGGCAGCCCCTGCGCCACTTCCACTCTTTGAACTAGAATCTACGAAGAGACTCTAGGTAAATCTTAGGCCCAGGTCAGACTTCGTCGAAAAACCTGCTGAGTCCGACTGAGTCCGGGGAGGAAAACCTGCTGATTCCCACTGAGTCCGTTTGCCCCCAGCGCCAACCAACTCCTCTGCGAAACACGCAATCGATAGTGACGATTATCACCTCAGCTGTGAATCGGAACGTGTTTGGTGGCTGATTTTTCTTGTTTGCAACATGTCTGAATCTGATTTCCGCATCAGCAGCAGGTGCGGCAGAGCGCAGACGACGAGAGTCGAGATGCGACGGGACTCGGCAGGTGGCAGTCGGCCAAAAAAATGCACTCAAATCACGTGAGAAACTCCTATATCGACCGGGCGGGGTGAAGACGATTTCAGTGGGACTCAGTGGGACTCAGTCGGTGCATTGGCCCCGCCCTTGTACGCATGAGAACCATCAGTATCGACCGGGGGGATTGCGGTGGGCATCAGACGGTCGCAGTCGGACTCAGCGGGTTGATTCTTTTGCACCCGTCTTCCACGAATTCGATGCGTATCGACCCGGTGGGACTCAGTAGATCCACCGACTATGACGGGGGCCTTAGGCATATATAAAGAGCTTGAAATATAACCAGCAGGGGAGCGGTTGGAATAGTGAAATCTAATTGGTGATAAAGAAGTTTTGACAGAAAACCACCGCTCGCTGCTACTAATGATCAAAATCGAGAGCGTCATGGGAGCGCTCCGAACCTTCCCAGGGAACCTCGCAGGGCCATCGCCACCACTTAAAAGATGATGAATGTTTTCTGGTCAGTTCTGACTCGCTGTCTTCGAATCTGATGTCGGATTTTGCTACGGACACCTCTGAACGAAGTTCTAAGCGTTTTCAAACCTTCTTGAAAGGTAAGCGTACCGCCATCAGATAAACGTTCAGGGTGATTGGTAATTTTTCTCGGATTTGGCTCAAAACCCTCAACTGGAGGTTATTCAGGGCACTGAACGCGAATCTGTGGTCTGTTTATCGCTAGACTCATGTTTTCTGTAGGCTACGGTAGGCATAATGTGTCTTATCGGGCTTTACCTACCTTAATATTTCGAAAAACAAAAAATGGGCCTCAAAATCGCGTTCAGATGATCCAAATGATTACCACTGAGAGATTTCAGCCCGTAGTAAAGCCGGCGAAAAATTCAGTTTATCCTGACTAAATCCATGTTTTGAAAAGAATTCAGATGAGCCGCACTTATTTTAGACGTATGTGTTGTAAGATAGCGATCTAGGCTAAGTAGGCCCCGGTCAGACTTCGTCGAAAAACCTGCTGAGTCCGACTGAGTCCGGTTGCCACCAGCGCCAACCAGTTCCTCTGCGAAACACGTAATCGATAGTTATCGGCAGCAGCAGGTGGGGCAGAGCGCAGACGACGAGAGTCGAGATGCGACGGGACTCGGCAGATCGCAGTAGGCCGAAAAAATGCACCCAAATCACGTGAGAAACTCCTATATCGACCGGGTAGGGTGAGGATGATTTCGGTGGGACTCAGTGGGACTCAGTGGGACTCAGTCGGTGCATTGGCCCCGCCCTTGTACGCATGAGAACAATCAGTATCGACCGGGGGGATTGCAGTGGGCATCAGATGGTCGCAGTCGGACTCAGTGGGTTGATTTTTTCGCACTCGTTTCCCACGAATTCGGTGCGTATCGACCCGGTGGGACTCAGTAGATCCACCGACTATGACGGGGGCCGTAGAGAAAGTCAGCAACAAACAAGATAAGCTGAATCACTCAGTCAGATCTGACTGACTGGATTCAGTCAATTCTGACTGACTTCTTGACTAGAGAGGAGAGAAACAGCGTGCCAGGTCAGGAGTGCGCTCGAGACTTTTTTAAGGAGCAAAGGAGTAACTTAAATGATTCAGCTGAGATTTTTGCTTATCAATGTATCCGTATCAATACCAGCTTCCACGAAGCAAACAGCATTTAATTTATTGAGAAATGGAGCATCGAGTTGGTCGATCGATGAACGACCACGAACGACCGGTTGTTTTTATCATTTTAGGAATTGTCGAGCCCTCATCATCATGGCTTTGCAAGACCGACCACTTCTATGCAATTATCGCTCGATACGATTTGGGACTCGTCTGAACCCTGTCTGAATCGTTTCGGGCTCGTCTTATCACCCATTCAGATAATCATGGCCGAGTGGTGGGTTTACTACGGGTCTTTGAGCCGAATCTGAGACTTTGACGGAGCTACTTTATAACCACCGTAACCTACCGTAATCTATCAAAAATCGATAAACAGATTGCAGATTCGTGTTTGAAACTGCAAATAATCACCAGGGCAACCATTCGAGCCCTACCTATCGTGGAAGTCCGGAGCTCGTCAATAGTCGGGATTTACCATCAACCCCCCAGCCCACGATGAGAAACTTCGAACGAATGAAGTCGAAATTCTCGGGAAATCGTCAAATCAACCCCAGATTCGTGATCAGCTCCCCAAATACCCTTTTGGGAGAACTTTCTGTCAAATCTGGACCGTTTTAAAGACCCGCCCAGTCTTCTAATAGGTATAAATAAACGCCCAACCGATAATCCGTACAAGTCCAAACGCTATCAGTCTGGACAAAGTTCAGAAGATGTGCCTTTACCCCAACCTTGCTCAGGGGGTAGTTTTGGGCGCTGAACACATTTATAGGGTCCGTTTCCGGATTCTCCTAATCTTTTCGAATCTGTAGCTCATGGATCTCCAGCTTTTTGTTTCGATTGTAAGAAACCGACATAGAATTCAGGTTCAGTACGTCAAATAATCTCTCGTTGAGATGCAGGTCATACGTTGCAGGCCATACGAAATTTGAGAAACTATAACTTTTCTCTCAGATGTTCGCAAGAAAAATCATCTTAGGCGATTCTGAGCCCCGAACCGCCTTGCATTTCCGCTCGTGTTTCTTTAATCTCCACTGCTGCTGTTTTTCGGGCCACAGCTGCTGCGGTCCGGGCTCCTCTAGTTAGCTCGGACGGCAAGAGTAGTGGCTCGGATAGCAACAGCTGTAGCCCGGAAAAGAAGGAAACCCGAGTCGAAATGTCAGGCGGCTTGGGGCCGCGAATCGCCTGAGGTAATTCAGATTCGAGGAGAGTGTTCCAGAGTTGACTAGAATACATTCGTCAGCTCTCTGATCCGGGGGAACAACGTGCGCGGTTCTCTACTCAGACAGTAGGTGCGGACTGACCGCAGGCAATCAAGGCCTCTCCGGGCGGTACGCCGGCAAGTTGCGGGCGGATCGCTGCTCATCGTGGCCTCGGCGGGCGGATCGCTGCCTCACGTCGTCTCAGCGGGCGGATCGCTGGGTTTTGGCGGGCGGATAGCGGCACCTGGGAAAGTTGATCACGCTAGCGGGCGGATTGCCGGCAAGCTCTGAAGCGGCATTCCGCCCGCAACCTGCCAGCGATCCGCCCGCCAGGGCTTTGATAGCCAGCGATCCGCCCGTCACTGCTTTGATAGCCAGCGATTCCCGCGCTCAAATTTTACACGGTGAAACTTGTCAATCATTGACAAGTTTTTTTTCTGTTATCAGTATCACGCTCAGAGTAAACAAATCGAAGGGTATAAAAAGCGCTCCATCGCACTGACTGCTCACTTGGCATTTCGAGACCGATCCTGAATGGTGACCTAAAGTCACCTCTGAAGGATCACTCAGAGGCCGAAGGATAATTTTTGTCAGCTGAGGGGATGGTCCTCACCGCTAGGGGGGGTGGTCCCGCACACGGAGACTGTGGTAGGAACCACCGGAAACCAACATGTGGCATCGAGGAAGGATAGCTGGCTAATGGCGGGCGGATCGCTGGCTACTGTCGGGCGGATAGCTGGCTACTGCCGGGCGGATCGCTGGCTGCTAGCGGGTGGATCGCTGGCTACTGGCCTGCGGATGGCGGGGGGATGTCGATCCGCCCGCCAAAAGCCAGCGATCCGCCCGCACCTACTGTCTGAGTAGTTTGCTATGGTATGAATAAAGGAAGGAAGCACATCAGTAAGGCAGACATTTCAACCGTTAGAACATAGAAAATCCAGAATGAGAATTAAAGACTGCTTTAATCCACCAAGAGCACCATGGGTCTATCAAAGGAAGATCAACAGAATCCAACCTGAGACGTTTTAAGGATTGGACCCTGATGTTAGATGAAAAGCGTAGTTGTGACATCATATATTTTGACTTCCAGAAAGCATTCGATCGTGTAAGTCATGAAAAATTAATTCATAAATTCAAATTATCGAAATTCCACCCTACAGTAGTCCGATGGATCTCGAATTTCCTTGAAGGTCGAACATTTCAAATCCGAGTTGGAAAAAGTTTCTCTGAAGCTTTCCCCATCTCGAGCGGCGTACCTCAAGGAAGTGTCTTGTCGCCACATCTATTCATCGTTTAAATAGC
Organism: Aplectana chamaeleonis; assembly: GCA_029168955.1. Lineage (NCBI taxonomy): Eukaryota > Metazoa > Nematoda > Chromadorea > Rhabditida > Cosmocercidae > Aplectana > Aplectana chamaeleonis. The sequence goes on from JAPDOI010000580.1 coordinate 57,062, forward strand.
AGATCTTTCATCCCAATTACAGATGGATGAAATTAAATGTAAAATCTATGCAGACGATGTTAAAATCTATCGAGAAATATCTTTATTGTTGGACATTGCTCTGGTACAAAGTGCCATAGACAGAATGATACCTTGGTGCAAAAAATGGCAGTTAGGTTTATCGCCAACAAAAAGTGTACATATGAGAATTGAATCTTTTGAAAACTATAATGTTTACAATATCGACGGGTCACCAGTTGTTCGCGCTAAGAAAGTGAAGGATCTCGGATTTACTCATGATCTTTCAGAACCATTGGCTACAATATCGAGAAACGCCCTGGGAAGGACAATTCAAATGTTCAAAGAATTATCTACTAAGAACAAGGAGACTGTCATTTCAGCTTACACCGCCTACATTCGACCGCTAGTTGAGTCGGGAGAATAGCTTCGTTGGGTGGAGCCATATACACCAACCTTCACCCCTGGGCAGGTGGAGTGGGGAACCTTCACCATTGGAAAAACCGGTGACAACCGGTGAAACGCCCCGAGAAAGAATGATAGTGACCCAACACTCATGCAGGCCATTTTCAAGATTGGGTGGGTGTCACTGTGGGTTTTTCGGCCATAACTTTTTTCCCTAAGAGATAGCCCTTTGAAGAAGAATGTTTTTGGAATCCCCATAAAATTTTACTTCGAAGGGCGTTTTCATTTTCAAAAAACACTCTGCCCTTCTACCAGTCGATTTCAGTTTATAAAGTGCATTTTTTTTTGCCTGGAATTATCGGTTTTTCGTCCATAACCTTTTTGTGCTCGTAGATAGACCTTTGGTAAAAGTTATTTTTGAAATCTAGATGAAATTCTGCGTCGACTGGTGTTTCCAGTTTAGAAAAATATTTTCTCGATCCTTCAGCCTAATTCATTTTACCAAACACCGGTTTTTCGCCTATAGCTCTTCAAAAGTTAAAGATAGGATTCGAGAAAAGGTAGTTTTTGAAGTCTAAGTAAAATTCTGCGTCGAAAATATCGGGTTCCTAACTTTGCTTGCTCCATAAGCCAGCCAGGTCGGTGGAGCCGAGCTCCATAGTTATCTCCATAGGATGCTCTCGCCTCTATGCTGTAAGTAGGAGACGCAGAGTTCTTCTGGAGCCTACAACGGGCTCAGCTCCACCGACTTGGCTGAATTATGGAGCAAGCAAAGTTAGGAACCCGATATGTCATTCGACGCAGAATTTTACGTAGATTTCAAGAACTACCTTAACAAAAACCCTATCTTCAACGGTTGAAGAGTTATAGACGAAAAACCGGTGTTTCGTAAAATGAATTAGGCTGAAGGATCGAGAGAATATTTTTCCAAACTTGAAACACTACTCGACGTGGAATTCCATCGAGACTCCGATACCATCACCAGAGGTCTATCTCCAAGCACAAAACAGTTATGGACGAAAAACCAATAATTTCAGGCGAAAAAAAGCACTTTATAAACTGAAGTCGGCTGGTAGAAGAGGAACGTATTTTTCAAAACTGAAACCGCTATTCGATGCAGAATTTTATGTGGATTCCGAAAACAACCTTTACCGAAGGGCTATCCTCAGGGTAAAAAAGTTGTGGACGTAAAACTGATTGTTTTTGGTGAAAGAAACGTTATTTCATAAATTGAAATTGGCTGAGAAATTAGAAACGAATTTTTTTCTCAACATGAAAACATTATTCGGCGCTAAATTCCATGGAGACTTTGGAAACAGCTCCGTTCAAAGATTCACCTTGAAAGGCGAAAATTTTATGAGCGAAGAACGGGTAGTTTTTCCAAAATCGCTTGGAAAAATTTTCCAAAAAATTTTCACTCCAAGGCAGCTCAAATGAAATTTTTCATCACCTAGGCAGATCATCTCACTAAGAACAGTGAATTTCAAAAGGAGGTCAACTAACGAAAAAACTGTTTCAAAATTAATGATTAAAAAGAAAAATATACTGAATGCAAAAAAGAGGATTGAGGAAACGTCAAATCTTGAAGTTGCCGGTCTATAGGGAACCTTCACCATTCCACACTCAGGTATCCTAAACAAACTTCACCTCTCGGACCGCTGTCTCCACCCCAACGAACCTATGGTCGGGAACCTCGGTTTTCAAACCGTCTAAGAAGAAAGTCTACAACGCCTAGTGCGCAGAGGAGGAATGTTTGTCTTGGCATTCCTTCATTGGAAACCCGACGGGCAATGTTTGACGTATGGATGGTGCACAAGATTCTCAATGGTGTAATTAAAGTGAAAATGAACAGCTTTTTCACCTGGCTTCCATCGATCACTCGTGGTGGGAGAAATAAGATAACCTTTCACAGGGGCAAAATCTCTTTGCGATCTAGATTCTTTACGAAACGCGCAGGCTCGATATACTTGAAGCTCGTAAAATGCGAGACATCGCCGCTCACAATCAAACGTTTTAAACAAAATTTTGCCTCCAAGTTATTGAAGCCGTAGTATGCCGTATACTTTTCCTCCTTTCCCTTTCATTTCTTGGAAATCATCATTTATCATTACAAGTATTCGTATGGCTCTTATTGTACTCTTTTTAGTCATATTTATGTGTGTTTGTGTGTATATTTATGTGTATATGACGTTTGCCTTAAGTGACGTAATAAACAAAACAAAACAAACGGAAAAGGATCTGATAAATTTTAATGAGAGGATAGGTTTTCACGACAACGGTTGCCTACTGTAATACCGGAAAGCATGTATGTGTATGTATTTGCAGGCGAACTAAGTGTTAAAAGCACTCAACTCCTACACTTGACAGAACACTTGCTAGAGAAATGTTTTATTGGTCCAGAATATCTAATGCGACGATCCAGCATCATAGTCACACTGTCCGCTATATAAAGGAAGAACAGAAACAGTAACCATCAGCCTTCAGAACTCCTCTTCTTAGAATTATATACGTTATTCCTTTTTCGCAATATCTTCTGCCTCACTTTGACAGAACGGAGACATTACAGGCCGATTGTTCTGCTCTAAGAATTTTTTCTCGTTGCTGTGAATGCAGCTGAAGACGGTGGCTTCTTAACGAAACCAGATTTCGTTCTCCCCGGACCTTCTGTTAAGCTATTGTTCAGAGAATAGTGTTCCAAAGCTAAACATAAAGTTCTTGAAAAGGTAATCAGAGCTGCTAGGAATATACCTGGGGCGTTTGAATCAGTTCTGTACGTGTATCCTACAGCACAAGGCCAGATTCTAAACGAAAAAGCACCAGTCTTCAAAAGCCACGTTCACGACAAAAAAAACCGCATTCCAGTTTTCTATGTTTCTGAGTAGACAAGTTTACGGAGTAGTGTGTAATAAGAGAGAGCCTTAATGAAATATTCATATTGAATATTGAAAAAAAAACGGCTCTTAAAACCTATCTAATATTTATTCACCCCTGCTGGTGTGTTTTGTGCATAGTATACAAAACATGAAATGACGTCACAAATGTTTTGAACTTTGAAATTTTTAGGTGATTGATTTTTCTGTTTTCTGTTCCAAAAACTCTGAAGAATAACTCAGGCAATCACAGCATCCAATGCGTGTCGAATATGAATTCAACTCGAAGACAAGGCAGTTTCGAGCACACTCAGGGAATGTGCTGCTAGGGGAGCACTTGCTCCTATCGTGCTTCAAATTGCAGCACGTGCTAAAACAAGTACAACGTTCAATGCGTGCATGGTACACATTCAACTCGATGACACAACGATTTTGCAGAAAAGGAAAGTATACGACGCGCTCTCGGGGCGGAACTAAGATGTCGGCAGCGTCGCCGGTTCAATTACTCAAATTTATGGTACTTGACCGGCCCATTCTCTGTAGGCCTCGTCCAATCGCGGGCGGCCCCATATGGTGCTCGGCGAGCTGGCCGCTTCGCATATCGGTAGGCCGTCCGCTTCGCGTGTCGGTGTGCTGCTACGATAGCGCTGGACTACCTTGCAGTGCGTGCTCTTTGCGGCACAAAATTTTGCGGCACGTGCCCCTGCGATCAAATTTTGCAGCACGTGCTGCTGTCTGGAGTACGCGCGCCTGCGATAGAGCCTTTCGATGGATGTTGTCACTCGAGTTGATTGCATATTCGACACACATTGAATGCTGCGATTTTCTGAGAAGATGGGCCAATGCACATGGTTGGATGTTAGAATCTTCCGCGACAGAGAGTCTTGTGAAATTTTGCCTCTGTCCCCAAGGTGACCCAATGGGTTGGCTGGATCATGAGATTTTCACCCATTTCCTGGCCGTTTACCGTCATACTTTCATACTAACTCTTCTAAGAGAGACCCGGAGCTTACATTCTCGCCAAAAAACAAAAATTCTTTCTATCGTGAACACTGTTTTCAATGGGGAAATAGTCAGTTCCCCTTTGCCTGTCTGATAGTGCAATTCCTTTTAAGGCAGTGTCCACGATAAAATCAGTCTCTGAGTTTTCACCGGAAATCAAGAGGTTCGAGCCCTATTTAACCGAAAACTTCGAAAAAACGGCTAAGAACGAGCACGATCGAGCCCTATACGGCCATAGTTTGAGTGTTCCGCTCACGCAACGCATACTCCCACAACGGCTACCGATAAGGTTGTCCAACTCAAAATTCCAATACAAGAAGGTAATCGATCATCAAATGGGGTAAGTTAAGTTAAGTGGAGTGGATTATAGCCCCTGAATGTATTCTGTTTTCTTAAAATGGGTTTTCGAATTCTTTACGGATCAGAGGCGGTTGAAAGGAGTGGGCGTTGCGCGAGCTGAATACTCAAGTTTAGGGCCGTATAGAGCTCTTCTCTGTTTGTTCCGTTCCGATTTTTCAACATTTCTGGTGAAGTTAGACTCGGACCTCTCGCCTTCCGGTAAAAACTCGGAGACTGATTTTATCGTGGACGCTGCCATTGGGGTATGGTATACTTTTGCGACACACGGTCGCGTCGCTCTGCATAGAGACAGCAACCGCCTCCCGTCCTTTAAATCTGTCGCTGTCGCAGTGCACTGCACAGCGACAGCGACAGTGGTAGCGACACGATATGGCACATTTGCAGTATGTCAGCCCTCCGCGACACGTGGCTGGAACCCACACGCGACATCTGTGCCTACGACGACCGTTGCCGTTGCTACGATGGGGGTGCCGCCACGATTTGTGTAAGATTGCATGCCTGTCGCTTATTACAGCGAAAAAGTATACCATACCCCTTTAATCGGTGCAGCGCAAAGTGGATCTGCTTTCGCAGCGTGGACAGGCTCAGGAGCGCACTAACAAGCGAGAAACTACAGATTCTGTCCACATCAGCATTTGCCTGTCTTGGAACTCAAAGTCTTACACCATAACATAGCACCAGCGCAGATTTTGGTATTGTGGAAATTCTGTAAACTTGAACTACTCTCTCTCTCTCTCTGTCTCTGACATACCCATTCTTTGTAGCTGAAGTATGTTCTATTTCTTCAACTCTGTCCACTGTGCAGATGGGGCCGCGGCTGCAGATCGTCGTTTGCGATCGAAACCCCGCTGACTTAGCCGTTTGCTTTGATGAATTTCGCGAAAGGCCTCACATGCACTGTGGCTAGCCAACCTATTTTTCAGCATGACCAGGTGGTCCACGATCATCTGGATTGCTCTCATAGCTATTTTATGGAGAAATCAATGTGATGCGGTAAGTAAATACGCCATCTATCAGGCTGATCGAAAAGTCTTGGCAACTTTATTGAGGTTTTCCGAATGTATTAGTTCCTTTTTTAACGTTACAATTCAATCAACAATATAGTCTCCCTCATTAGCTATGACAGTGGTCTACCTCTCAGGCAGGCCATTGATCCCTTTCTCTCAGAAAGCAGGGGACTGGGAATCGAAGAAGTCAACAATAGCCTTCACGATGGCATCATAATCAGCGAAAGTATTTTAAGCCAAGAATGCCTTAAGTGGACGAGACTGGTAGAAGTCAGAAGGGGCAAGGTCAGGAGAGTGAGGCGGATGGCGGTACCGTTTGCCAGTTCAGATCCTTCAGTTTGGATTGGGTTTCCTTCGCGATGTGGGCTCGAGCATTATCGTGGAAGAGGTGTACCGTAGCTCGTCTTGGGCGCTTCTTTCGCAGGGCGATGGCCAATTCCTTCAACTGACGTAAGTACACGGCAGCGCTGACCGTCTTCCCTTGAGGGAGCAACTCGTAGTAGAGCATCACGCGCTTGTCCCAGAAGCAGCACAGCAGAACCTTGGTTTGTCTTCCAAGTCCGTATCTCCGTCCTAGAAGCTGGAAATCCAACGAGCCACCGTGCGGTAGGAAACGCTCTCCTCTCCCATTGCAGCGTTGATGTTGGTGACGGCTTCGGACGCCGAGGAGCCGCGGATCCACTCGTAGAAGATAAGCAGTCGAAGAGTGAGGTTGGGTGAGATCCATTGTAGTTACCGTCCCAAACGAGCTCGCGCCCTTATATACCCCTACCATGGAAGCTTCCAGAAGGTTCTCGGTGTTGCACTTGTGTACCAGCAACAACCCCACTTTTCACGTTTTTTCTGGAATGGATTTGTTTTGCTGCTAAGACTTTTCGATCAGCCTAATCGTCGTGTATTAGGTTTGCCGAAAAGTTTTGCACCTAATGTAAGCCAGCGAAATTTTAGTCGGTCTCAGTTCGTTACAGCGACTGTAGACATCAAGGTTTACACCCTTAAAAAGCGCAGCTCTTTTTTAACATAATAGCGCTCAACGCTACCCGAAACGCTTCGGGTAGCGTTATGGTCTATTACATAGAGCAAGAGTCGTGCTTCCGAAAGTTCTATCACACTAGATCGAAAAATCGCAGAACGACAACAGAATATCATCTGACCTGCACAACTTTCCGGCCAACCTAATACTTTATATAATAAACAGCTGTGAATTTTCATAAATAGGTGAATATTGGAGAAGCAGCATCGAAATAATTATCGTGAGCCTACACATCCTTTATAAATAGCTTCTTTAATCCCTTACCTAAAGGCATTGTACACGATGAAAACCATACTTGGGTTTTTGACTTTTTCGTGTTGTTATATCCCTATAATGACTGAAGGTTGCCGAAATCCCCCTCAAAAACGTCAATTTTTCAAGAAAAACCCATTTGAAGACAGCCTAAAACAAATTTGAAGTTCCCGCCGACACCAACTTGGGATAGTTGCGCGAAGAACGCAAGGAACACTTTCACGATTTGTTCCTTGGCGCAGCGTTGGAAGCACTTCACCGTGGACGCCATTCAGATGAGCGATCATTTTATCTTGTACGAAACTAAGAAGGGTTACTAATCTGCTGCGTCCATTGCTGGCAGCTGCTTTCGATCGATATCGAACGTGAAACTGAGTGGCGTGTGCATTGCGCCCTACGACGCGTCAACGCACGATCGCCGACAGCGATCACGGAGTTTTGTTCCTTGTAACAAAGGATCGACCCCAAGGCCGGCCTCACAAGCCCAGGGAGCCCTTTTGTGGTAAGCGAATCTCCATTCAGAGACGATTTTGATACTCCAGACTTCCAGAGTGATATTGCTGTGACCCACAAGTCCGACTGAAGCAAAAGCTGGAATTCGGTTTTCATCGTGTACGAAGTCTTTAATCATTGTTGGCCCCGCTCTCTACGACAAAGTCATACCACGCTAATGGTGCTCGATGACATCCAGATATGAGCAGCTAGTAAATGAAGCAAGTGCCGAGCGGTAAATCCATGAAGTAGGGTGACAATTACAGAGCGCGGAAATTTGCATGCCTTAACAGCATACTAATGACAGGACAAGAAATTCATATCGAAAGTATTTAGTATGATCTAATGTCCTTACACTTTGTTCAGAATAAAAACAAATGTGTTTACATTGAGCACAATTTATAAGGTAACCTCATGCTCACGATTCAACTCATCGATTAATTTCTTTTCAGTGGTATGGCCGAGGATATCGTCCGGCTTGTCGTCCAGCGTACTCAAGACCTGCCTTCCGTCGACCAGTCTATCGACCCGTGTACCGTCAACCTGTATATCGGCCCATTTTCCGTCAACCAGTATATCGGCCCCGGCCTGTCTTCAATCGACCAGTCTGTCGGCCGCGACCCATCTTCAATCGACCAGCCTGTCGGCCACGGCCTATCTTCAATCGACCAATCTATAGGCCCCGGCCTACCTTCAAACGACCAGTCTATCGGCCTCGGCCAACCTACAAACGGCCAGTCTATCGACCCCGGCCAACCTACAAACGACCAGTCTATCGGCCTCGGCCAACTTATAAACGACCAGTCTACCGTCCCCGGCCAACCTACAAACGACCAGTCTATCGACCACGGCCAACCTACAAACGACCAGTCTATCGACCCCGGCCAACCTACAAACGACCAGTCTATCGACCCCGGCCAACCTACAAACGACCAGTCTATCGACCCCGGCCAACCTACAAACGACCAGTCCATCGACCCCGTCCAACCTACAAACGACCAGTCTATCGACCCCGGCCAACCTACAAACGACCAGTCTATCGACCCCGGCCAACCTACAAACGACCAGTCTATCGACCCCGGCCAACCTACAAACGACCAGTCTATCGACCCCGGCCAACCTACAAACGACCAGTCTATCGACCCCGGCCAACCTACAAACGACCAGTCCATCGACCCCGGCCAACCTACAAACGACCAGTCTATCGACCCCGGCCAAACTACAAACGACCAGTCTATCGACCCCGGCCAACCTACAAACGACCAGTCTATCGACCCCGGCCAACCTACAAACGACCAGTCTATCGACCCCGGCCAACCTACAAACGACCAGTCTATCGACCCCGGTTGCCCCGAGTACCTCGTGTAATCGTACCTCCTCGATGGCCTGGCCGGAACCGTTACCCTACCTGGCCCCCCAGACCCCGAGTACCCGCAGTAGTCAGCCGTCCCCACACACCCAACAGGACCTCACGACCCAGACCTCCCATATTGACCCGATTGCCCACAAAGAAGGTACCTACATATTGGCCCCACTATCCCCGTCCCGGCAGGACCTGGACTGCACGAGTTCCTCCACCTCTTCACTGGACCCCACGACCCACACCTCCCCGCGGGCATCGCATTTTCCCTACAATCACACCTCCCCTAAGAAACTGGCATCTCACTCCTTCCCAACCTCCCTGTCGGTCCCCTCAAAGGCCAATATGTCAACGTCCGCCTTTCTACTGCTCAATTTGGAAACAATATCCTTTCTGCCACAAAGAAGTCTGGTTCCTTACTATGTACAAACAGGTAGCGCTAAGAACGTTGTGGTGATTTCTAAATAGACGGAATTTCTTTTAGTACACGACAATATACAGATTGTGGCTGCGGAAGGTGAGTGCTTATAGTGATCGATACAGGTGCTACTTTCATGGACGAAAAGTTATTCGGGCAGACTTTCAGCAACCCAGACCGCGAACTAAAAATAACGTTTCGTACTGATCGCGGGCAAAAAATGCATTTCGTACCGAACGCGCGCATTTGCGTACTGAAAGCGAAAGTGAAATAGTGCACACGGTCGATACGCCTGAGCTCCGTACAAACCGCTCGCAAACGCCGCCCATCTCGCGGTTGGTACGCAACTTGTCCACGGTCGGTACAACTCATTGTCTGAGAGGTTCATTTTCGCAAAGCAACACATTTCAGTGTAGTTTGCGGGGGTGCTACTACGACAAGCTGTTTGCCATACTCAGACAGGTTTGAATAATTTTAGCTCAATTGAAATTACGGGGCGCAGACCCATAAAGAACACTTTGCAGATCCGTTCAAGAGCGAAATTCTGCCGTCGTTGTCCTATATACACTCCTCCCGAAAGTCACTCGTGTCCACGTCCTCCATCCTACTCCTTAGTCTGGGCACAATATCCGATCTGCCACTCAGAGCCATGGTTCCTAAACGAATACAAGCAGGTACTGTTCAAATCTAGCACACTTTTTTTCTCGCTGGAGAGTCATTTCTTCCAGTATGTAAAAACCTATCAACAATGGCTACGACGGGTGAGTGCACGCAGTAATTAACAGCTAGGCCTTCTGTTCGCAATCATATAAGAAGGAGTTTCACACAGAATATTCATACAAACCAAATGCTTTCAGCGTCGTCTTGGTGGACAGCAGTACAAAAAGTTATTCGTCATGCTCAAACAGGTCGAAAAACTTCATTTTAGCCCAACTTTCTCAGTCTGGCATGTATTTATTTGCAGATTCGCTTAAAAGCAAAGTCTTGCAGCGGGCATTCCACCATTCCGGTAACTTTCATGTAATTGTTTCGAATTACAAAAAAATCGTAATTATTGAAGGCAGCCTACCCGCTCGTAAACGTGGTTGAGATAACCAGGTGAATAGAACCGTGCGGCTTGCAACATAATGCCTACGCATTTTGAAGAATCAAAGAAGACCCACAATGCCGTTACTGGAGTAGCGAGTTTGGCCCCGCCCGTATTTTTACGCTTCTGTGTTTGACCTCTTCCTGCTACGCAAGGTTGCTGGGACGTCTTCACCGTCGGTACTGTTGGTGGATTGCCTAACACGTGAGCCACACACGTCACTGACGGCTAAGACGATTCGGCAACTCTGCGTTGGAGGAAAAGGGCAAATACAACAACGGGCGGGGCCAAACTTGCTACTCCTGTAACTTCATTGTGGGTCGTTTTTTAAGCTTCAAAATGTGTGGCTTGCAACACACTATGTTGTAAGCCATACGGTTCAATTCACGTTGTTATCTTAACCAGGTTTACGAGCGTGTGTGCTGCCTTTAAGCTAGCCCCTCTCCTCTAGCTTAGGCCTTCATTTTAGCAGGTCAACTGGTTGTTAGTCACTGCAGCACTGGGGCGGCATGCACGTACGCGGCGGGTTAGGTTGGGGTTATGCAGGGTTTGGGGCGTCGGCGCGTTTCATCATCGCTGTGCGAGTGCTGGAGATAATCAATAGTTGGGGTCTCAACGGGGTTTCGGCTGCCCCACCCTCCTACGTAGGGTTCGCAAGGGAACGATTTTTCAGTGCTAGCCTACCCCCTTTTAGCCCTCGCCCTGCTATCATCAAACGCACCGACGATTCAAACCTTGCCTAACCCCAACCTAACCCGCCGCGTACGTGCGTGCCGCCCCTGATTGAAATTGTTAAAAGAGTCACGAGCTCATGACCTAAGCTTCTCGTGTATAGTCCGCGTCATAAAAACGCGACGGTAACTTGACTGAAAACCGTTACTCTTTCTAAAAACGTTTTCTAACGAATTTAGGGTATTTGCATCCGCGTTCACCACATCAAAAGCCAGCTGGTTTAGTCCGCGAAAAGACCACCTTCCACCGCGACTACTACCATCCACTAGACTAAATTTTTCGGAAAGTCTATGCATGTTCATATACAGTTGGAGCAGATCCTGGTGATACTCAGCGTTCACTATTGGGGTTGACGCAAACTCAGTGCCTTACGGCTATAAAATAGTTGCACCGAGCTTGCGCCAACCTTCAATGGAGCACGCAATTTATCACCATAATTCACGCTCATGTCACGATGAAGAGCGGAACGTGAACGAAAAGCAAGCAACCACGTGTTAGAAACTTCTCGTTTAAAGTGTCCACGAAGTTAATCGCCTTTCTGGTTTGTTGCTTTGGCACACGAGACAAGAGAGAACAGAGGAAAGAGGAAAAGGAGCAGGTGCGAGGCACCTCAGAGATTGGAACATGACGAATCGCAGAATTTGACAAATTGAAGAGGCGTTTGTCATCAAATTGTCTCGCATACATCGGTTGCAAATAGCAGAAGTTACAAACCGTGGACAGCTCGTACACCATGCTTCCGCAGCTCAATTTTCGAGGGGCCATAACTCCGTTTCCAGGGGGGGCTTGTGCGATTCTAGGGACATCATTCTAATCATCGTGGAAACGTTTTCAAGATAGGAAGGAAAAACAGAAAAGCGATCATGAGGTTGTATTGTGCCTTTAAAGGCAAGGTCCGGTCAGATTTTGACACCACCAAAATTCGGGTTAGATAGACTGGGCTGGTCTACCTGGACCCCGTCCCAAATTTTCACAAACTCTAAGTTCGAATTTCTGGAGAAAACAGCCTGAAAGCCAGGGATCACGGTATTCACAGCATGATAATCATGGCTGGAATGACCTATAACTACAGACCACTTTTAAAGAATCCGTGGACAACCACTAAAATCTGGACGATGGCCCCACTTTTCTGACTTTTCTGGATCATCGGCTAACGGAAGTGGCTGGAATAACTTGAAGAAGACCGGCTTAAACTACGTTATCGCATGTTCCTCCGGACTACCTGTACCATGAGCACAGATTCAGCGGAAAATCTCAGAATCGAAACTCTGTCCGGACCCTGCCTTTAAGTGTTGATATGTTGAGAGAGCTCTCTCTGGTGTTAACCAGAGATATGGAAAGCCGTGGCACTTCATCGCGACAAAATTCAATAGATTGCCGCCGACTTTCGAACTCTCTCGGCCGCTAAGCCCCTTTTATAGTTTGCCGGCCGGCGTCGGACGACTAGTCACCAAATCTGATAAGTTAAGAGAGATAAGATGGGTAGGGTCGGGTAGATAGATATTACACTTTCGATAACGAGCCGTCGGACGTCTGTCGGGCAAGTGTGAAAGAGGCTTAAGAGGTGAGGGTAGAGACCAGTGAACGAGCTAAATGCTCCTCACTCAAGTGTGGACTCGCGGGTTTCAGAGAGCTTGGCCGGTTGGAGTTACGTAGAATGGGCGAACACAACCTGTTCAAGTTGTGACAAAACTTATCTATGCACTGCTCCGCCTGGTAATTGCAAGCACAAAATTGATTCATCCCTAATCGGACGACAAAACCTTTCTCACACTATACCCGCTACTATAAATTTTAACAACACTGATTTCGTGCTGCTATCCTGAAGTTACTAATCGAACTTATTCAGCTTCTGCCTGCTCCCATCGTTATTCGTGATAAATTCAACAAATGTATGACCAAAGATGCATTCAAGACTATAATTCTCACGGTACGCTTGAAACTGGTGAAACCACTGCACATGAAAAACTAGTTTGATTGTTTCCAGTACGAAGTGGAGTACAAGAAGTGGAAATCAGAAGTGAGTAAACTCCTTGTTTTTCTACTTCCTCCTACAAAACTAGCAATCCAACGTCATGTAGATCTTTCACAGAAATTTTCGCTGCTTTCCAACCTGACCACTCAAACAATGAATTTCGGTATTTCGGATAATGCTTCGCCAAATGGCACTAGTTGCTACTTTGCTAAGCTGGGTCACTAAGTTCAACAAAATTTAGGGTTTGTCTTAAGGTTTTGCAGTATATTCCCGGTATAGATGGCAGTTCTGACAAAATATGTACAATGTGTAAGCACAAGCTTTGAAATGTTGCATTTGGCAACCAGTGCATTACAGGGTGGACTCAAAGGATCTCTCCAGACGAGCCTAATGTGTCTCCATCGACTGGTAACTCACAAAGTTTTATCAGAACACTGCCAGAATTTCATTCGGATTTTGCAGATACTCAAAGCTGGCGAGAAATGCGAGCGGAACGGGGTAAGTAAAACTGTGTCGGTATTCACTGCATTGCTACAGAAAAGGTCAAGTTTCCGTTCCACTGTTGTATTATCACTAGGTTCAACTTCATTATTTATTAATTCAATGATGCACGCAGACGTGCGCATAGTTAGGCATCTTGAAATCAGAACAAATCAACCTGGTCATACGAAAAGTTGAACGAACTTGCGAGTGAATCGAAAAAGAACAACTTTTGCCATGTATTTCCAGAAATGACAATTTACACAGGGTGGAGAGCGCTAGGGAAGCACTACTCCTCAGGAGCTTTAGGGCATGTATGAGTAATCTGGAGCAGGATTTTTGGATGTTAGGTATTCCCTACCCCTAACAATCGAGCTCCAGACCCACCCGCAATTGAAATTGAAGCGAAAAAGCAAAACAGCCTGTTACATGGGCTTCCTTTTCAGCGGATTGCAAGTCGGTCGGAACAGAATCTAGGGCACGATCATAACGCCTCAGTATTACAGTACTAAGGCGTTATGAGCAATTATTACAGTGACAAAAGATCCTAGAATTGTATATGGTTATTCACCAAACGAGTGATCAAATAGCCTTCAATAGCAACACCGATCTGTAATGTCACAAAGAGCCTACTACGATCAGCTTGCTGGAGCGCCGTGTATCAAAAAGCTTGTGTCTTTTGATGAATTAACACTAATCGACGCTGCCCTGAGTTCAGTAAGGGAGGAGTATCATTTGTGAACGTCCCTGTGCTCTTTATTCCGCTTTCTACCAGCCGAGCAATCTCATTCCAACTCCATAGACCGAGACACGCTGTCTGCACAGAGTACTGCAGGGCACACAACTCAAATTTCCCATCTACTCAGAGCAGCTGAGACTACTATAATCAGATACATTCAGTATCCGTCAACATCGCCTCCATACAATGTAACTCCTCCAGTAGAAATTTCCGAAGTATACGGCGCATGTCTCTCCGAAGATCGGTTCCAAAAAGTCTTCATGCAGGTGATAAGAAACTTTTTCTCAAATGACATTCCATGTGAAGAAAATAGTTTTTTAGTATACTGAAGTCTATGAAGAATTGCACAGTCAGGTTAGTGGATGGTCTCTGCTCTTCATTATTTTTCACGTAGGTTCAACTAGCCAGTTGGCATATACAGCGCGCCTCAACTTCTCGAGAAACGGCTAAACTTATGATGAAGGACTTAAAATGAGAACCCTCTTGAGTGGATACATCCTGAAACACCTTAGGCGACAGTCGAAGATGGAACGGAGAAACAATATAAATTACAAAGTCTTCGCACTGCCCTTAATGTACGCAGGTTCAAATTTGGGAGCCGACAGAGAGAAAAACAAGTGTTTTTTTTATCAAGGAAGCTTGATCAATCCGATTAACCTTAGAGGTGTGGTCCACTGTGTTTCTGACGGCGGACAGGATGAGATACTTGATTGGATTTCGAGAAAAGTGCCCCGCTCATGAACATAGCGGCAATTAGCGCTTCGGTTTGGGGCAGAACTGAAATTATGAGTTAAAGACAGTGCTTCGGCGTTAGTGAATGTTAGTTGGGAGCTTTTCATATTGAAGTGGGTTTAAATATCAGAGCCAGCCTCAATAGCTGACCTTGGAAATCAATATCCTGCTTACTATTAGGTTTATGATATGAATGTCTGCCGGAAAAAATGTTGAAAAGATCGCAATGGCCTATTAATCGATTACAGGGTTCTAACAATGGAAGCTTCTATAAGAAAGTAGTGGCCATTCTTCGCCAGGTAACTTTGACTTTTTTTCGTAATCTTATTGTCAAAACTAGTACTGACTAGTTCTTTTTGCAGATTCGCAAATTGGGCAAAGGCTGCAAATCGCTCAAGACGACTACCCCGGTGAGAATCTAAATGATACATCTAACACCCACCTTGAACTAGTCGTTTCCGCTACCCACACACGTTATGAGGTTCAACTTGATCATGCAGATATTCCCTAAGTACTTTTAGAGCAGCAACTAATCGCTTAGAAACCCTAGAGCTGTCCGAAAACAGTCGAGACACGGAACACAGAATGTGTCCGCGAGACGCGTGACGATAAACACCTACCCATCCCACAAAAACTAAATAAAATTTCCTTCACAGTTTTACAAAAAACTAAAACAAATATTTTTAGGCAACTCCGGGAAAAGGTTCGGCTTTTACAGTTAGGGTAAGTCTAATCTCTTCTTATTTATTGGTATCTTTCTTTCCCTTCATTAGCCTCCTGCTTTCCGAATCATGAAGTTGGTTATGTGGAGTCTGTTTGGAATGTTTTGACTCAACAAACATTTTTAGAACAGTTCAACGCTACGTCCTCCTGCTAATGTGACGGTATTTGCTTAGATTTCGTTTTTTGTATAACTAACAAGGTTTCGTGATCAGTCGCCTAGGCTGCTCTCGACTTAGACAGGATTGCTTTTCCCTAGGAGGCTGATTAGTACACATTATAACATCCATCGCCGTCTTACCACTATCCCTCTTTTCAGAACATTCACATTCTGACAAGGGCGACACATTTCTCCATATGCAATCTCTTCCCATCCTCGTGCTGAGAGCACAAACATGAACTCTACGTTATAGAACACTAACTTCGATCGTACAGTCGGCATGGATCTCATTGATACTTTGCGTTAAGTATTGTGCAATGTCTGTGCGCATACCTTCCACTACTGGATAGAGGGAAACCGCGACCCTATCTGGCAGAAAATATTAATAGCAGGAAACCCAAGATTGTATGGTAATTGATCGAGTGATTTCGTGCACGATTGCAGAGCGCGGCTGCTTACTCAATAGACACTGATGATATGTTATAACAAACGTGCACCTAGTTTGCAAAAGCACGCAATATGGATTGCAAATATCAGAGTGATCCGTGCCGATTGCACGGGCTATAAAACGGCGAAATTCACTTGGTTCCTACGCGTGTTGATGCGGAGCAGAGGTTAGAGACAGTGAGAGAGCGTAGGGCCGACGGAGGCCGAGGCATCGCGCGCGCCGCTAGCGCCTCGAATTATGTGAATCACGACGTTTTTTAGAGGGTATATCAAAATGCATTTCTTCCACATGTTGCGCTTCAGTACGGGTGATTGTCGTAGGTTGACATGAGAGGGAGAAGGGACCAGAAGAGTGAGGGCGAGCGGAGGCAGCGAGCTAGAGGACGCATCTCTGTACCTGTCAAACGTGCACTTCTCTCCTCATCATGTTCATCATCCCCTGCCTACCTCTCGTCACCTCGCGCTTTACCCCTTCAATACCCTTTCTCACCATCTACCCAACTTCAGAAACTTCCTCCAGTCATTGTGGTTCTTGACGAGTACAACCCATGCATGTCCGAGAAATGGTTCGGAGAATTCATAATAATGGTATTTTTATTGAATTCACTGAACTACCTTTCTGAAAAACGAAGAATCGTTTTTTTCAGTACGCCAAATGCTATAACGGATGGATAAGCTCGGTGAGTCTTTGTATAGTTCCTTTTCAATCATATTTTTGTAAGGCGCAGAATAGGAAATCGAAGCATAGATAAGGTGCCCATCACACATATTCAGACGTCATCAATCGCTTTGAATGTTTCCTGCGTTCTATTAGGAGGTTGGGAAAAATGTAGTTTTGAGGCAAGAGTTAAATCTGCGTGAGCATCACCCTCACCTGCCCAGAGCAGCTATGGTGGCATGCTACTCCCTTACTTTTCGCTTAGAAAGGGTTTAAAAACAAACACGTGGTAATACAGCTGCAGCATAGGCCTGTAAAACAGGTGAACGTCAGAGAAATTTTTTCAACACTAGGAAGCATTTCTCCTTGTGACCAACTCGTCTAGTCGTCACATTATCTCTAACGAATACTTTGCAGGGTAGCCGCAATCAAGACCTCTACAAGAAGACTTTTGCACTGCTTCACATGGTCAGTACTATGATACTTCGAATTTGAGTATTTCAACACTAGTCAAGTATTTCACAACATTAGTCGTTTGCAGATCAGTGTTAAAGGAAAAAGTTGCAAAATGGCCAGGAACACTACACAGGTGAGGAACCACGTCGGAAACATAGACTGACTGGCTTTCGTTCAACGTGTTCAACTTCACTCTTCTAGCACAGTACTCATTTAAGATGAACTTTAACTACAAATCGTCTCTGCTTTTACCGCATAGTTGGATGGTTATCCGACGTAGTCTCTTCTAGGCCCTCTCGAGTTGTTGTCAATCTTGTTTGGGTCGTACATGACCCAGCCTAGTCCACGTTTGACGAGATGCCGCAAGGGTATTCATGGCATGTGCGATTAAAGGCAGGGTTCACGATATAAACGACCTTTGAGCTCTTTTCATGAGAATGTTGTTTTGGCCATCACAAAAAAAGTGAAAAAAAACTCGGAAATTTGCGAGAAAAACGCTCGGAAACAAAGAGTAGCGGCTAATTTCCGTTGTCGGCCGGCCCCTATATTACGCGATTTTCATTAATGCTTGCTTAACCTTCTTTTATTTTGCTGTTAAAGTAATTAGTACTATTTCTACCGAAACAATAAGTTTTCGAAATTTAGGAGCAGCATGCGAATACGACAGCAATGCCCTCCTCCTCCACTGCAGTGACTTGTTTCCTAACCTCGTGCACCTGATCTTACCTCAAATAGAAGGGTTCATCTTTTACAATCCTCCAATTAGCACTGCTCTATGCGGCTTTCTGGAATCGCGCGCGATGCCTCCAAGCTAACCCCTCCCCTCTGGCTTCGGCCTTCATTTTAGCAGGTCAACTGGTTATTAGTCATTGCAGCACTTGAAAGAGTCGCGAGCTAATGACCTAAGCGTCCGTTTCAAACAATTATAAAGTCACTTGACTGAAAACCGTTAATCTTTCTAAAAACGTTTTCCAACGAATTTAGGATACTTGCATCCTCGTTCACCATATCAAAAGCCAGCTGGTTTGAACCGCGATAGGCTACCTTCCACCGCGACTCCTCCCATTTGCTACACTAAATTTTTCGAAAAGTCTGTGCATGTTCATATAGAGTCGGATTGGTTTCTAAAGATACTTTGCGTTATAAGAACGTAAAGGTCACCCGAACATTGCTAGACACGATGCGGTCGCGTTACGGCTCTCGTAAACAAAATTGATGATAACCAATTGATAAAGGATAGGGTATAAAAGAAGTGGAGAGCGGTGTGTCTTCATTCACATACTTTTCTTCTCCGAGGCTCAGCAGTTGAGGATCTGCTGGACTAGCAAGTGGGAAAACAGCACCACCGGTGGTCAACATATCACAAACTAGGAGTAAATTCAGAAAATTATATAGCCGTGACGCGACCGCGTCGTGTCGAGCAATGTTCGGTTGGCCTTTACATTCTTATCTTTGCGTTCACTATTGGAGGTTTACGCAAACTTAGTGCCTCACGGCTCTAACATATGGTTTCCGTTTTCGATCTAGGCTGACGCATGGGGTAGGCGGCTTGCCGTGCGGGGTTAGCGGCCTCACTGGAGAATGGGTTTTCGATTCGCGCGGGTGATCTACCCTCGCAGCCCCCTACATCCATCAGACTAAAATGATTGCGCGAACTCTAGGTGCACCGAGATTGCGCCAACCTTCAATTGGACACGCAATTTATCACAAGGATTCACGCTCACGTCACGATGAAGAGCGGAACGTGAATGAAAAGCAAGCAACCACGTATTAGAAACTTTTCGTTTAAAGAGTCCACGAAGTTATTCGCCTTTCTGGCTTGTTGCTTTGGCACAGGAGACAAGAGATAACAGAGGAAAGAGGAAAAGGAGCAGGCGCGAGGCACCTCAGAGATTGGAACATGACGATTCGCAGAATTTGACAATTCGGAGAGGCGTTTGTCTTCAAATTGTCTCGCATACATCCGCTGCAAATAGCGGAAGTCACAAACCTTGGACAGCTCGTCCACCATGCTTCCGCAGATAAATTTTTGAGGGGCCATAACTCCGTTTCCAGGGGGGCTTGTGCGATTTTAGAGACATCATTCTAATTATCGTGGAACCGTTTTCAAGATAGGAAGGAAAAACAGAAAAACGATCATGGGGTTGTATTGTGCCTTCGAAGGCAAGGTCCGGTCAGATTTTGACACCACCGGAATTCGGGTTAGATAGATTGGAATGATCTTGCTGGACACCGTCCCAAATTTTCACAAACTCTAAGTTTGAATTTCTGGAGAAAACAGCCTGAAAGTCAGGGATCACGGTATTCACAGCATGATAATCATGGCTGGAATGACCGATAACTACAGACCACTTTTTAGGAATCCGTGGGCAACCGCTAAAATCTGGACGATGGCCCCACTTTTCTGACTTTTCTGGATCATCGGCTAACGGAAGTGGCTGGAATAACTTGAAGAAGACCGGCTTAAACTCAGTTATCGCATGTTCCTCCGGACTACCTGTACCATGAGCACAAATTCAGCGGAAAATCTCAGAATCGAAACTCTGTCCGGACCCTGCCTTTAAGTGTTGATATGTTGAGAGAGCTCTCTCTGGTGTTAACCAGAGATATGGAAAGCCGTGGCACTTCATCGCGACAAAATTCAATAGATTGCCGTCGACTTTTGAACTCTAACGGCCGCTAAGTCCCTTTCATAGTTTGCCGGCCAGCGTCGGACGACTAGTCACCAAATTTGATAAGTTAAGAGAGATAAGATGGGTAGGGTCGGGTAGATAGATATTACACTTTCGATAACGAGCCGTCGGACGTCGGTCGGGCAAGTGTGAAAGAGGCTTAAGAGGTGAGGGTAGAGACCAGTGAACGAGCTAAATGCTCCTCACTCAAGTGTGGACTCGCGGGTTTCAGAGAGCTTGGCCGGTTGGAGTTACGTAGAATGGGCGAACACAACCTGTTCAGGTTGTGACAAAACTTATCTATGCACTGCTCCGCCTGGTAATTGCAAGCACAAAATTGATTCATCCCTAATCGGACGACAAAACCTTTCTCACACTATACCCGCTACTATAAATTTTAACAACACTGATTTGGTGCTGCTACCCTGAAGTTACTAATCAAACTTATTCAGCTTCTGCCTGCTCCCATCATTATTCGTGATAAATTCAACAAATGTATGACCAAAGATGCATTCAAGACTATAATTCTCACGGTACGCTTGAAACTGGTGAAACCACTGCACATGAAAAAGTAGTTTGATTGTTTCCAGTACGAAGTGGAGTACAAGAAGTGGAAATCAGAAGTGAGTAAACTCCTTGTTTTTCTACTTCCTCCTACAAAACTAGCAATCCAACGTCATGTAGATCTTTCACAGAAATTTTCGCTGTTTTCCAACCTGACCACTCAAACAATGAATTTCGGTATTCCGGATAATGCTTCACCAAATGGCACTAGTTGCTACTTTGCTAAGCTGGGCCACTAAGTTCAACAGAGTTTAGGGTTTGTCTTAAGATTTTGCAGTATATTCCCGGTATAGATGGCAGTTCTGATAAAATATGTACAATGTGTAAGCACAAGCTTTGAAATGTTGCATTTGGCAACCAGTGCATTACAGGGTGGACTCAAAGGATCTCTCCAGACGGGCCTAATGTGTCTCCATCGACTGGTAACTCACAAAGTTTTATCAGAACACTGCTAGAATTTCATTCGGATTTTGCAGATACTCAAAGCTGGCGAGAAATGCGAGCGGAACGGGGTAAGTAAAACTGTGTCGGTATTCACTGCATTGCTACAGAAAAGGTCAAGTTTCCGTTCCACTGTTGTATTATCACTAGGTTCAACTTCATTATTTATTAATTCAATGATGCACGCAGAGGTGCGCATAGTTAGGCATCTTGAAATCAGAACAAATCAACCTGGTCATACGAAAACTTGAACGAACTTGCGAGTGAATCGAGAAAGAACAACTTTTGCCATGTATTTCTAGAAATAACAATTTACACAGGGTGGAGAGCGCTAGGGAAGCACTACTCCTCAGGAGCTTTAGGGCATGCATGCGTAATCTGGCGCAGGATTTTTGGATGTTAGGTATTCCCTACCCCTAACAATCAAGCTCCAGACCCACCCACAATTGAAATTGAAGCGAAAAAGCAAAACAGCCTGTTACATGGGCTTCCTTTTCAGCGGATTGCTAGTCGGTCGGAACAGAATCTAGGGCAAGATCATAACGCCTCAGTATTACAGTACTAAGGCGTTATGAACAATCATTACAGTGACAAAAGATCCTAGAATTGTATATGGTTATCCACCAAACGAGTGATCAAATAGCCTTCAATAGCAACACCGATCTGTAATGTCACAAAGAGCCTACTACGATCAGCTTGCTGGAGCGCCGTGTATCAAAAAGCTTGTGTCTTTTGATGAATTAACACTAATCGACGCTGCCCTGAGTTCAGTAAGGGAGGAGTATCATTTGTGAACGTCCCTGTGCTCTTTATTCCGCTTTCTACCAGCCGAGCAATCTCATTCCAACTCCATAGACCAAGACACGCTGTCTGCACAGAGTACTGCAGGGCACACAACTCAAATTCCCCATCTACTCAGAGCAGCTGAGACTACTATAATCAGATAAATTCAGTATCCGTCAACATCGCCTCCATACAATGTAACTCCTCCAGTAGAAATTTCCGAAGTATACGGTGCATGTCTCTCCGAAGATCGGTTCCAAAAAGTCTTCATGCAGGTGATAAGAAACTTTTTCTCAAATGACATTCCATGTGAAGAAAATAGTTTTTTAGTATACTGAAGTCTATGAAGAATTGCACAGCCAGGTTAGTGAATGGTCTCTGCTCTTCATTATTTTTCACGTAGGTTCAACTAGCCAGTTGGCATATACAGCGCGCCTCAACTTCTCACAAGACTTCTATACTCATGAGGAAAGGCCAAAAAAAAAGAACCCAGTTGAATGGATACATCCTGAAAATCCTTAGGCGACAGTCGATAATGGGACTGAGAAACAATATTGATTACAAAGCCTTCGCCCTACCTTTAATGAACGCAGGTTCAAATTTGGGAGCTGACAGAAAGAAAAACAAGCGATTTTTATATGAAGGAAGCTTTAACAATTCGACTAATCTTAGAGGTGTGGTCCACTGTGTTTCTGGTGGCGGGCAGGATGAGATACTTGGTTGGATTTTGAGAAAAGTGCCCCGCTCATGAACATAGCGGCAATTAGCGCTTCGGTTTGGGGCAGAACTGAAATTATGAGTTAAAGACAGTGCTTCCGCTTTAGTGAATGCTAGTTGGGAGCTCTACATCTTGAAGTGGTTCTATATATCAGAGCCAGCCTCAATAGCTGACCTTGGAAATCAATATCCTGCTTACTATTAGGTTTATGATATGAATGTCTGCCGGAAAAAATGTTGAAAAGATCGCAATGGCCTATTAATCGATTACAGGGTTCTAACAATGGAAGCGTTTATAAGAAAGTAGTGGCCATTCTTCGCCAGGTAACTTTGACTTTTTTTCGTAATCTTATTGTCAAAACTAGTACTGACTAGTTCTTTTTGCAGATTCGCAAATTGGGCAAAGGCTGCAAATCGCTCAAGACGACTACCCCGGTGAGAATCTAAATGATACATCTAACACCCACCTTGAACTAGTCGTTTCCGCTACCCACACACGTTATGAGGTTCAACTTGATCATGCAGATATTCCCTAAGTACTTTTAGAGCAGCAACTAATCGCTTAGAAACCCTAGAGCTGTCCGAAAACAGGCGAGACACGGAACACAGAATGTGTCCGCGAGACGCGTGACGATAAACACCTACCCATCCCACAAAAACTAAATAAAATTTCCTTCACAGTTTTACAAAAAACTAAAACAAATATTTTTAGGCAACTCCAGGAAAAGGCTCGGCTTTTACAGTTGGGGTAAGTCTAATCTCTTATTATTTATTGGTATCTTTTTTCCCTTCATTAGCCTCCTCCTTTCCGAATCATGAAGTTGGTTATGTGGAGTCTGTTTGGAATGTTTTGACTCAACAAACATTTTTAGAACAGTTCAACGCTACGTCCTCCTGCTAATGTGACGGTATTTGCTCAGATTTCGTTTTTTGTATAACTAACAAGGTTTCGTGATCAGTCGCCTAGGCTGCTCTCGACTTAGACAGGATTGCTTTTCCCTAGGAGGCTGATTAGTACACATTATAACATCCATCGCCGTCTTACCACTATCCCTCTTTTCAGAACATTTACATTCTGACAAGGGCGACACATTTCTCCATATCCAATCTCTTCCCATCCTCGTGCTGAGAGCACAAACATGAACTCTACGTTATAGAACACTAACTTCGAGAGTACAGTCGGCATGGATCTCACTGATACGTTGCGTTACTTATTGTGCAAACTCTGTGCGCATATCGTCAACTACTGGATAGAGGGAAACCGCGACCCTATCTGGCAGAAAATATTAATAGCAGGAAACCCAAGATTGTATGGCAATTGATCGAGTGATTTCGTGCCCGATTGCAGAGCGCGGCTGCTTACTCAATAGACACTGATGATATGTTATAACAAACGTGCACCTAGTTTGCAAAAGCGCGCAATATGGATTGCAAATATCAGAGTGATCCGTGCCGATTGCACAGGCTATAAAACGGCGAAATTCACTTGGTTCCTACGCGTGTTGATGCGGAGCAGAGGTTAGAGACAGTGAGAGAGCGTAGGGCCGACGGAGGCCGAGGCGTCGCGCGCGCCGCTAGCGCCTCGAATTATGTGAATTACGACGTTTTTTAGAGGGTATATCAAAATGCATTTCTTCCACATGTTGCGCTTCAGTACGGGTGATTGTCGTAGGTTGACATGAAAGGGAGAAGGGACCAGAAGAGTGAGGGCGCGCGGAGGCAGCGAGCTAGAGGACGCATCTCTGTACCTGTCAAACGTGCACTTCTCTCCTCATCATGTTCATCATCCCCTGCCTACCTCTCGTCACCTCGCGCTTTACC
Organism: Aplectana chamaeleonis; assembly: GCA_029168955.1. Lineage (NCBI taxonomy): Eukaryota > Metazoa > Nematoda > Chromadorea > Rhabditida > Cosmocercidae > Aplectana > Aplectana chamaeleonis. Next base: position 81,442 of record JAPDOI010000580.1, read on the forward strand.
CCTTCAATACCCTTTCTCACCATCTACCCAGCTTCAGAAACTTCCTCCAGTCATTGTGGTTCTTGACGAGTACAACCCATGCATGTCCGAGAAATGGTTCGGAGAATTCATAATAATGGTATTTTTATTGAATTCACTGAACTACCTTTCTGAAAAACGAGGAATCGTTTTTTTCCAGTACGCCAAATGCTATAACGGATGGATAAGCTCGGTGAGTCTTTGTATAGTTCCTTTTCAATCATATTTTTGTAGGGCGCAGAATAGGAAATCGAAGCATAGATAAGGTGCCCATCACACATATTCAGACGTCATCAATCGCTTTGAATGTTTCCTGCGTTCTATTAGGAGGTTGAGAAAAATGTAGTTTTGAGGTAAGAGTTAAATCTGCGTGAGCATCACCCTCACCTGCCCAGAGCAGCTGTGGTGGCATGCTACTCCCTTACTTTTCGCTTAGAAAGGGTTTAAAAACAAACACGTGGTAATACAGCTGCGGCATAGGCCTGTAAAAGAAGTGAACGTCAGAGAATTTTTTTCAACACTAAGAAGTATTTCTCCTTGTGGCCAACTCTTCTAGTCGTCACATTATCTCTAACGAATACTTTGCAGGGTAGCCGCAATCAAGACCTTTACAAGAAGACTTTTGCACTGCTTCGCATGGTCAGTACTATAATACTTCGAATTTGAGTATCTCAACACTAGTCAAGTATTTCACAACACTAGTCATTTGCAGATCAGTGTTAGAGGAAAAAGTTGCAAAATGGCCAGGAACACTACACAGGTGAGGAACCACTTCGAAAACATAGCCTGACTGGCTTTCGTTCAACGTGTTCAACTTCACTCTTCTAGCACAGTACTCATTTAAGATGAACTTTAACTACAAATCGTCTCTGCTTTTACCGCATAGTTGGATGGTTATCCGACGTAGTCTCTTCTAGGCCCTCTCGAGTTGTTGTCAATCTTGTTTGGGTCGTACATGACCCAGCCTAGTCCACGTTTGACGAGATGCCGCAAGGGTATTCATGGCATGTGCGATTAAAGGCAGGGTTCGCGATATAAACGACCTTTGAGCTCTTTTCATGAGAATGTTGTTTTGGCCATCACAAAAAAAGTGAAAAAAAACTCGGAAATTTGCGATAAAAACGCTTGGAAACAAAGTGTAGCGGCTAATTTCCGTTGTCGGCCGGCCCCTATATTACGCGATTTTCATTAATGCTTGCTTAACCTTCTTTTATTTTGCTGTTAAAGTAATTAGTACTATTTCTACCGAAACAATAAGTTTCCGAAATTTAGGAGCAGCATGCGAATACGACAGCAATGCCCTCCTCCTCCACTGCAGTGACTTGTTTCCTAACCTCGTGCACCTAATCTTACCTCAAATAGAAGGGTTCATCTTTTACGATCCTCCAATTAGCACTGCTCTATGCGGCTTTCTGGAATCGCGCGCACGTTGGGAGTCAGGAATCTCCACAATCTAATGATTCTCTGGTTGGGTTTCAGGTAGGAACTCGAGATCCTTGGCTTCCACCGTGCACAAAAGAGAAGGTAAGCCTAAGTTAGGTTTTGAAGGTAAATTCTAGGGACTTCTCGGGTTTACAGAAAACGCACACTTTAGGAATCGCCGAAGAGATCGTGGACGCTGGAAACGAAAGAGGCAGGCTATTTTTTTTCAAATTTCTCTGAGGGCTTTCTTACGTGAAGAGCTGCGTACCAGAATTTCACTGGTCTCGCAAATATAGAAGGTATATGGAATAGAGCGCTGCTCAGAGCAAGCCTCTTCTGTCTAGCTAAGAAGCCGCTTCTTGCATATGCATAGCTGACATTGTGGGCTGCTTTATGCAACCAGTACGTTTCGACGCTTCATCGAAAAAAAATTGCTAGGGAGCCGTAAACAGGTATGGTTGTTCAGCGCAACAACCTCTCTCCAGAAAGTCATGGTCGATCACATCGCCGACCCGACTACTCACAGCGGTTACTTGAGTATAGGCATCACTATCGTTCTCACAGGGGACTGTGTGGTGAACATCAGCTTTTCGTTTTATCACGATCATGTACGCCTCATTGCTTAATCATATAGGAATCGAGGATGCAACATCACCTGCGTCTTCACATTTGAAGTGTAGTTTTATAGCATTAAGAAGGTCTTCAGAATTATCGATGAATTCAGAGTGGCCGCGAACCCAATACCAATCAAACCCATGCAATTGAGAAGCCACGGGTTCGTGATCAGTTTTCCACATTTTCGTACCTGAATTGATAGTGTGCACCTATCTGCAGTCTGCGAACCCTAGCAAAGAAGATTCATTGCAGAAACAAGTACAAACGGTGAGTCAAATTTGGCATCCCTTAATATTGTTCGGTACCTAACTTTGCTGCTCGCATCACCTGCGTCTTCACATGCAACATTACCTGCGTCTTCACATTTTGAAGCGTATTTTTATAGCATGCATAAGATCTTCAGACTTATTGTTATTGATGAATTCAGAGTGGCCGCGAACCCAATACCAATCAAACCCATGCAGTTGAGAAGCCACGGGTTCGTGATCAGTTTTTCACATTTTCGTACCTGAATTGATAGTGTTCACCTGTCTGCAGTCTGCGAACCCTAGCAAAGAAGATTCATTGCAGAAACAAGTACAAACGGTGAGTCAAATTTGGCATCCCTTAATAATGTTCGGTACCTAACTTTGCTGCTCGCATCACCTGCGTCTTCACATGCAACATCACCTGCTTCTTCACATTTGAAGTGTAGTTTTATAGCATGAATAAGATCTTCAGAATTATCGATGAATTCAGAGTGGCCGCGAACCCAATACCAATCAAACCCATGCAGTTGAGAAGCTACGGGTTCGTGATCAGTTTTCCACATTTTCGTACCTGAACTGATAGTGTCCACCTATCTGCAGTCTGCGAACTCTAGCAAAGAAGATTCATTGCAGAAACAAGTACAAACGGTGAGTCAAATTTGGCCTCCCTTAATATTGTTCGGTACCTAACTTTGCTGCTCGCATCACCTGCGTCCTCACATGCAATATCACCTGCGTCTTCACATTTGAAGTGTATTTTTATAGCATGCATAGGATCTTCAGAACTATTGTTATTGATGAATTCAGAGTGGCCGAGAACCCAATACCAATCAAACTCATGCCATTAAGAAGCCACGGGTTCGTGATCAGTTTTCCACATTTTCGTACCTGAATTGATAGTGTGCACCTATCTGCAGTCTGCGAACCCTAGCAAAGAAGATTCATTGCAGAAACAAGTACAAACGGTGAGTCAAATTTGGCATCCCTTAATATTGTTCGGTACCTAACTTTGCTGCTCGCATCACCTGCGTCTTCACATGCAACATTACCTGCGTCTTCACATTTGAAGCGTATTTTTATAGCATGCATAAGATCTTCAGACTTATTGTTATTGATGAATTCAGAGTGGCCGCGAACCCAATACCAATCAAACCCATGCAGTTGAGAAGTCACGGGTTTGTGATCAGTTTTCCACATTTTCGTACCTGAGTTGATAGTGTGCACCTATCTGCAGTCTGCGAACCCTAGCAAAGAAGATTCATTGCAGAAACAAGTACAAACGGTGAGTCAAATTTGGCATCCCTTAATATTGTTCGGTACCTAACTTTGCTGCTCGCATCACCTGCGTCTTCACATGCAACATTACCTGCGTCTTCACATTTGAAGCGTATTTTTATAGCATGCATAAGATCTTCAGACTTATTGTTATTGATGAATTCAGAGTGGCCGCGAACCCAATACCAATCAAACCCATGCAATTGAGAAGCCACGGGTTCGTGATCAGTTTTCCACATTTTCGTACCTGAATTGATAGTGTGCACCTATCTGCAGTCTGCGAACCCTAGCAAAGAAGATTCATTGCAGAAACAAGTACAAACGGTGAGTCAAATTTGGCATCCCTTAATATTGTTCGGTACCTAACTTTGCTGCTCGCATCACCTGCGTCTTCACATGCAACATTACCTGCGTCTTCACATTTGAAGCGTATTTTTATAGCATGCATAAGATCTTCAGACTTATTGTTATTGATGAATTCAGAGTGGCCGCGAACCCAATACCAATCAAACCCATGCAGTTGAGAAGTCACGGGTTTGTGATCAGTTTTACACATTTTCGTACCTGAATTGATAGTGTGCACCTATCTGCAGTCTGCGAACCCTAGCAAAGAAGATTCATTGCAGAAACAAGTACAAACGGTGAGTCAAATTTGGCATCCCTTAATATTGTTCGGTACCTAACTTTGCTGCTCGCATCACCTGCGTCTTCACATGCAACATTACCTGCGTCTTCACATTTGAAGCGTATTTTTATAGCATGCATAAGATCTTCAGACTTATTGTTATTGATGAATTCAGAGTGGCCGCGAACCCAATACCAATCAAACCCATGCAGTTGAGAAGCCACGGGTTCGTGCTCAGTTTTCCACTTTTTCGTACCTGAATTGATAGTGTTCACCTGTCTGCAGTCTGCGAACCCTAGCAAAGAAGATTCATTGCAGAAACAAGTACAAACGGTGAGTCAAATTTGGCATCCCTTAATATTGTTCGGTACCTAACTTTGCTGCTCGCATCACCTGCGTCTTCACATGCAACATCACCTGCTTCTTCACATTTGAAGTGTAGTTTTATAGCATGAATAAGATCTTCAGAATTATCGATGAATTCAGAGTGGCCGCGAACCCAATACCAATCAAACCCATGCAGTTGAGAAGCCACGGGTTCGTGATCAGTTTTCCACATTTTCGTACCTGAATTGATAGTGTCCACCTATCTGCAGTCTGCGAACTCTAGCAAAGAAGATTCATTGCAGAAACAAGTACAAACGGTGAGTCAAATTTGGCCTCCCTTAATATTGTTCGGTACCTAACTTTGCTGCTCGCATCACCTGCGTCTTCACATGCAACATCACCTGCTTCTTCACATTTGAAGTGTAGTTTTATAGCATGAATAAGATCTTCAGAATTATCGATGAATTCAGAGTGGCCGCGAACCCAATACCAATCAAACCCATGCAGTTGAGAAGCCACGGGTTCGTGATCAGTTTTCCACATTTTCGTACCTGAATTGATAGTGTCCACCTATCTGCAGTCTGCGAACTCTAGCAAAGAAGATTCATTGCAGAAACAAGTACAAACGGTGAGTCAAATTTGGCCTCCCTTAATCATTGTTCAGTACCTAACTTTGCTGCTCGCATCACCTGCGTCTTCACATGCAACATCACCTGCTTCTTCACATTTGAAGTGTAGTTTTATAGCATGAATAAGATCTTCAGAATTATCGATGAATTCAGAGTGGCCGCAGAACCCAATACTCAATCAAACCCATGCAGTTGAGAAGCCACGGGTTCGTGATCAGTTTTCACATTTTCGTACCTGAATTGATAGTGTCCACCTATCTGCAGTCTGCGAACTCTAGCAAAGAAGATTCATTGCAGAAACAAGTACAAACGGTGAGTCAAATTTGGCCTCCCTTAATACTGTTCGGTACCTAACTTTGCTGCTCGCATCACCTGCGTCCTCACATGCAATATCACCTGCGTCTTCACATTTGAAGTTTATTTTTATAGCATGCATAGGATCTTCAGAACTATTGTTATTGATGAATTCAGAGTGGCCGAGAACCCAATACCAATCAAACTCATGCCATTAAGAAGCCACGGGTTCGTGATCAGTTTTCCACATTTTCGTACCTGAATTGATGATGTTCACCTATCTGCAGTCTGCGAACTCTAGCAAAGAAGATTCTTTGCAGAAACAAGTACAAACGGTGAGTCAAATTTGGCATCCCTTGATATTGTTCGGTACCTAACTTGCTGCTCACATCACCTGCGTCTTCACATTTGAAGTGTATTTTTAAAGCATGCATAAGATCTTCAGAATTATTGTTATTGATGGATTCAGAGTGGCCGCGAACTTAATACCAATCAAACCCATGCCATTAAGAAGCCACTGGTTCGTGATCAGTTTTCCACATTTTCGTACCTGAATTGATATTGTCCAAATATCTGCAGTCTGCGAACCCTAGCAAAGAAGATTCTTCGCAGAAACAAGTACAAACGGTGAGTCAAATTTGGCATCCCTTAATATTGTTCGGTACCTAACTTTGCTGCTCGGAATGAGCAGAGTGTCATTCACGAAGAGAAATTCACTGGAGCAGAGCTGCCGTGCAGATAAACGTGTTTATGGAGTTCACCCTTCAAAAAATGACGCTTTGGCAATACTTTCAGCAGTGAAGTCAAACCCAAGTGCAAGCTACAATTGACATTTTTCTCGTCAACGCTGTGAAATTCACCAGGTGAGTTTGCCCAGAGTGTTTGCGATAGAAAATGGACAGGCACCTGTCCACGAACGAGATTCTTCCGACTCATTCTACTAGCTCAAAAGTGGAAACCGTCTCTAAAACCACTTGAGGTGCTCTGTTCACATTCAGAGCTGAGATAGACAAAACATTGTTGCACCGAGCGGTTTTCGCATTGTGTCAGAATGTCATGAAGCAGTCGCTCTAATTCCTTCAAATCTGGATTTGATAACTTGTGTAGGCGTATTATAGCTTCCTCGCGAACACTAGAATGAAAAGAATTTGTTTTTTTTTAGAAACGTCCATCAGTCCTTATCTGTACAAACCACTCTCCAGACATCCGCATCCTTCATTACTACAGGACGCAAATTACTCATCGTGAGCTGTTCTGCTGACCATCCTCATTTAATATCAACAAGTTTCGTTTCAAGCAGCAGTTGTAACTTCCTTGCTTTTCCAACACATCCAGAAAATTAAACAATAATAAAGACTTGCACTCAATGATTTTGTTATAAGTGAATGTCATCAATGCATTTTGATATGAGTAAATCTGCAGAAGACGCCTCATATCACGGAAACAAAGTTTTGCGCAGTCGCTGACGCGACGCAGTGCTAAGTATTTGGTACTATCTGAATTGTTCAAGGAAATGTAACCCAACGGGTTTCTGTGCTTTAATCTATTGGAACTTTTTGAACAGTTATTACTCACCCGCTGCCATAGGCCACCCGCGGTGTTCGATAAAGTGGAAAGTCAAACGCTACAAGAGTTGTAATGTTTGATTTACAACTCGATGACTAGTCTCGAGCCACAGGATCATGGTCTTGTCTAAATGTGGCGCAGTAACTTACAGATGTAAAATTTTATGAAGTCTGATTTAGCAGCGAAATAGGTCTAGGCCACTTATTTTGAATCAACAAACTATCCAAGAGCGCGCCATAGCGCGCTTGCATGAGCACGAAATTGAGAGCACGGAAATGAGGACACCCAGAGTGACCATGTGAAGCTCAAAATATCCGTGAAAAAAAAACACCTTGCTATTGGCGAATCGCAAGTTTAAGGGCTCTTCGCGAAAGCTCCGGATCTCATGTATTATCCACACAGATAAGTTGGATTGCGTACAGGGCGTCGAAGATCTGCATTTAATCGAATTGAGCATTTTGTGCTTACATAGTTAGCCTTCAAAAAAGGAGGGCCACATTTCGTAGAGATAGAAAACGGCCCGACGAGTAAAAAAAACCCCGCTTTGCTGGTAGAGTGATCAAATATTTGCAGCCTATGTCGAGGAATTCTACGATTACTGCCGCATCGAAACAACCTTAGCTTGACCATTCAAATTAGCACATCAAAAGATGGAGTACTTGTGAAATTGTGAGCAAAACTAAGGTAGCCGAAGTTTTTACTGAAAGCTGAAGAAGACCTTATAGCTAACATGCAGAAAGATTCTGTGAAGAAACTATAACCCAAAGCTTACCAAACATTTGCTGCTGAATCAAGATGACCAGCTCCTTGTAGGAATGTCCTGCTCATTCAAAATTCACCACGGCGATGCAGTTCAGCAGCGACGTGGCAAAGTTCTGCAGCACAATCCTGTTCGTGCCAGCATATGAAGTTTCTTTAAGTTTCTAATGATCAAAGAAATTCTTCCATGTCTGACGACATCCATGATCAGAACTTCACAGATATTTTATGTGTAGTTAAGGTCAGGACAGCGCATTGGCTAGTGCAGAGTTGAGATCCGATGGCGGGTTAATAGCTAGATGCCGCACCCTGTGATGGGGTGGTAAAGGAAGCCGCCCTTCATTCTTTGAACATTGTTTGAACGCCTGGAGTTTCTTTAAGTTTAGGCGCGTATGTGAAAAGTTTCCTGGCTTCCACCAAATGCTGGTAATTCTGGTTGAGCAAAGTATAGACGTTGGTGCAATTTTCTTCGCTCAGTCCCACTGCCCTTCCAGTGTCGGAAGTTTCTTCCACAGTTTTTCAGCCGAGATCCATATAAACTCTATGGGCTGCTCAGAAATTTATTATTATTATTATTATTATTATTATTATTATTATTATTATTATTATTATTATTATTATTATGTGTGTATTATTATTATTATTATTATTATTATTATTATTATTATTATTATTATTATGTATGATTATTATTATTATTGCACGGGTGGAGCAGAGCTGCAGGAGTCTCTCAGAATGGCTTCAAATATAGCATTGTTGAATGGTTATGTGATACCGTGGTATCAGCACAGATCTCATAATGAACAACCGACAAATCAACATCAAGGCAATATACCGCTATGCATTCCGTTTTCTCCGATACAGTATCCTATGCTGTCCGAAAATGCACCGCCCGTGCCAAGCGACCAGCATGTTGTCCTGGTAAACATTCCTCAGCAATAGAGGGTATGGTGGGTGTATACGCGAAAGGGATAGTTGCCAACCACTCAACGCAGGCCAGCGCCTATCGCTTGCGCCGATCGATAACCACATTTTTGTGGGCGCACACTTCGCACCGCAGTCTGCTGAGATGTCCGCAGCTATCCCTTTCTTTGGTTACCCGAACTATAAAGTGCATGCATAGATTGATACTCTTGCGCAACACATTCGGGGATTTGAAGCGCGAGTGATGAGCGTTCCGTGCACCTGTCACAAACGACGGAAGTCTTAATGTGGGATGCAGGTGTGCACGTTCCTAGTCGTCCATATTGCTATCTATGAGGGTCGGACATACTCAGCTAGGTAACGCTTGGAAGCGTGTCGTCAGCAGAGAAATGTGCGATGGTTACCGATTGAACGCCCAGTACTGAACCCCTTCCTTCCAAACTTTAAAACATACCGGTTAACGCTGAAGAGGAGGGTGATATCTTACATTGACGGAGATACAGAGGTCAGATTTCAAAGCTAGCTATAAGACAACCTTCATCGAGCAGCACCTCTTCGACATTTTTACACGAAGCTAACCATCACGGCGACTGCAGGAAATAACTTGTCCATTCTGCTCTCGTAATGCATATCATCGTGATTTCACACAAATCCGCGTGGTGCCTCACTAGGGACTGATCTCAGCGCAAACTAGAGTTTAACCCATTCACGACCGCGTGTCCCACTGGTATACTGCCTTTATTCGGGAGTGCACAAGCCCCCCTTTTCACCCGCACTCGCTTCTACAGTATCGCACCGCGGCGGCGCGGTCTGTCGTGGCCCTCTCTCATGCAGTCTCTCCCGACCCATGTGGCAGGCATCGACATTCGTATGACCACCCTCCGATCGTCCGCATGACCGGCGATCATGTCCAGAGACGGTGATTTTTTCAAAGAATTTCACACCGTTCTCAGTTATTTTTATATTGAATTTGAGATGTAATCGTAATAGGTAGTGTATAGATGAGCCATCGATTCAGAAACCAGACAATTAATGTTCAGAACGAATTATTTTTTGTTGAAAATAAAAAGAGAACAAATGTTTTCCTCAATTTCTTGGTGGCGAGAAGGATTGTGTTAAGCTTCGAAGAAGTAAGCCCTACTCTCTACTGCCAACACGATGACATTTAACACCAACATCTAACAAGCTGAAGACGGTGAGCAATTTTTGGAAGAAAACTCACCGGCTCTGAACATGATCGCCGGTCATGCGGATGATCGGAACGGTGAATCATACGAGTCGATGCCTGCCACATGGGGGTGAGAGAGATTGTATGAGAAGAGAGTCTGAACGGCTGAACCACGCCGCCGTGAAAATACACTAGAAGCAGAGTGCCAAGTGAAAAAACTATTGCACTCGGAGACAAAACACTATAGGACACTTTGTACGGTGACGCACTATTGCACGCGGCGATCAGACGATCAGCCACCCGAAATCAGGCGTGGTCGTGAATAGGTTGAAAAATGGGTCTGTTGAATGTTGTGGGAGAAGATGAAAAGCAACAATTTGGAGATTTGATCAAATTCTTTGATGCACCTGGAAAGATAAAAAAATGCAAGATTTCAAAATTAGGGAATTGAGCCCAACATTTGTCAAGGGGGAGGTAGTTTGGGGCGCAGAGGCAGAGCACTAATACAGGTTCGTTTTGCAGTTTCACAGAAGATTAGTGCTTAAGGCGGTACGGAAAGTATCATTTTTGTCTACAGCAGCCTACCGCATTCTCCTAAAAATTTAGAGTGAACCTCTTCTTCGTGCTCATTTGCCCCCAACACTCCCTGAAAAAGTTTGGAATAGGAATCTTCTAACTTTCTAAGAATCGAATAATAACATTTTTGCCGGTTTTTGATCTGCCCGGGTGCATTGAAGAATTAACCAACTTCAAATTGTTTCTTTTCAAATCCGCCACAGCAGTCAACATACCATTTTTGAAAGTCTAATTTGCGCTGTGATTAGTCCCTCGTCACCCGAACACCCCTATACAACCAGCCCCAATCAACCCAAAAACTAAGTGAAGCCCAGGGAGTGCTAGCATTTTCCTTATTGAAAACACATTTCCCTGATTTCTGAAAGATTGGACTCCATAGCAGAAAAGGTCAAGGATTTGGCATTGCTCTTAAATGTCGTGAAATTATTTGTGGATTGGAGCTCTCAACTTGATTTTTCAAATGTAGTGAAATTGTCAGAGATTGATTTGGCTGTGATGATACTATATAATACGCAGATAACATAATCATTAAATGTAGTGAGGAAATTATTTGCAAACAATGGATTTGGCAGGGAGCTCTATCAATTATCACAGTCAAATCACGCGTCAGAAGGTCCTCTGGCGAGCAAATAAAGACAAAAGAAAACAGCCAACAATGAACGAAACCTGGCCTTATCGACTAGAAATAAGGTTTTCGAATGTTATTCTGCCCCTTTTTCAGTGTAGCTCCTACTAAGGAATTACCAGACCTTCCTTCACCGATTAGATAAAGAGATCATGAAAAGCAGAAATCTAACTTGCAATTTATTAGCTACTAATGCTATGTCTTCGATGTCCTGAACGCTTTCACGATTCACATTGTATGGAAACGTTTTGCTGCCTAGACTTATTCTTGTTCTCATTTTGATTCAATATGCGCTCCAAGAGAAACCCCTTCTGACGCGTGATTTGACTGTGATAATTCATAGAAGCTCCTGCCAAATTCGTTTGCAACAATTTCACTACATTTAATGATTATATTATTTATCTGCATATAGTATCATCACAGCCAAAATCAATTCGACAATTTCACTACATTTGAAAAATCAAGTTGAGAGCCCAATCCAATAAAACAATTTCACGACATTTAAGAGCAATGCCAAATCCTTGACACTTCTGCAAATAACTTTCAGAAATTTCACAACTTTTACAAGGAGTTTCCCTTCTACAATATCGTCAAGCTCTAAAGGCAATATGTTTTCTTCAAAACATAGTGGTAGAAATGAAGAAACAACCGCTCCGCTGCTAAGACTGCAAGATAATTGTTGCAACGCGGCTTCCTACAAATAGATGCAAAGGCATATACTTTTTGAATTTAAAGTCGAAAAATGAAGAAATGAGTTTCAAAATGACCCATTAACTTTGTACAGGTTCTAGGCACTCTTCTAGAACCCAGAGGCACGCACCATTCAAGACAGAAATAGAATGAACGGCCCATTGGTGAGAGCTACCAGTCGAAGTATTTCCGTAGAGCTCTAATAAAAACAATGTTTGATAGCGCAGTATCAGGCCTCTTTTATCAGAGTTTTTCATCATTTCTACTGAGTTTTTTGCGTAAGCTTGGCCCCCTCTAGTGAAAGAAAATGTTGGAAAGGTCCATGAAAAACCTTCATTTGTAAAGAAAAGTCAATCGGAACGCACATTGTAAGTATACGAATTTGAATTTCGCGCCAAAATCATTTTCCCGGAGTTTTTCTGCATGTGGAGTTCGTGCCGTAACCAATTTTTTCCTGTTATCTTACTGCTCGCACCAACATTTCTAGGAAAAAGGGCTAGATGACTAGAAGTGAGAATTGGTGGCGGATATTAACCTCATCGTCCAACGTTTTTTGACGCGCCCAAAGTTTACCAGTGTGGTCTACCGCGCTCAATCATGAAATTGAGCCTGAAAAATAGGAAATTGATTTCCAGCGCCAACGATAGTTAAGTGCGCCCAGAAGAGGACTACCGTAATCTTAGGAATTGATGTTCATTCGGCTCTCGTCAAACAAATGGTTGATTGATACCCAATTGATCAATGATAAAGTATAAAAGAAGTGAAAGAGCGGTGTGTCTTGATTCACACACCGTCCTTCTCTAGGGGTCAGCAGTTGAGGATCTGCTTACTGGACTAAAAGCAGGAAAACATCACCACCTGAAGGGAGGATGGAAGCGAATTCAGAGTCAGAACTTAGAAAATTTTAGAGCCAACTCGAGTGAGATTACGGTAGTAGCCCTGTTTTGGCGGACTTAACTATCGTTCTTGTAGATTCGGAGGCCTGAAGCTTGCACTTACGGTGTCCTGAACATTGAACTGAGGTCCTGCACACCCCTACTGAGATCCAGCACACATTCCATGTAAGTCCTGTCCATCATCCTTACAGGGTCTTGCACACGTTTCATGATGTCACTGCACACACTCCCTACTGATGTCCTGCACACATTCCACGAAGTTCTGATCATCACTTACAGGGGGTCTTGCACACGTTTTCATGATGTCCTGCACACCTCCTACTAAGGTCCTGCACACATTCCATGATGTCCTGCACACATTCCACGAAGTTCTGATCATCCTTACAGGGGGAGATTCTTGCACACGTTTCATGATGTCCTGCACACTCCTACTAAGAGTCCTGCACACCCTATTGAGGATCCTGCACACGTTCTATGATGTCCTGTGTAATTTTACATAAGAGTCCTACACACATTCCATGACGTCCTGCTCATGTCCCTACTGGGGTTCTGCACACGCTTCATGATGTCCTGCACCTCCTACTGATGTCCTGCACATTCCATGAAAGTCCTGCTCCTACATCCTTACAGGGGTCTTGCACATTGTTTCATGATGTCCTGCACACTCCTAATAAGGTCCCTGCACACCCCTACTGGGGTCCTGCACAGGTCCCATGATGTCAGTGCACACTCCTACTGATGTCCTGCACACCCCCTACTGGAGGTCCTACAGTTCCATGATGTCCTGCACACTCCCTACTGGGGTCCTGCACAGGTCCCATGATGTCCTACACCTCCTACTAAGGTCCTGCACACTCCCACTGAGGTCCTGCACACATTCTACGACGTCCTGCACACCCCTACTGGGGGTCCTGCACACGTTCACATGATATCCTGCGCACTCCCTACTGAGGTCTGTACAGATCCCATAATGTCATGCACCTCCTACTGAGGTCCTGCACACCCCTACTGGGGGTCCTGCACAGGTCCCATGATGTCCTGCACACACTCCTACTAAGGTCCTGCACACACTCCCACTGAGAGTCCTGCACACATTCTACGACGTCCTGCACACCCTTACTGGGGTCCTGCACAGGTCCCAAAATGTCTACACACACACCTCCTACTGAGGTCCTGCACACCCCTACTGGGGTCCTGCACAGGTCCCATGATGTCCTGCACACTCCTACTAAGGTCCTGCACACTCCCTACTGAGTCCTGCACACATTCTACGACGTCCTGCACACCCTACTGGGGTCCTGCACAGGTCCCATGATGTCCTGCACACACTCCTACTAAGGTCCTGCACACTCCTACTGAGGTCCTGCACATTCTACGGCGTCCTGCACACACCCCTACTGAGGGTTGCTGTGCCAGTTTCACGACGTCCTGCATACTCCTACTGCCAGGTCTCGCATAGTCAACCGACACTTCAGCAGCACACCCTGCGACGACTTCTTATCTTTGGTGCGCATAGTACAAACACGCGCCACGCTCAAAAACAACCCTTCCGCATAGCGTCCTGTTTCCAAGCCGGACGTTTTAGAGTACACCACCCTAGAGAGCAAAGGTATTTATGTAAGTCTCTAAGGCCCCGGTCATAGTTGGATGAGCCGACGCCTCCCAGCCCGGTCGATACACACAGAATGCATTGAAAGAAAATGGGATGCAAAAAATCACTCCCGGTGTATCCCCCGCACCCCCCCGCACCCCCAGCACCCCCAACGCACCCACCCGGTCGTACGTATGAACAACATGGTGAGGTGAAGCTAGAAAAAATCACTCGGTGTATCCCCCGCTCCCCCGCTCTCCCCGCACACCCCCGCACCCCCAACACCCGCACGCACCCGGTCGATACATGTATGTTTAAAAATGATGGAGTGAGGTTGAGAAAATCACTCAACTGTATCCGGCTGCGGTCGATATCCATGTACAATACGTGGATGAGAAAATCACCGGGGTGGGCGGGTCGAAAGATAAAACATTGCGTATCACTGAAAGCTAACCTCACTGCTAACTCCGTGACTTCACCATACTCGCCTTCACTATTTCTCTTAACAGGTGCAATCCTGTTGGCCGCATAATCATCGTCATATCTAGTTGGATGCATCGAGTGATTTTCTCAACCTCACTCCATCATTTTAAACATACGTATCACGACCGGGGTGGTGTTGGGGGGTGTTGAGTGGGTGCGGGGGTGTTGGGGGTGCAGGGGATGCAGGATACAAATAGCACCAACTATGACCGGGGCCTAAGAAAACAATGACTGATAACGAAAAACCCGTCATTTTTATAAACTAATCTTGAGAGGCCGGTTTCGAATTTCAAACGCTTTAGCCGTTAGGGGCCCAGAAGTCATTATGGTGAGTTCTGACAATGTATTTTTCGTCATTCCCGTAGGCCGATTACCTCCTAGTCACAAATTGCGCCGAGCGATTTGGTCCACGCCTTCCAAAAGAAATGGTTTTCGACGGACGGAGGTGGAGGCGGAGCGGAAGGCGGAGGCAGGCGGAGGCGGAGGCGGAGGCGGAGAGGCGGAGGCGGAGGCGGAGGCGGAGGCGGAGGCGGAGGCGGAGGCGGAGGCGGAGGCGGAGGCGGAGGCGGAGGCGGAGGCCCGGAGGCGGAGGCGGAAGCGGAGGCGGAGAGCGGAGGCGGAGGAGCGGAGGCGGAGGCGGAGGCGGAGGCGGAGGGCGGAGGCGGAGTGGCGGAGGCAGTGTGGCGGTGGCGGAGGCGGAGGCGGTGGTGGAGAACGTTTTTGCGTACTTTGAGGTCATAACTTTAGAAAGCGGGGATGAGTTGGGATGAAAAAGTTGCACACATATGTAATTTCTTGCAGCGCGACTGAATAGTGTACAGCTCATACCTCTGTTGACCCCGGTATGAATGGGTGATCTCATTGTAGGGCATCCGCGCGGGAAGAGATCAAAAAGCCAAAATCTGTGGTGAGCGCTATCGCTCACCGATAACAATTTATCACTTGGCCGTATTGGGTTATCAGGTGAGCCATTGTGCAGCATTGGATGTGCTTAGCATGGCAGAGTGGTATGCGCAGAGGACTATATGGCGCGGAGGGCTTGGGTTTAAATCTACAGGCGAGTCGTAGTTTCTGCATCGCTTCCAAGATAACCAATGACGATCGTGCAGCAGGGAAGGCTAATGTTTAACAGCAATCGCGAACCCGTCCCATATGCGAAGAACTTTTGAAGGGTGGGCATTAGATGATAATACTTTGTGTGTGCAAGTCGTGTGATTCGAAGAACATGACCACTTGGTGGCTCAGTGGTATGAGGTCTCGCTTTACGGATCAACGTTACGGAGGTTCGAATGCGATTATGGAGAGCACCCTTTTTAACACGTCGACAGGAACAGTTTCTTGGATGGTCTCATGTTTGAGAAGGGGTATAAGCATGAGTGAATGATGGCCTCCTAATGTGTGCATTATGGCATAATGGTATGTGTATTGGAATGTGACGTAGAGGTCAGGAGTTCTGGTCGATGGGCATACCAGTAGTTTGCAATGTTCAACAGATAACAAATGGCGACTAACGATGTGAAGGCAGGCTAATGCTATAACAGCAATATCAGACCAAACCCGTCCCACATACGATGGCTTCTTGAGTTACCAAGTAATGTTGAATAAGAATGCATACCCGTCCTATATACCGAAGACCAGCCTGAGTTAGGCATTGGATAGTTCGGACGGAGGTGGTTGGGAAAGGTAAAGAAAAAACCCCAGTGAAGAACCCAGGAGTCAACGGGCTCGCCAGACAACCCCTGGCCGGGAACATGGCTCAGAGTAAAGTGGCTCGCCAGACAACCCCTGTCCCGGGGAACATGGCTCAGAAAGGACAGTGGCTCATGAACGACCCTGGCCCGGGAAACATGGCGCAGAGAACAGTGGCTCGCCAGACAACCCCTGGCCCAGGAAACATGGCTCCAGAGGGACAGTGACTGGCTAATCCGACCGTCTGTGACAAGCCGGTGGTAGTCACTAGAGTGTTGGAACGAATAATTTTTTTGAATATTCGAATAAACGAATAATTCAGAATAATCACTTCTTCGAATATTCGATTATTCGAATAAACCGAAATATTCCACTTCTTTGAATATTCGATTATTCGGAGAATATCAGAATCAATCCACTTCTTTGAATATTCGAATATTCAGGTTATTCGAATATTCGAATAATATATCTGAATAAACGAATATTCGGACCAGTGCCTATCCCATCAATCCACTCAGGAAAACTGGGAAATTGAAGACAGGTTGAAAAGTTGTCATGTTCATAAGCTGCACTCTGCTTGGCAGCTCAAATCGCTCCCATTGTGAGCCTGAAACCTGCTCGTTGCCCCAGCGACGTCCGCTTCTGTTGTCGCGCTGTTGACATTTGGACGTGTCGCTTTTTAGCCGCCTATTTAGCAGCAGTTCACATCCTACCAAGACTTTTATCTGGCTTAGGAGCTACTTTGCACCGACACACGCGTCGCGGTCGTAGCATTAACAAGCGTCGCGGCCGACGCATCAACACGCGTCGCGGTCGGCGCTGCATCGACACGCGTCGCGGTCGGCACACCGACACGCGCGCCGTGGTCCCGGCCACACCCACGCGTCGCGGCTGAGTCGCCCAACCTCCCCTCAGATTCCGCCCCCGGATCGAAACTGGGGGCTTCCAGATGCTGGGCGGGGTCAATGTACCCCGCATACTTGGGCAATTGAACCGGCTGCGCTCTTGTCACTTAAATTCAGCATACACGCTCGTGAACGTGGTTGAGAATACTAACTACGGAATTGGAAGTGGTATGGTTCCAGAACACAACTCCTACACAGTTTCTGAAGCGTAGAAACGACCCAAAGTGACGCTACACCACTGAAGTGTCGGCCCCGCACCTGTATCTACCCGCCCCAGCTTGTATTTGCGTCCTCCTAAACAGGGTGCTGGTCGAATTTTCACCGTCGGCAGCGTTTGTAGTTTTCCTGAAACAATTGTGCCTAGTGTACCACCCACAAATGTCACCGACGGCGACAATGACCCAGCACCCCTGTTCTCGGAGGAAGGACGCAATTACAAAAGGAGCGATAACTGAAAATGGACGCAAATTGCCTTTTTCCCAGTAATAGCCGCGAAATATGGCCGCTAAATAATGCTGTCCGCGAAATAGCCGCCTAAAATAATGCTCGCCGGGAAATAGGCCGCGAAATAGCCGCTAAATAAGCCCCAAATATGCGGTCTGCTTCGGTCTAGTTTGGTTCAGCTCAGTTGAGTTCAGTTGAGTTATGTGCGGTTTATGCGATGGCCGAACTTCCTAGTGCTGCTTAGCCGTACCCTACTCGAAATCTCAGCGATAATGGGAAAAACCTCAGCGACATTTCGTAGTTAGTAGTTGAGATCGACACCATGTCCATGGGAACTCGCCGTGTAATATCTCGCTTCCCAGCTCCATGAGACGATCTGGGTAACCAACAGTCCACCTATATTGAAGTCCAATAACTAGTGTTCCACTAATCGACGTCCACTAATTGAAATGGTATCTTCTGCCCATGAACTTCAGAGATAATTCTGTGGGAAGCTAATCGGCACTTTTTTCACTTAAACATGAATAGCAGAACCTCCCGCAAATGCTCTCTTTGTTGGCGCTTCAGAAGTCATCTATAAATAATTCCTAAAAAATTAATGAATATACTAATTACAAATAGGTTAACAGTATTAGATAGCGCTCAAACGCTCTACAAGATAAACACAGACAAAACATTTTTAAAAAAATTTATTCACGCAAAAAAATGGCGAAAAGAAAAGCTTTGGCGCTTTCATGGGTTACCACCTAATACATCCCAGCTGGTCGTTCTAGGTGGCTGGAAACCATCGAATTCCAAATTCAGCATTATGCAAGAGGAGAAAAAATTAGGCTTTCCGTCAGAATTTAGAGTGAAGTTCACTGGGAAAGTAGACAAATAGCATCATCGAAACCAGTTTGATGAAAATGCACATGAAAATGGCTCATTCTGGCCATCATCGTGAGAAAATTGCCATCTTGCTCAAAGTGTTGTTGACATACTTGTATGCGTCGCTCGAGATTTAAACTTTTCTCTCAAAACTGATGGTCAAATGGGCATTTCTAGCGTTTTGACAAAATCCTACGAGCGATTTAATATATTGTAAATACTTGCTATAACTGTATATTTATAAGGTACTGAAAAGAATTGTGAGGAAATTAGGGTCTTTACGCTAAGATGTTTGAAATGTAAAATCAGGGCAAAATGGAGTGCGATCTTGTAAAATCATTTCAAACTATTCCTGCCTAATATTCCAGATTAACCAGATATTTCGCTTCCTTGAATATTCGAATATTATTCGTATAAACGAATATTCCGGGCAACACTCTCCTCCGCACATACACGCAGAGAAACAGTCAATTTTCCAACTTTGAGGTTGCTCTACGTAACGACATAAATGTCGTACAATACACTGTCTTCTTGAACAACCGACGACAAACTATTAGAGATTAGATTAGATTAGATTATGACACTATAAGACATCGTGAGAAAAAAGGAGAACAAAATTACAATAATCCTGCGATACTGCAAAAAAGGGCGCGTGGAGATGCAACATAGGAGATGCTAAATGGAGAAAAAAATCTTGAAATTATTTGCTTTCAAGGAAACCTGTTGAACACGCATCACTAACTTTGCTGAGCAACATGGCTTCAGCTAGTAAACGTTTAAAAAGCACGACAATGTGTTTGCCATATGTGCAATGTTCTGCATCAACTGGCTGTAAACTTTAGCTGCTCTGTTAGCTAGCATGAGCAGCTATGTTAAAAACAGCATACACGCTCACGCAAGCATATTCGAGATAACAGCATATGATAGGTCCGCACTTTGGCCCGTACTATGTCGTCAACGACGTTTGAAGCGCTGAGAAACTTGTCCAGGATGACAATATTTACGACAATGTTTCAGAGCAATCTCTGCCTTCCACGCCCGTATTTTCACCTTCGAGTAACAGATTGAGAATCGATACTTCGTGAAAACATGTGATAATTGCCAGGACTGATAGCACTACTCAAAAGGGAGTGCAGTAGAGAAAAAACTCAATTTCACCTCTTTAACATGTTTGTGCAGTGATAAAATCCTCCCATTTCAAGAGGTCAGCCAAAGTAGAGCGGCATTCTCGAAAGTGGACGAGAGTTAATCGGTATGCAGACATGTTGTACTCAAGTAAACCAAAGCTCATTTCTCTCCGTGCACTCCCAGTTGATGAGTGCTATCACTCTCAATTATCACGTTTTTCACAAGTATCGATTGCACTCATTCTGTTACTCGAAGGGGTGGTGAAAACTTACGGGCGTGAAAGGCAAGATTGCTCAAACATTGTCAAATATTATCATCCTCTGGACGAGTTTTCAGCGCTGGTTTAAACGTCGATTACGGCGACATAGTACAGGCCGTGCGGACCATCTATGCTTTGTTATCTCGACTATGCTCTTGCGAGCGTGTATGCTGCCTTTAAATCGTGCTCGGGCTGTGAGAACCTTATACTGCTCTCCTCTCGTTCTAGTTCGTCTTAGATGGAAAAACTGTTGGAAACCAATCCATACAAGCATCAAAAACTTTCTTGTAGGCAAGCACACAAATACTTATTCCGAAAATGGATTTTCTCGAAATTCTGTTATACAGGAATCCATTCTTCCTGATGGCAACAGCTTTTTCTAGTAGAAGCTATTCTGGCATTTTTCGAGCTTTGGGATATCTCTTCCAATATACAAGGGTTGAAAACAGTTGTTCCACACTCCACTAACGGCCGAATATAGGTTTTATATGCTCTCAAAGGACGTCGGTGTTGTCTGTAGAAAGCGCCTTGAACAAATGAAAATGTACGAAGGTGGACCTTGCTTAGGATATTCTGAGATATATAGACCGGAGAAGTCAGCTTGTGATTATACAAGAAGCCCAAATCTCTCACTGATTTTCGTCGGAACAACGATGTTTCCTTCTACGGAATAATTGGAAACCACCTCAGATTATAACCAACCATAGATAGATAGTCTTATTTGCAGAGCCGCAGGGTAATGCTGCCATTCCTTGGTACAGTGAGATATAATGTCAATTGCAATTTGGAGTTCCAAACAATCTGGAGACGTTTCAATTTTCCTATAAAGCTTTAGGTCTTCCATATTGCTCGCACTCAACGTTAACTGCAGCGAAATTCGAGAAGGCAAGTCAGCGATGAAAATATTGAACAAGACAGGTGAAAGTACACACTCCTTGAGGAACACCGCTTATTGCTGGCTGAATAGTGGAAAATGCTGAACCAACCTTGACCTGGAATGTTCGATCGGTTAAAAATGCTTCGACCCATCTAATTACTACTGGGTGGATCTGCAGCTCCTTGATGTTTGTGCTTTATAGTTTTCAGTGACATTTGCACATGATCCATCCTGTGGCTTGAAGTCACAAATATATTACATCGCAAGCCCCTTTCTCCATCGAGGTAATTCTAGCCCAACTGTTAACACATTCCAACAGGTTCGTTTCAGCAGACCTCACCGTTGACGAACCCATGTTATGATCCTGGAATTATGTTATTGTTGTCCAAGTGAAGAGACAATGTAGCTTTTTCATATTTTTTAAAAAGCCTACAAAATATAGAAGTAATGCTCACAGGCCTATAGTTTCCTGAGTCGTTGAGACGTGATTTCTTTCTTTCAAGATAGGAGTTACAAAAGAGTGCACTCCACCGAGAAGGCACTTCACCAAACTTATCAGTGACTGGTTACGAAAATGCAGGCTAATGGATTTGCGATGGCTCTTGTAAAGCTGTGCCTCTAATGAAAACCCACGGTATCAAATCAGGTGTAACTGAGAAAGATCTTGGCCATTTAAGAAATAACAGAAAACATATGATGACGAAAATCATTTTGAAGCTGCAAGCACTAACTGTTTGTGACAGAGTAACTCTGATGGTTTTCACGCGCTGGTTTTCACGTGATGCCATATGCTCGGTGCCACATGCTATAACACTTAGGTGCAACCGAGTTTGCGCCAACCTCCACAAAGGGGAGATGCAAGAAGTCTCTTCAGGATCATGCCGATGTCTCAAGTAGCCTGGCTTTTGCTACATTTTTCTACAGCGAGCAAGCTCATTCAAGCAAATCTCATGGCGCTAACAAGGAAGGTTCGTCACCAGGGATGTGCGGCAAACCATTTTGAGATTTCGGCAAACGGCAATCGACAAGAAAATCCCAAAAACGGCCGGCAAACGCAAACGGCAAAAAACCTCATCCTATTAGATCGTGACTTAAAGTATATTCACATGTGCCGCATCTACTTTTTCCTTTTCTCCAATACTTATGTCAATATTTTTAATAATTCTAATTCAAAGGAGTAGTTTCATTTCAAGACATCAGATGAACAAAAACAAGACTTAAGAGGGACCTCCATGGGAATTCGAAAAGAGAATCGCCGCTGCAGGCACCGAAGCCCGGCACTATCGCGGAGTCGCAGCGGCAATGTCGTGGCGGCCCCGCGATAGTGCCGTGCACTCTGCGCGGTGAGTGCCTCTGCGGCTACGCTGGTAGTGCCGCTGCGGCTCCGCGATCGATAACCGCGCTCAGACGAAACTAGAACCGACTGCCAGGTAACTCATATGGGAAATGAGTCATAATATAACCGGGTGGTGATCTCGCCGTTAAGTTCGCGCAAAACTGCAACATAACGCGAGCTGAGGCAGAAAATGGAAATAGATTATGAATGAAGAAAAAGATGCGGATAACTTTAGAAAAAGTTCTGGAGGACTTCTTTGAGAAACTATCCATCTTTCTCCTCATTCACATACACTAGATTCAATGTCTCCAGTCAGCTCGCGTTAAGTTGAAGTTTCGCGCGAACTTACTGCGGGCTTAGAAAAAAAGTTCTAAAAAATCTTCAGAACTTTTTATGGATCTAATAACTTTAAGAGGGAATTTGTTCATACTACATATGCGTATCTAGTGTCTCATAAGGTGGCATGCAGGTGCACGTAGTTTCCCAGCAATGTTCGGTCCCTTTCCACTGGAAATCCTTTAAAATAAAAAGCTCGCGTTCAGCTGCAAATTAAAGCGGAACTTGCACCACTTGAGTTAACTCGTGTTTTCAAGCAGATTTACTTCCACCCCAGATAACTGAAAACCCCGGATAACGGTTGAACGAACAACGGATAAATCAGGATTACCCTAGTGCCCACATAGCCGTCAGCATTTCATTCCAATGTTTTGCCGAGTTTTGCCGGATAATTAACAAAAATTTTGGCAGAGCGACAAACGGCAAGTCCCAAATGGTCGGCAAACGACAAACGGCAAACGGCAATTGCCGCACATCCCTGCTTGCCACCACCTTCGGTGGCGATTTGAAAGAAGAACCATGTTGTCGCTTCTTCTTGGAGTCTGTGACCAGTCCGC
Organism: Aplectana chamaeleonis; assembly: GCA_029168955.1. Lineage (NCBI taxonomy): Eukaryota > Metazoa > Nematoda > Chromadorea > Rhabditida > Cosmocercidae > Aplectana > Aplectana chamaeleonis. The sequence goes on from JAPDOI010000580.1 coordinate 104,571, forward strand.
CATAAAATCCACGTGATAATTTCAGTCTGATGAATGGACGGGGCTGCTACGGTGAATCACCCGCGCAAACGATCAAAACTCCATTGGCCTGTGTCGCCCCTCCAACACAGCCCGGCCAGCAACCTGTTCCATGCGTCAGACTAAATCGAGGATGCAGAAACCATAAATGACCCGTGTTTGAAATTGGCTGAATGGCTGCAGGAATTCCAAAAATAAGATTTTCATTTGCATCAAAAAAATGCAAAGTACCCATCAAAAGGAAATTTTCAGGGCGTTTTAGAAAAAAATTTTCGACTTCGGCAAGCAAAACTCTCAACTTGGGGGTTATTTAGGGCGCTGAACCCACATCTGTGGTCTACTACTGACAGACTTAGGGCTACTGTAGATTACAGTGAGCATATTGCTTTTTGACTGGCGTTAATTACCTCAAAATTTCGAAAATAAAAAATGGACCACAAATCCGACCTGTTCAGCGCCCCTAATAACACCCACATAGAAATTTTGAGTCAAATCTGAGACTTTGACCGAAATACCGTATACCCACCGTAACCGACCGTAATTTATAGAAAATCGATAAACGGGTTGCAGATTCGTGTTAGGCAGCCTGAATAACTCCTGTGTACACGTCTTGAGGCGACTTGATGGTAGGATTCTAAAAACCGTCAAAAGTCGCGTTTGGCCAGCAAAATCTCCCCCATTTTTAAGCTTCGGACCAAATCAGACGGAATTCACCGAATATTGACAAATGAGCCTCAGATTCCTAATCAGCACCCAAAACAACCTCTGGAAACAAGTTTTAAGCTCAATCCGAGACAATTTTAGGAACGCCTCAAAAATTGTGCACGCCTTTTCTATTGCCGAAGCTATGGAAATGCCCACTTTTGGAAATCTCCTGTGTATCTCTGAGACATTTAGCCGACCCTGAGTATGGAATATTGGAGCACTGTCCTACCCCTAGAACATTTTAAAGTGGCATCTTGAAACTCCATCTTATGTGTGCAGCACTCCCTTGTTAGTGTTCTCCGTTTTTTTTATACTGTGACCTCTGCATGAGAGGGTCACATCTGCACATGTGGACTTATTCTTTACACACATAAATATAAATAAATTTGAATGCTACATTAAACAAGCATTCGTAACGGACCGAATACTGGTTGTGCATCGCCCATCATCCTGAGCTGAAGATGTCGTATCTAGCTGCAAATCATGCATATGCACAATGAAGTCTCGAAGAGTAACCCCATCTTCTTACTCTAAGAGTCCACCCGTTTGGCGTAAACATTTCAGAAAGGAAAACCAGTCATACAATAAAAATTTTATAGGTAGACAAATGTCGCTTTCAAATCACATTTTCTCATCATGGATAATGTCCTACTTGGACTCACATCTTCACGGAAAGTTCCTGGTAAACTCCGACCCAAAGGGGGTCTCTGTCGCTATGAAATCCACGGCTTCTCTTCTTGTATTTTAATCTAACTTAGTAGTTTGAAAACTTCTCTGAATGCTTTGCACATACAAGCTTTTTCGTTTTGGTGCACCTCAGAATCTCATCCCTGGTTGAGTTTCTCTTTTTTTCTCTTTTCAGAGTTTCATTCATTGATATGCTCAAGTTCTGTCTCTATGTTGAGTGGGAATAGAAGTTTCTAGAAAGGCGAGGAAGACAGCGCACTGTGATTCTCACAAGGCGTAGGAAATCGCTTTTAGCAGGCATGCATGCACGTGACGGTACAAAGTAGAGTTTCTCTTTTTTCTTTCTTCAGAGTTTCATCTCATCGATATGCTCAAGTTCTGGTCTATAGTGTTTGAGTGGATAGAAGTTTCTAGAAAGAAAAGCAGCAGCGCACTGTGATTCTCTACAGCGCAGGAAATCGCTTATGCAGGCATGGCGTAATGCACGTGACAGTACAGTACATGACACACAGGGCTGTTAGTGTTCTGGGCATAACACTTACACAGTGAGTATGCAGAATCATATGGGACACTTTTGCACGGGATTCACTTAGAACATTTGCTCAAGAAATGCATTATCGGAACCAGGAACTTCTACCATCAACGGTGAACATCGTAGCCTACTATTTAAACCGGCAACAAAAACGTCAACTATCAGCCTTCTACACAACATACCTTCCTCACTCACACCTTTGCTATGTCTTCAAAATCTGCAGAAATTTATCTCATTGTAAAGTAAATCACATTTAACAGAGGAAAATAAATGAGGAACTTTGAAATTGATATATGTTTTTGTTACCTGTCCCTGAGCTGGACAAAACACTCAGTGGCAACCGGTGGAGGCTTCCGGCAATCACCTCCTCATTCTCTATTTCCAGCCGACGCTCATGGCTCCAGCAAATCCGGTGCAATTACAGGGGGAAATCCCGGCAGCACACTGGCCAGGACACTCTTTGTCGATCGGGTACAAGTCTTCAATCGGACATAAACGCACATAAAACCCTGAACCAACCTAACTAAGCGGTTTATGAAGTGCGTCATCAGCGCTGTACGACTCCGGCTCTAGAATGTAGCGTGCAGTTTTTTTTTTTGAAAATTTTGGAGATGATTTTGACTCCCGAGGGGTCTGTTTTGCTCTGAGGGGGGATGTCTTACACGAAAGACCAGGTCCGCTCTCTGTCGCTTCCTTCCAACCGTAAGAGCCGGAGGGGATGGACTCGGATCTTTCTCTACCAATGGATAGTGTATTCTCCACGTTTGACTCCTCGATGAACCTCGGCATCAGGAATATAACAGTTGGTACTTTGATTTTAGCCGTGGCACGAGGTAGTATGATGTTTATTAAGCAGACTAACGTTTCGGCGGTCTCGCCATCTTCTGAGTCTGAAAAAGGTCGAATCTACGTGTAAAAATGCTCGGTCAAACGTAGCTTTATCCCTACTAAAAATTCAAGACAAAATTTCCAGACAAACATGAGTATGGGTGCTTCTGATATGGGTGCTGCTTTTCTGACGATCTCGGTACCTCCGTCGTGCTCTACTGATGGCCTGATGCTCTACAGACTTTAAGAAGGTAGTGCCGCTCAGTCCTTCATCTTAGTCTCAGTTATTTGTTTGGAAATTTTGTCTTGAATTTTAGTAAGGTAAACTCACGTTTGACCGAGTATTTTTGGTTACACTGTGTAGATTCGACCTTTTTCAGACTCCGAAGAGGGCGAGACCGCCAGAAACGTTCAGGTTCTGCTAATAAACATCATACTACCTCGTGCCGGCTAAAAATCAGAGTGCCAGCTATATTCTGGATGGTGTATTATAGGGTGCAGCAAATCTCTTCGTTAGATATTCCGATCTCCGGGTGTGATACCCTTCTGGGGATCTGGGACTCCGTAAGGCTTCGGATAACGCTGCAGAACTCAGAATATCCGGGTCTGCCTACAAAGGGAAAGCATTTGGGTACTCCGTTGTAGCATTTATACAACAATCCTATCTCCAATATTCAGTGGTCGGGGTTTGATCTCAAATAGCTTCTACATCAAGTTCATGTTTGAACGCAGACACTTTGATCTCCGCCGAATAACGAGCCAAACGGTGTTGGCCTGCTGACGAGATGAGTAGCGTGTAAACGAAGAAAGCCACAGTCAGCCTTCCGGTTCAGCTTCAAAGCAGCTTCCCCAAGAATTTTCGGCCCGGTTTCCCGCATGAGAACTACCTCTTCTACTGAAGGCTGGCACTTATTTTTCGGGTCGCTTTATACTCTCAATCGCAACGAAAGAGAATAGATAGTGTGTTTCTTGCGAAGAGCTCCGGCATTTTTGCGTACATCTCCTTTCTGAGAAGAGAAGCCGAATCTGCAGCGCTACTTGATCTTTCGTAACGCAAGTTCGCAAACTCGTCCAATTATGTACGTTGAAGGTGCTGACTTGAAGAAGAAAATTAACTGAGCATGTAAGCTTCATGTAGGCCAAACGCGTATTAGGTCGGGTTCTCCTGTTCTTCTTGGACTAGCAGGTGAGAGTCGCGTTGAGAGCTGGTTGTGTAGTCAACCGCTCCACTGGAGGCAGCACAGAAGCGCATAGTGCAACATTTGAAGCATTCGAAAAAGCCAGCCACGATGCGATCTCGGTTTTGACTCCGAAGATTTAAGGGCGACATTCGCATCAATGCTTTTTGATTGGACAAGTGCTTCTAAGTTATATCGAGGTCCTCTATATGGCGCGCAAGACAGAAATAAAAGGTGCCCATCTCATACTCAATCGCAGTAGATCCTTTGCAGGCCGGCGGCCAGTGTGTCACTTCTCAGGGCTGGGACCACTGGTCATCCCTTTAGAAAAATAGCAACCGAGTCTCTTTGCCTCCAGAGAATTTCCGAAAGGATCTCTCGGAGAGAGAAGTGGAAGAGAAGCGAGGCGAGCTGGCTTTGTGGCCCATGGCAATTGTGATGTGTTGTTCCGGATTGCGGTCGGACTGAGCATCGTTGCTGCGGACCATGACTGTACACTACGCATTGGGGGAGACAAACGCTTCCTACAGGAAGGGTGTAGCTTTTCTGACACACAGCACCGCTTCGCGACAGCGTTCTTTGTGTACGCAATATGAATGCGTGCTGATGCGATTAAGAACAAGTAACGGTAAGGGTTTTGCTGTTAAGGATCACATAGCCTCTATGGATCGTGACCGCGTGTTACTCGTCGCAACTCGTGCTGCTGCTAGAGAGTCATTAAATTCGCTGCGCTCTTGAATCATGAAGCGCATTATAACGATCCAGAATCAAACACTCCCAGCGCTTTTTTGCGCTTTGGCGACCGCAGTCTGACATCTTCACAATACAGCTGGGAATCCTCTACATTTTTCATGCTCCTGTGCACATCCGACCATGCTGGTGAAGGTAGAAAGCACCAAACTTGTATGTTTGAGAAACAACAATGACTGGCCGTTACTGAAGTAAGAGGAGGCTCCTTCTTCAGCACTCCACCAACGTGGATTGGATACAGAGTTTCGCTCTGATCAAAACGTTGTCTCTTCAAAATGGCTCAGAACCCCCCCTACGAACGGGAGTTATGGCTTCTCGGAAATCGAAAATTTGAATAAAGAGGTTATATCGTCACTACGATGCTAGACTGGTAACAAATGAAATCTCTCAAAGATTCTGATCAGAAGTCCACCTTGGCTTTGGTCCCCAAGGGAACCAAAGACCCTGAAGAAAGCGCAGGGAATAGGTACATGGTTTTGGAGACGGAAAAATAAGGTGTTTCGTGTTTTCTCGTTTATCCCTAAGAGATGAAGCTTACGCGTATGAGCAATGTGGCTTCTCACACAGCGGCCTGATGATAATGAAGTCAGATTTTACCAACGATGATGGATTGTGCTTTTCAACACATACCTGCTAACCTTTTGCTGTTGTTCAACAAATATGTAAGAAAGGGTAACTTGTTGGAAGCTGGTTGTGAGATACCTTCTCGAAGTTTCGACGTTCCAGTTCTCAAGGGACAAAAGATGAGTGTAAGGTGCGGTCCAAATGAGGAATGGCGGCTCCATGCGGCCGGTGCGCAGGCGGCCGTCGCCTTTCCTGCCGCTCTCGGACGAGCATGCGAAAAGTCTCCACTGCCATCGACTACGAAGGGGGCCGGCGCCGGCTGGCAGCAAGCACTGCGCCGATCAATCAGCTCTGCAGACGGTGGGGAGGGAACGACCGTCTTTGAAATCCAACAGTTGTCCGGGAGCGCCTTCACATGCGACGGCCACCTGCTGCAAGCATCGTCGGCCGCCTCCGGGCCGCCATTCTCATTCGGGCACTTTTTATTGTGGTTCTCGTTGAGTCAAAAATTTGGAGCTTTTTATATTTTCGCACGGTTCTCTTGAACATAGCTGTCATATTGGGCTAGAGTTTTGACATTTATTTTCAGAAAGACTCGGAAACGGAGATCCATAAAGAAACATTCCTTCAATCTAGTTAAACACACCTGTGCTCATGTCGGGGAGCAACTAGAGTCAGTCCAAATGACACTGTCCGCCCACGCTGATTTCGGCATGCGTGTCGAGCTGCCGTGACGAGTAGGGCAGTTTGAAAATATCAGACTCAGTTAGCAGGATTGTTAGACGGATAATTAATAATATATATAAGTCAGATGCTTTACAAATCAAAGTACCTAAAAAGTCTGAATAAATGCACTAGGAGACAACCGCGCAACGCGCAAAACGGGCCCGCGAGGGCAGACAGTCTCATTCCGTCAGACTTTACTTAAAGACACAGTCCAAGCTCACGGACGAAATCTGAGATTTCCACATAATCAGTGTGAAGTAGATCCACCCTATATAGCCCCGCCAAATGCCAGTTCTCCATTCCTCCGAATAGGCGGGATATAGGGGGAAGCCACCCTGGGACACCGCATACCAGGAAGCCACTTTGGCATCTAGCTCCCTTTACGATGTTTCGAACTCCAACAGCGGCGAGATGAATGATGGTTTCCGACCAGTAGCCCTGTTCTTCTCCCTTGAAGCCTCAGCCACCTCTTCTTTGATCAGGCTCGGTTCGCGTACATCGGGTGCAAACATGACGGAAGTTGACGAGCCGTGGACAACTCACTGTCCACTCTATGCTTTAAGTAGCAATAAATTCTGTTGACGAGGCCATGGCAACTTTTGTGTTCCTAGGGGGTAAGTTGTACGATGATCTAGGGACATCATTTGAATCAGCATGAGACCTTTTTAAGATAGGGCAAAAAAAAAAAAACAGACAAACGTTTCTGAGATTGGACTGTGCCTTTTAATTCACTCTTCTGTCTCCTTGTCTTGATTCTCCAGTCGTTTTTATACATGCTCCGTTGCTGTGACCAATAGAACTTTTTTTCAGCATGGCCCAGGTGGTCCTTGATCATCTGGATTGCTCGTATTCGCTGTTCTATGGAAATTAAATTGTGATGCGGTATGTGAACGTTCCTAATTATCAAAGATTCAAGCTAGTGTTGCGAAATATGTTGTTGTTAAAAAAACCGAGGAAACATCAAACAAATATCATCTGCAAAAACAGAATGCAATAATCCCTGCTGCTTCGTGACATGTTAAATCCATTGATCTCGTCACAAAGCTCCGCTTCTTCTCCGCTTAATACATATCAGGCCACATCTGGGTACGTGAACCCTGTCAACTGAGTGTAAGAAAAGAAGTCATTCTGAGAACCAGGATGAGGCGTCAGCAACTACAGACGCTTCTCACAAACCGTGGCCGCATTTCACGAATAGGATGAAAACACTCATATCAATAAAAAAAATTATTGGATTACAGATCCGCCTTTGCTCCAGGAAATACAGAGGCGTATTTGTTAAGGATAAAAATTCCTGCGACCATCACATTTTCCAGGATTCTCCACAAAACAATGCGTGTGCGACTACACATTAGACTATGTCAACGAATATTCGGAAACTTCGAATATTCGGCCGAATAAACGAATAATCGAATATTCGAATAATTCGATTATTCGGAATAGTCAATTTCTTCTGAATAATTCGTATAATCGAATATTCCGGAAAGGTCAGTTTTTCGAATGATTCGTTTACATTCTAATATTCGAACGGGCCCAATATTCGGAATTGATTCGGCAGAATAAACGAAATTAATTTCAGAAAAATATAGAAGCGAAAGTCTCCGGGCCATTTCTAGCGGTCCAGAGGTGAAATGTCCCCGGATCAAACTCGGTAGAAAGTTCGAGTATACTGGGGGAATAATCTCCAATGCAAAACATGAGATAGTCAGAAACTCTAATGGTGGAGTATCTCGGCTCACCACCGAATTTGTAAAGGGCAGACGTAACAGATACTGTTTTTCATCTGATGGAGTATGTTCCAAACAGATCTCTGAGTTGATATGTTCCAGAAGCCGGCTACCTTACGCCCTGAGTATTGAGTAATACTTAATTGCAATGAATTGAGGTCAATCGCCACAGCTTTGAGCCACGTTCTTATTAAACATTCACCCTTATATTTTGCAGAGTGTGTGAAATGTCTCCAACCAAACTGGGTGCTATCTTTAGCGGTGGGGGGTCACTATGTCTGGGTGCACTTGGCCCCCGCCTATTTTATCAAAGTGCCGCACTAAACTTTGAGCACCTACCAAATTCGGGGTTTCTCTCCCCCCGCACAGAGATCAGGAGTGGGATTGCGGCACGGAAAAATGGGCGTGGTCCGGAAAACTCTAAGATCGTAACTTAACAAAGCAAAGCACACAATCACAGAATGGTGTGATCGTGTTTCTGTTATCGCATTTTTGCTTTGTTAAGTTTAGAAATTGTAGTTTTTCGGATTTTTTTTCTTTGTAATTCGGAAGGTTGCTTGAGAGGATATGTCGCATCTGTTCTTGATCCTTCCAGGTTCCGGAGCAAAAACCATCTAGGCCGGAGCGTCAACCGAATAAATCTGCTAACATCTTGGATTTGGCTCTACTAACATCTCACACATACTAACGACCATCTATGCCTTAAGATTCACAGAAGGTCGTACATGGATTGGGCTACATTTCTCGGAATTTCCATGCTTTGAAGCTACTAGTTCATCGGCTGTTTGCAGTCAAGAGAAGCCTCATCCGAATTAATGCTTTCGCGACGGTCGCTCCACACGCACGCCGACAGTCCCGATCGGACTGGCTTTCCGTTGATTCAGCTAGTTTAGTTTGATGATTTATTGACGAGACTGACGTTTCGGTGGCCCTTTCGGAGTTCGAAGAAGGTCACACACCTGCGTGTGAAACTACTAAAAATCGAGACAAAAATATTCTAAACGAGTGGCTGAGTGTAGATGGAGACAAAAGCGGCATACCTTTTCAAAGCTCTATACTCTATACGCAACCTTATGATTCGCGGAAGAAGTGCCTTGTTATGTCTTCAAATGGAGCAGGTAGCAGTAATTTGCGCAGCTGCAGGGCTGGTGATGGGGCAGCGGCTGGCACCATAGCTTGCCATCACCTTAAAGGCAGTGTTCTCTGATGATTTTCGTTCCCGAGTTTTTCACTCAAAACAAAGCGTTGGCCACCGAGTGTTACAGAAATTACGAAGAAACGGCGAGAAATGCACTAAAACCCTCATATTTCAGTGACATTAATCTCTGGCCTGGACTAGTTGTCCAGTTGTACTGAACATGTTCACGGTGGTTGTCACCGGTGAAAATATGGGTCAGTCGAAAATGGAAGAATGTTCCAGAGCCAAAAATAGAACTAAGGCTATAGTCTGAATAGAAAAGAACGGAGCAACAGAAAGCAAATAATTGTGAAATGACGGGCCCACAAATGATTTCATTGTCACAACAAACATTTCCTGTGAGAGGCAAAGAGGTGGGGTGAGAGTAAAGCGATTTCGTGACCTTTCTGATGCATTTTTCTCGATTCTCTTCGTCATTTTTGTTCTACCTGGGGGCCTATCAATCGATTTAGCTATTAATCTCAAAATCGAAGATTATCGTGAACATTGCCTTTAAAGGCACAGCTGTCCAACCTCGATAATCAGCTTTTTCTGTTTTCTTTGCCTATCTTGAAAACAGTTACACGCTTGATTACATCGATGTCTCTGTGCAAGCAAACAGGACCCCATAGAAACGGAGTTGAGTGGCTCCTCAAGGAGTGGGCTGTGGAAGCTATGGTGGACGAGTTGTCCGAGGCTTCTTCTCTTCCGTCATTTGCAATTAAGTATATGATGAGTCCACCAAGAGTGTCTCATTTACTTATCAATGAGAAGCGGTCGATTGGAGACTCAATGAAGTCATCACTGGTAAACTCGTTGCAGCACAACCACTTCTCGCTCAATCGGTATCGAGCGTGCTGGTATGGAAATTCAGATGTGCACATTTGATCCCCAGCCGACCGCTTCTCATTGATAAGTAAATGAGACACTCTTGGTGGACTAAGCAATATATGCGAACCGGACCTGAAACAGAGACATAAGCTGAGAACAAAGGGAAGAACGAGGCTACTTCCTCAGGAAAACATCATCTACATCCGCTGTTGGAGCTCGAAAGATCGCAAAAGGGGCGTACCAAAATGGCTTTCCGATGTGCCGCGGCGCCCCAGGGGGCTTCCTCCTGTATCTCGCTCACATCTGAGGGGATTTGAGAGTTCTTTGCACTCTGGCAGGTGTTATATAGGAGTGGGTCTACCTGAAAGCACGCCCATGCCGATCATTTTTTCCGCAGGCATGCTACCGTAACCATTCTTTGAACAAAACATGAACACACGCTCATAACATACGCGGTGGGTATAAAAAAGTCTGGAGGAGCGGTATGCATTCATTCACACACCGCTCTCTTCGAGAAGCCAACTGGGGGAGTGGGCTGGGGAGGTCGAGAATTGTGCAAACATGTTTTGTTGGCTATTAGAATGTAAGCTCGTAACCAAGCTGACACTTGGAAAATTTTTAAAGGAGGGTTACGGTAGCCCTGCAGGAAAAGATGATCGGCATGAGCGGTGCTTGTGGGTCTACTTCTCAATTATGTGGAAATCTCGGATTTCGTCCATGAGCTTGGACTGTGCCTTTAAAGACAAGTGTTCACGATGAGAATCATTTTTTTGCTTTTTTTGCCTATCTTGAAATATTTCCAGACAGTCCCATGCTGATTCCAATGATGTTTTTGGAATCGTACAGAGACCTTCTAGGAACCGGAGTTATGGGCTCTCAAAGATTGAGAGCTAGGAAAGCATGGTGGACCGAGTTGTCCGAGGCTTGTAACTTCCGCCTTTGGCAGCCGATGTATGCATGAGCTGACACTGAGTAAAGAGAGAAGTTGCGAATAAAGCGGGAAGAACGGAAGGCTATTGATCGGAAATCTATCGCTAATAATTTCTACAATCTCGAGCATTCATTTGTGTTCACGTCTGGTGGGCGTGGAAAGTGCATCTGGGGTGTGACTCAGCTGACGGGTGTCCAATTTTGGGGCCGTAAGGGGTTCGTGCCGAGCTCTATGGATTTCTTAGTTTTTTCCAGCACGCCAGGGTCGCGCTTAGGGTCCCGCAGCTGCCCGATCTCCGCACCTAAAAACAGACGCCATGGTTTTTATCGTGGACACTGCCTTTAATGTCCAAAATCGAAGCTTCTGGTGCTCGAATCGCTCTCCTATTGTTTAAGTACCGTTGATATATTTTGCTAACTGTCCTCATAATTTATTCAACGGGCGAGAAACGATGGACAAAATGTGTCTCGTCCAAATGAACATTCAGCCTCCGCGCACAAAACTGATCTGCGAGAGACTGAGGGAAAGCTGATTGCCTTTCCTGAATGTGCAGATTCAGCTGACAGATGGCAGAAAAAAAAAAACAGAAAATGGCAGGTATCGTAAAACCATTAAATCGAAATGTTCTGGTCCACTGGCGGTCCGCGCATCCCACCTTTTCAGACGGAACATGAAGAAACATGTTTTCGCATCGCTACAAAATGTGTGTTCTGTAGAGGGAGAGCAGATTGTCAAATAGCAACTTCCAGCGGCTATAGACCACACGAGCGCAGGACGCGGAAGATCAGAGGTCACAATGTACAGCACAGGGCCAAAGTTCCTTACATGATGCCATTCATATTTAAAGCAGCGCTGTCTGGAAGTATCGACGAGACGCTTGATTGTAAAAAAACTGTACATATATTTGGTGATCATCCCCCCCCCCAATAATTTAGAACGGCAGTTAGTTCGAAATCGAACTTATGACCGCACATGCGTCACTTAAAGTGTGTCATTTGCCCTGCGGACAGAGATTGGAGTCCACTGTAAGCTACTTCTGCGGTTATATATACTCTGTTTATCTCGAATTGCACAAAACACGGTCCGCCAATAGTCCTCTAATTAGCCTGCTAGTACCGTAGTGTACGTCCACGACGAGTTCTCGGGAAGGGCAAACCCGGGTGACAGGGTGGGTGGCCGAGTGATTTGCGCACAATTGACGAATTCGATTTCGCGCTCTGCACACCGGAAGTGCACACCCGGGTCTGCCGAGAACGCTTCGTGGACGTACACATGACTGATACTAGCAGCCCAGCCAATGGCTAGAGGATCTATTGGCGGACCGTAGTTTGTTCATATTCAGAGACAAACAGGGTATACCTGATCAAGTGGTCAGAGCTGTGGATAGGAAGTTATCGGGCCCGAGACTAGCCCGCGCCTCAGGTATGTGTGGATCAAAGAGCCTTAGATGGGGAGAAAAAGATCGCGAGTTAGCGAGTACTTCGCTGGGCTGCCACACGAATAATTGTCATTGCGAGGACGGCGCAGGGAGGGAAAATACAAGTGCGAGAAAAGCGCTTGATGGGCATTCTGGATCAACGCGGGAGAAACCATATAAGGCCAAGCGGAAGGACGAGGGTATCCTACTATATATATTTTGGTAAATTTGTGTGTGGGTGTGCGTATGTATGTGTGTGTGTATCTCTGTGCGTTTGTTTCGACCGTTTATTTGGCATGCCTTTCATCGAGGAGCAACTCTACGGGGATGGGCTCTGAGGAATCTGGGCAGGGACGTCAGGAGTAAGGGTGCAGAGCCTCCCGAAGTAGATGCGCAGGACACCACAGGAAGGGTACGGGACCCAAATGGGAGTGCAAGCGAGACCCCAGTGAGAGTGCGCCGGACGCCGTAGAAGGTGTGCGGAGCTCGAGTGGGAAGTGCGCCAGACGCCGCAGAAAGTGTGCGGGACCCAAGTGGGAGTGCGCCGGACGGCAGAATAAAGTGTGCGGGACCCAAGTGGCGGAGTGCGCCAGACGCCGTAGAAAGTGTGCGGGACCCAAATGGGAGTGCAGCCGGGCGCCGCGTACAAAATGTGTGAGACCCAAGGGAGAGATGCTGCCGTAATAAAGGTGTGTGATGGTGCGCCGGACGCCATAAAAAGTGTGCGGGACCCGAGTGCGAGTGCGCCAGACGCCGTAGAAAGTGTGCGGGACCGAAGTGGGAGAGCGCGGAACTCCAGATTCATTTTTTGCGTTCATAAGGGAGCGCATACAACCCTTTTTCCTCAGGTACGCCTCCCTTCACCACTCATTTTCAACTGCTTAGCTGTTTATAATGAACTAACTTTTTCTAAATCGGGTTTATATACGATGAAGACAAGAGTAAATCGAAATTCGCATCCATGGAACACAAACATCATTCTACTTCATTTGGAAATAAAAGTAGCAGGGTGTCGCTTGGTCATGGAAACGTTTAGTGAATTTCGAACAGTGGTTGTTCTTATCATGACAGAAATGGAAATGAATCGAAAGCCACTTCAGGACCTTATGAAGGGAAAAAACGACCGGTGTGTCACAGTACAGATAAGAAGGCTAACGGGTATGAAAGGTTTGGAATGTGCTTTGGTCCCTCTGGGCCGCCGAAAGCCTCTGCCGCTTGAGGTCCGGCTGCGCTGGCACTGGGCCGGCGCAGGTCGGACCCATAGCGGCAGAGTGCCGGCGTCAGCCGGCCGACGCCTTGGTGAATTATACGCGGGACTGCAGCCCCTACATCAGATCAGCCTTCTGGATATATGTGCTGTTTTCTGATATCTTCTGTCTCCATCTATATCGTAGCCAATTGTTTGGAGGTTTTCATCTAATTTTTAGCGAAGTAGAACTACGTTTGGCTGAGTGTATTTACACGCAGATTCGCCCTTTTTGAACTCTGGAAGAGAGCTGAGACCCGCCGAAACGTTAGTTTGCTCCAATAAACCATCATACTACTTCGCGCCGGCTAAAGTCCAAGGTACAAGCTATATTCAGTTGCCAAAGGTGAAGTTCATCGAGAGTCAAACATGTGAACTCTTATTTTCATGATTTTGCTTAGAAGAAAACATGTTTCACGATTACCTAGAGTGGTGGTTAGCAGCCAAACAAATACAGAAAGCTAATGTTGCTATCCTGTTCGTCTTCTAGCGCGCATCTGTCTGAGATATCCTTTTTCTCATCACTCGAGTGAGGTGACAAATTTCCAATACAGAACAGAAAACACAACATCAGAAATTTGCCCATTGCATAGGAAGTTCAGTGAAATATCATAATAATCATGAAAATGTAAAAGGATAATTAGTCTGAGAAAATGGGAATAGGAATAGATGTAAATTAGAGTAGCCAGTATGTGGTGCAGCAAAACTCAATGTAAGTGTGGCTACGAGCCCAACAGCCGTCAATGCGGACCTGGTTACTAATATTGTTGTTGACTTGAGGTCCAGACAAGATAGCAACAGGAGCTAAATTTGCAATGGCCCTTGTTCTTCTGTTCAACTGACAGGAACGGGAAGGAGAATGTTCGACCAACTAGCGAGTCATTGTCTGAGTATGGTGAACCACCATTTTTTAAACGATTTAATTCTCAGCGAGACACTGGAAGGCGCCGTCCGGGGAACTTACGGCTCGTTCACCGTCCACGAGTCTATCAGGCTCACTCACCATCGACCGGTCAATCAGCGAAACCCGCCCTGTCTTCTCCCGCTGTGTAAATAAAAGCCGCCACAGGCCCAGCATAATCAAACGTCCTCCCAGGCTCAGCGTAAACAAACGTCCGCGCAAGCCAACCGTGATTAAGCGTCCTCAGAGGAATCTCTGTCCCAGAAAAGGTTCCCGAAGGCGGTTCCGCCCTAACAAACGACCACGTAGGCCCCACATACGCAGACCACCTCACAAGGCCCATCCTAACAGACGTCCCCAAAGGCCCCACATACACAGACCACCTCACAGGGCTCCGCCCTAACAAATGCCCCCAAAGGCCCCACATACGCAGACCACCTCACAGGGCCCGCCCTACCAGACGTCCCCAAAGGTCCCACATACGCAGACCACCTCACAGGGCCCGCCCTAACAGACGTCCCCAAAGGCCCCACATACGCAGACCACTCTCACAGGCCCGCCCTAATAGACGTCCCCAAAGCCCCACATTACGCAGACTCACCTCACAGGGCCCGCCCTAACAAACGCCCCCAAAAGGCCCCACATGCATGCAGACCACTCTCACAGGGCTCCGCCCTAACAGACGTCCCCAAAGGCCCCACATACGCAGACCACCTCACAGGGCCCGCCCTACCAGAGTTCCTCAAAGGCCCCACATACGCAGACCACCTCACAGGGCCGGCCCTAACAAACGTCCCCAAAGCGCCCCACATACGCAAGAGAGTCCACCTCCAGAGGTCCACTCCTGACGAAACGTCCCCAAAGGCCCCTCATACCCAAACCACCTCTAGAGACCCCGCCCTACCGAACGTCCTCGCAGATCCCCGCAACCAAACGTACCCCCAAGCAGCGCGTAACACAAACCATCCCTGCAAGCCCCGCATAACCAAACGTAACCCAGAAACCCGGCGCAACCAAACGTTCTCGCCGGGCGCCCCGCAACCTGTAAACGAGCCTGCAAGCCCGCGTAACAAAAACCATTCCGCAAGCCCCGCATAACCAAACGTACCCAGAAACCCCGCGCTACTAAACGTTCTCGCAGGACCCTATACCAAACGAATCTCCGCAAGTCCCGCGTCACCAAACCTTCTAGCAAGTGCTTTCCAGCGTAAAGCAAACCAGTCTAAGGCGCCCCAAAACACGCCAAAGAAGACGTCAGAGTCCACATCAAAGCGTCACAAAACGGTCACTTCCAATCACGACAAAATCTCCGTCTCTCATCGAGGTAAGTTGCTTTTTTGTAATCACTAATCTCTGGGGCACTCGCCTGTCAAACAACTCTCCTCGTTCTACTTGTTCTGCGAAGTACAGAATCACAGTCAGAAGCAGAGGCTCTTCATATCAAACTCGGGCCTGGCAAAATAATTCTATCGAAATATTTTGGCTTACTGCTCGAGCGTCAGGATTCCTCTCGCGCGGCATTTAATGCGGTTGGTTTGGGGCCCTCACAATTTCTGAACATGTCAGCATTCAGTGCCGCACAAAGAAATTTCCGGCGTTAACCGTCAGGAGTTACCGACTTCCAACCTGCTTAAATTTCTGATTCATTTCTCGCTTCATACAAATGAGTCGTTTATCTCCGTTTTGTATGCGGTCAGCTGCAATCAGGCTGCACTTTTTAATCGTATCATTGGAAAGTGCCCAGTTTTAGACAGCGAACCAAGGAGGAATTCAAGATGGCGACCAGGCTAAGTCAATCAATATACAATTCTCTCTGGAACATTGGCAACGTGAGTCGCTTAGCTTGTGTTAGATGTCACTAGAGAGCCGATTCGGAGATAATTAACAATCATTTTGCTGACGTTTCGGCCCGCAATACCCCTTGAATCATGAACATCAGCGATACGACAAAAAGCTCCGCATCAGAATTCGGAGGCGGAAAACAAAAAATTGAAGAAATCAAAAATTTAAAAAATCATGTCAAGACTCAATTTCGCCAGAGCTAAGTCGAGCCAGTTGTGCTCAACCTAAGCTGAAAATGCAGCGGAGAAGGATCACGATTTGTTAAAAGGAAATCATAGGGAAACTGGACATTCAATGAGAGCACATAATACAATTAGAACAGAGATGACCTGCGGAGACCAAGCGCGGTTTACCCCTTAGGCCTCGGTTATAGTTGGTTGATCGGCGTAGCCAGCCCGATCGATAACCATGAAAGACATGAAAGAGGTGGCGGTGCAAAAATACCCGATATGGCTGGACCCAAGCGATGTTGCACATAAGAAATGATTGATAGCCACGAATGTCGTTCCACATATCGTATACATATCGACCGCGTCAGCCACATCAAGGGTACACCGGGTGTTTTTTGAAACCTACATCGTTCCATGTTTTCATACGTATTGACCGGGCCAGCCACGACGATTATCTCAACCAACTCTGACCAGGGGTCTTACACTAGGGCTTAGGCCGGTATCATAGTTCCTGCGACCAGGAGACAGCGACAGTGCACATCAGGCGCATATCGATTTTCGGTCGATATGGATGAAAAAGTAAACATTGCTTCGCGTCGCTCGTCGCTGGAAGTATGATCCCGACACCACCTTACACTTACCTTTGCCGAGGGCTTTTACAAAACTATGTATTTCTGATAGTTTGTAGGTATGGGACACAGCATTTATAGTCCTTATTCCAAATTCTTCAATTCCTCCAAGAGATTTACAGAAGATTTAAAGAAGTGGACATTTTCCATAGCTTCAGGCGATGAGAAAAGACACCACACAAATGACAATTTTCAGGGTGCGTTCAAAAAAAATTGCCCTCGGCTTTCGGAGCTGATAACATTTCTCTACTAGGTTGTTTTGGATGCTGATTACGAATTTGAGAACCATTTGCATCCATATTTGTATTTTCAGTTAATTCCATCTGATTTTGTCCGACTCTCTTCAGAATGGAGTGAGATTTCTGCTTTCCAAATGCGAGCCTATGACGATTTCAAGAATGCTAAAATGGGAAATCGTCTCAAAACTTCTTCATAAAGGGGTTATTTGGGCTGCCTAACACAATATATGTGGCAGGTTTGTACAGGTTTTTCTCGGATTACGGTAGATAATGGTGGACATATGGTAGCGTGGTCAGAAGTCTCAGGTTTGGCTTAAAAATTTCTTTGTGGGTGTTATTTGGGGACTGATGAACACGAATGGGGGCGTATTAGTCCATTTTTCGATTTTCGAAAAAATAAGGAGAAGTACCTCACCTTGATACCTTGATAGTGATCTTCTCGATAAGAACCACATTCAGCTCCAGGTCTCTTAGAAAGGTAGCAATATCTTCTTCCAGTATGGTAGGCCTTTTCGTTTGATTGACTTGTTGACAGTGTCCGCCCAACGCGTCGTGTAGCTCGTCCTAAGTCTTCTTGACTTCACGCGGGTGCCAGTATGTGCTACTGATACTTCATCTATCGTCCGACTCTTCGTAGCACATGTCCTGCCCATCTGTGCGCTGCAGACTCAATATGGGATACCGCGTCTCGTATGCCAGGACTGCTTCCGAAGTTCGCGGCTGCTCAGTCCTTCTTGCCATTGTTCCAGTAGATTCGTTCCCAAAAGGCAACAGAGGTGCCTAATGTGTGCCTTAAGGTAACTTTACAGTCAATAAAAAGGCATTATGCCTACCGTAACCCACGGTAACCATAGGTCTGGCGACAGAAAAGACCTCAGATATGCGTTCAGTGCACTGGAGTAACCTCTATTGAAAGTTTTGAGCTACATCCGAGGAATTTTTCCTGAGAACAGTGAGAAATCCCTGATGGGTTTCCTCCCGGTGGGTACCCCTACCTTTTCGTGAAGCAATGAAAACGCCCTTCTGTGGAAACCCAGCAGGCATTTAGGGAGTGTTTAAGCACAGGTTATTCATGTGTTTGTCACAGACCTGCAGCAAACGAAAACATGGTCTTACAAATCGTCGCAGTGCGGGTAAAGCAGTCCTAGTAAGGGCGCTCCATATACTGCACCGCGACGAACTGGGGTGAAAATTGCTTGATTACAGCCAAAATCCAGTTGAATATGAGCAGGAAGGACCAATGTCGGGCCATCACAGCTTTGAGTTTAGCTCCTTTCCCGACCATAAGCAGAGTGAGATCCACTGCCCGACTGGGTCTGCCTCAAGCTGGTTCGATCAAACAACTAATGGCTTCAACTACCAGTCGCTGCGATGCCAACTCTTACATAAACTGGGCAACCAACAGCACAAATTCTACTACGAATAGCGGCGAAGTATTAACAGACTGCAGTTTTTTCGTGAAACACGGAGGTAGTTCAAAAGGTAGTCGAAGCGATTTCTAATGACGATTGTGGCCACTTAGGCCGTGTAGTTATACACCGGCGGGACGCAGCGGGAATCCGCGCAGTGACAACTACCACGTATGTGCATCCTAACTGTGCTGATGCATGCCAAAAGCGAAGTTTTGTCCCAGAAACACGCGCCGAAAAGACTGTACGGAGTAGTTATACACGCTGCGATACCTGTATACTGCATATCCTGCGGGACCAACCCTGTTGGAGATTTGCCAATTTCCATCAGCTGGGATTATTTTTCAGGCTCTAAATTTGTTAAAATATCACCGAAACGACATAATGAGCACTGCTATGACAGGAGCAATAGATTTCCCAGTAACTTTCTGCAACAAACAAGCGTGATAGAGATCGACTGAAATATCGATAAAAGGGTACAATTGAAACGCCCGAGAATTTACAGTTCGCAAATAGTTGCACGTCAAAGACGCAATATTGCACTACGAGTCCCTGATCCACGCAGCAAGCGTGTGCAGACGTTTTCATTCCGCTGGTGTTATAACTAGGGCCTTATGTTAGTCGCGTGTCGAATCTGTTCATTCAGAGCCACCAGCCTTCAATCCATTCTAAAAACCCTGCTTTGGAATGGAGGGCTTTTATACATACATCGGTGACAGATGCATCACCCTGTAAAGAAGCGAAAGGCAGTTACAGAAAAAGAATCGAAACGACTGTGCCAAGAGTTTGTAAGAAAAGAACGGCCTCACTGTGGGACCAATCAGGGTGCTTTCAAATGCAAATCTGCCTTCGTCTCTGGGATCAAGAAAAAAAGAGCAAACAGAAGTAGTGGGAATCACTCATTCTTGTTTAAACTTCACTTTACATTGAGAAAGCATCCCTGAAGTTTTACGAGTGATCGTTAGCCACAGAGTGACACTACTTTAAATGTGCTTTAGCATTCCACGAAAACTAAGCGACGGTCTATAACACTTCCTTTATCCAACTTCTGGAATTCGTGGAAGTTTTTTTTGAACCGACAAAACTGGGAAAAATAAATTGGAAAACACTTTTCAGCCTTTCTGGCGGAAAATGCTGCTCCCGCTCAACAAGTGAGTCTGACTTTTTCCATGCACTCCAATCAATCACTCGCTTTCAAAACTATTCTTTCACATCCTCATTGAGGCGCGCGTTCAGGACAAGCCAGCTGTAGAGGAAACAGAAGGACCGGAAACATCTACATCGAGTGAGTCATTTGATTTCTGAATTAGCAAACTGTCGTGCAATTGATTTACGGAAACCTACTTCCTTGGTGCGACACCACGATCATATCTGTGCCAGATTGCATTAGGAAAAATTTTTCTATGGCTTTATATCCAAGGCTGTGAAAATAAAGGGGACGATTGTTCGAAACACGTGGCTGCGCTGGGATTCATTAATCCTCAGACATTCGCGGGCGTTGATGGCCGGTTGAAGCGCCCATTTTTCTGTGCTATTTGAATGGACCTGGTCGATCTGAAAGCGTATCATTGCATGCAACATCCACGAACGCTAAGGGTATTACTGGAACATAAGAAGTACAAACGTCTGGGCTGAACTATGATCGAAAGGCGCACTCAACCCGCTGGGTGCCCTTATTAGTCCTAGGATATAAGTGAGAGCACAATTGTCTTCAACCCTCGAGACGAGGAATTAAAACAAAGAGGAATGATAATTAATATATCACTTACACAAACATTACGTTACGCTAAGAAAATCTTCCTAAGATGTTATGAGGGGATATCAGCCGCAGCGGATGCTCTTTAACAGATGTGTGCTAGAACAGTCAGTAAAGAATAGGGAGGAGGAAGGTAAGTATATGTAACGAGAGGAAAAAATTTGCCTCGAGAAGAAATATTATTCCGTTCAAGAATCATTCGAGTCGTGCTCCCGACCACTTATTGAACCTACATTTCTATGCGCTCATATCAGCTTCATATAACCATGTTCCTACTATGATTTTCTCGATCCTCCGCGTAAAGGCAGTGTTCACGATAAAAAAATTTGTTTCAGTTTCCTTTAGGGAATGGTTAGTGGGAGGGGGCACACTGTAACCTTTGAAGTCGAAAAAGAACGCATGAAAACGAGCCTGGAAAAGCTCCAGAAGAGCCCGGGAAGGATTGCCACTTCGGAGCGCAAGACAAACTCCAAAGCGCAACACACGCCCCACCCACGTGAATAAATGAATGCTCCGAAATCGTCAGATGAGCGATGATTTCCAACTATTAACTCCCGTTCTTCCCTTCATTCTCAACTTTCTCTCTTTATCCTCAGGTTAGCTCCTATACATCAGCTGCAAAAAGACGGATGTTACAAGCCTCCGGACAACTCGTCCACCATATTTCCCTTAGCTCTAAATTTTTTAGGGGACCATAAACCCGTTCCCAGAAGGTCTTGCTGGATTTCAGAGACATCATTGGAATCAGCATGGGGCTGTTTTCAAGATAGGCGGAGAGGCAGAAAAACGGGATTTTTATCGTGAGCACTGCCTTTAAAGGCACAGTACACCCTCAGATACTGAATTTCGAGATTTTCATTTAATTGTGTAGAAGAACTCTCACCTGTAAAATACGTGCCAAGTGCGAGATCTCATGTTTCTTCTAAATAAGCGGCGAGATGGAGGCGACCACCACAGGCACGACTTCCTTCGCTCACCACACCGCAGGCCCGACCCGCTACCAGACCGGTTAAATGGTATTTATGAATTCCTCAACCTGTCGTTGTTCTTTCGGTCCATTGCCGGTCTATCTCCTCATACTGTGTTGCTCTCTTTGCAGCGAATGCAAATGAAGAGAACTACAGGCCTGGAGCCAACCTTCATCCACCACAATTTTTTCACCCTCAAAATCTAGGCATCTTTGAAGAGCCATAAATCTCCTGTTCCCAGAGAGGGTGTTGGACGATTTCAGAGATACCACTGTGGTCGAAGAGTGACTCTCTCTAAGTAGCAGTAGCATGAAATCTAAAAATTAATTTTTTGGGTGTCCTGTGCCTTTAAACTCGCATTCAGGCCCGGTCAACGACAGATGAAACAGAGGAGCCTGAATCCACCACTCAAGTAAAAGTCAGCAATATTTTTACTTGGAACAATTATATCCTGTGCAAGGTTATATGTAGTAAACACTTCGTGAACATATTGTATGCGGCGACGATACAAACACATTATCGACGAAAGTGAAAGACTTCACTGATACCGATGAATACAACGCCTGTGATGAGACGCGGTTTAAAGATCACGAAAACTTTATTGGGGAACCAGACTGACATTTAATTGTACAATCCTCTCCTTCTCCCAAAAACAAAAAAGGAAACAGTAGTTGTGTGAATTTCTCTCCCAACTCGAGTATTACAAGTTGACACAAGATAAAAATGTTTGAAATGTTACAACAAACATTTGCCACAGAAGGGACACCTGCGCTCTGGGTTTGTGGCACAGTCAATAAAGAAGTGGTAGGGAGGCCGGTGTAATTGACAAGGGAAATTTTTTTAGTGGTAAACGTATCTGCGGAAACGACTAGTATTGTAAGTATCTCTTGGACCTCATTAGAAGTAAAACTGCGCACTATCCTGCCCCGGGAGCTGGAGGTTGAAATGAAGTTACGATAGGCGTTTTTCCAGCTTCAAGAAAAGACAAGGGTACCCTTCAGACATTTTTGGCTGTTCCGGAAACCTTTCCTCGGAGTTGGCTCTAAATCTTTGTTCCTCTATGGTTTTGTAATGAGGGTGCGGAAAACGAACCAGGGGTCGGCTATTCAAAATTCTTTCGGAGAATTGACAAATGGATAATAAAATTCGTTTCAGCACTTCTGGGCATTAACTCCCGCATATTGACTTTGGGTCCAATTCGGGGAGTTTTGATCGAACTACC
This sequence comes from Aplectana chamaeleonis, assembly GCA_029168955.1. Taxonomy (NCBI): domain Eukaryota; kingdom Metazoa; phylum Nematoda; class Chromadorea; order Rhabditida; family Cosmocercidae; genus Aplectana; species Aplectana chamaeleonis. The sequence goes on from JAPDOI010000580.1 coordinate 127,024, forward strand.
GTATGCACTCCGCCGTAATCCGCCGTGAGCTGTCGAAAATCGATGAACGGAAAAAATTCTGGTTTCTCAAGACAAGCATTTTATTACTATTATACCAATGTGAGTTACCAAAGAAAGAGGAGGACTCAAGACCTACTGGTCTATCTCCAACATTAACATAGCAGCTGAATTATGTAGATTGAGTAACCGATGGGGCTCAAGAGTTTATTCTGCTGATTTTACGGATATGTTCACTCAACCTTCCGCACAGTTTTAGTTCCGTATAACATGAAAGAATTTTTTGAAAAATTCGCTTCAAAAAAATGCTAATAAAAATGGATAGTTACCAATGGATACAGAGTATTTTATCGAGATTCTTGAGCTAGATAAAGGCGTAAGGGTATTATACCTTCACAGACTTGATATATCACGTTGACTATCTTTTACGCAACAGTTACTGTCGTTTCGGAAGAACTTGTGCTTCAACAGATGAAAGCGAGTTCCTCAGGAAGGTAACTTCAGCCCATTGTTAGCCGATATAACAGTTTCCATGTTGGGAGTCATAGGTACTCTATTAGTGCGAAAATTGAAAATAACGTTATTTTCAAACCTTTTAGATATATGGATGACTTGCTCATAATCCATAATAAAGATGAAACATTTGTGGATAGCAAAAATTTCACTAATATACAAGAATGTATTGGAGCTCAAAAAAGACGCACAATAATAATCCCCTATAAATGCAATTACTTAGACATTAGTATAGATATATATTAATAATAGAATACGCACAAAATTGTATAATAAGACAGATGATTTTAATTTCAGGTAGTTAAAAGATTTCCCTCCATGCTCATTCTGATATCTCTGAAATAAGAGTCAAAGCATCCACACAATTTACACGGAGACCCTTTGAGAGATTAGCTTTTTAATATCTGGTCCAAATTTAGATTCCCTTCACGGAAAAACCTGCTCAAAAAAAAATGAAAACGCTTTTTAATTTGGAAAACAATATACACCAGAATTCGTAGAAGTAAATATAATAAAATGCATCTGTAAACAAAAAATGATAGCATTATAAGTTTAACGTGGTGAAGAGATGATAAGAAAAGTATAACACAATTGCTTAAAAAGCATAACATGCTAAGTCTTCACTGTTGATATAGGTCGGTGTTCGATGAGTGTCTAAAAATAAGGACATTCTGATGGGATATGGACTTCGCATTCCCTGATGTTGATAGTATACTATAGCTTCTTGCCCTAATACCTCTTTCTAACGTTTCTAACGACTACTTCACTCTGCTCGGTTCATGCTTTCGTATTCCATCGCTTCTCTTTTTCATCACAGACAGTTCTGTTCCTCACTGAGGAGCCCCCTGGCAGAGCTGTTTGATAAAAAGTTCGTCTGAGGCCCAGGGCGAAACGAACTTTGTCATCTTCTCTTTTCTTACCTTCCTCTCTTTTGATTAACCTACCATGAATTATCTGAAGATAGGGTCTAATGTAGTTATAAAGTTGGCGATCATGTAATTTGTCCATACTTGATGTATATTCCTATACATATGAACTTTATAAACATATTAGTATAATTTATTCAGATTCGTGTTAAGTGCGCCCAATAATCTCTAGAAAAACATTTTCGACCATTTCTATCGCACCGTTCCGCAAGTCGTCAGAAGTCGCGGTAGTGCCCACAAAACTTTCCTGCTTTGGAAAACTCAGGTGATAAGCTTCTTTGCAAATCACTTCAAATAAGCACACCAAATAACCACCAAGAGAAAGTTTTGAGTAAATCTCTGAAAAACAAAACGCCTTTAGGATCCCCCAAATTGCTAGAATAAACTGTCAAACAAAACAATTCGTGCAAGTCCAAAACGCCATCCCTCTGTACAAAGTTCGAAGAATAAGGTTTCAGCTAAACTTTGCTCAGGGAGCCTACTTTGGGCGCCAAACACGATTATGAGGTCTTTTTCCGGATTTTTCGAAAAGTTACTGTCCGTTTTGGCTAAAGCAGAAAATTACAAAAAAAACGACTCATTTGAGCTTGTAATTTCTAGAAATCTGCAGCTTGGGGCGGGATAGTGCGCAAATCTTACTATGTGGAGGCCCTGGAGAGATACTATCCATACAAGTTGTGTACTCCGCAGAAGCGTTCACCGCCATGAACATTTCCTTGTGATAAGATTAAACTTCTTCTTGAAAAGAATTATTTTGTAGAGAGAATTTCGAGCCATCTCCCGAGAGCCTATTGCATTTATTTTCCATGCATTATAATCAACCTCATTCCTTGCATACTCCTCCTGATGCCTAGTTCGCGCCTCCACTGAAACGCGCATATTCAGACCAGGTCAACCACAAAGAGGGAACAGAGGAAACCGGAGTATCTGCTGAAGTAAGTGATTTCATCACTAATCAGCAATCTCTGAAATGCTCCAGCAAAGCCTCCACAGGCGAGGAGAGGGAGACACCGCCAAGTTTAATACAAAAATAAGATCCTTATGCGGGGAAGAACGGGTCTACATTGTTCTTGGTGAACGACGGTCAAACTTTACTGCCTGCATTATTGCGATTTCTAATGTTATTCATCAATAAAAAGCCCAAATATTTGGTTGCTTTATGTGTACATTGACTGTAGTTAAAGCAGAGTAATGGTAGATAGTATGTTATCCATTGAGTATGACGGATAAGTTAGGTACAACATTTGGACAACTACAAAACATCTAAAAGATTAATGATTGATAACTAGTTCAAAATTGTGCATAGATGGAGTGTTTAAGTAAAAACTTACCTACAACTGAGCAACTATAAACTATTTACGAAACATTTTGAATAATACATACATTAGCTTAAAACGACTCTCTACCCCACGAAATAACAAGCTTCCTACAAGTAACGCATGAAATCCTTACTTGCAACACACATAGGTAAATTTTTCAACTTCAGTTAGGGTCTCTTCTGAGCGTGTTGTTCCTGCCCAAAACACCTTCTCTACAAGAACGTAGGACCTCCACTCTGCACGGATGGATCGAACGCAGGTTTTCAAAATCACACGTTAACACTGTTGTGAAACCAGACGGATACTGTTGAATGAACAACTGTCTCCATCTTTGAATACAAAAGCATGAAGACGGAAGTAGTTCAAGTTTTTATTGTACCACGAATATTACCTTATGCCTGGGAGCAAATTTTTTGAAAATTTAGGAGATACTTTCAGTCACAGAAGTTAGCGCCACTTACTGAAAATGCACTTTCAGACCGGGCTCCACCAACACAATCTCATCCCAGACAGGTATTTGCTTGAATTTTTATAATCACTCCATTATATGCCACCGCTCATTTAAAGGCAGTGATCGCGATCAAATATGCTTGTCTTCTTTTCCTCTTTGAACCCTCTTTTTCTAGGTTCGGAGTCAGTAGGACCCTTTGAGGAAAATTGCGAAAAACCACTGTTTTGGGACAAATTTGAAGGCTGAACTTTCTTGTCTTTTTTATGCGGTGGACGAGCCCACTCCACATCTCTCGGCAGCGTATGATCTCTGATATCGAAAACTTCAGCTGGCCTGTAATGAATTCTAAATCAATCAACATTACTTCCGTTCTAGTCAAAAACAGTGACTGAAATGTTTGCTTTCAATGTTCAATTGTTTTTATTTAATAAATTTAAAACTTAATTCTTCCTTCTGATTGGCGAAGATTTTTGACTGATAGGCATGAGACTGCGGTCTTTTTAAGTAAAGCGCCGCACGTGTGCACGAACTGGCATTGTTTGGAGCCCTAGAAACTTCAATCGTAACCCGTTTTTCAGCGCGCTACCTTCATAGTTTTTCAGCTGTTTTCGATCTAAGACGATTTTTATAGTTTTTCCTTATAACGTTTCTCATCGTGACCACTGCCTTTAACAAGCATTTCCAGACCGCTGCACCTACACAACCGCTCACGAATCAGGTATCGTCAATTACCAAGGGGGTTACGCTCGCTACGTCGATCACGCCCTTCAGAATCGCTATAAACGTTCTCCCTCTCCCTCTCTGCTTGGCATGATATCTCTTCACTGCGTCATCAGAATATATGTCTTCTACATATAGCCTAGCTCCCTCGTATAGAGCCGGTCGAAATGAGGCTTATCGGGACTTATCATGCCAAAATCTCCTTATCACTATTACGTTTGCCATGTGCGAACGCTCCGCTGCTTGTTCCGGCTACCGGTCTCATCAGAGGGTAAGCTAGGATTTACATCAAGCTCTGTCTAGGAGTTGACTACTGAAAACACCTCAATAGAGACTAAGACGGTGTATAATCCGCTATTTCAGGATGGAATTGAATTCCTACGCTCGTGTGGCTGTGAGCGCGTGTGCTGCTGCGCCTTCTTTCCCCAATGTTTTCTTGCCCTCGTTCTGGTACACGCACCTGAAGAAATAAAGTAAATGGGACTTAGAATTAGAGGTTGCCTCACCCCGATCCATAGAATATTTAGAAAAAGCAGCATACAGCTTTGGGGATCAAAACGGCTCCCCGTATAAATAATAGCAATTGTTCTGACAGATGACGTGTTCATATAAGTGTGACAATAACTTATCACTTTAGCATTTCTTGATACTAATATGTCTTAACACAGTGAGCCGAACGGACCTCCTAAGGCCTCTGTCATGTCGGTGGAGTCTACTGGAGTCCCACCCGGTCGATACGCACCGAATTCGTGGGCAACGGTGCAAAAAATCAACCCACTGAACTGGAACTGGCGACCGTCTGATGCTCACCGCGATCCCCGCGGTCGATACTCGATGGTTCTCATGCGGTACAAGCGGCGGAGCCAATGCACCGAGTGAGTCCGAGTGAGTCCCACGGAGTCACACCTAAATCATCCTCACCCCACCCGGTGGATATATGTGTTTCTCACGTGATTTGGGTGCATTTTTTCGGCCGACTGCGACCTGCCGAGCCCCGCCGCATCTCGACTCTCGTCGTCTGCGCTCTGCCCCATCGTGCACTGCTGCCGCTGACTCATCGATTGCGTGTTTCGCAGAGGAAGTGGATGGCGCTGGGGGCAACCGGACTCAGCAGGTTTTTCTGACGAAGTCTGACGGGGCCTAAGCTGGCATGCCGACACTTCTATACATATTTGTCACCAAGCATCTCAAATTCATAGAGCCCCCTCTTCTAATAATCCTCTCACATTCGCCGCAATTTTTAAAGATTGGATTTTTTTGCCAAGCGGAGGAGTTTCTGCTGATTGTGAAAGGCCTGAATTTCATAACTACTGCTCAGTGAGACCATGTGATTGATTACATAACTATTCTTTGAGCAGTTGGCGCAAACAGCACCGCCCTCAAGTCGTCCATAACCTCCACCCACACACCGTCGGATATCAGGAAACTGTACATTAAATGCGTATCGCACCCATGCCAGTCTCCACTATTTGATTAAGAAGGTATCGTTTAGTATGCCCATGATAACTAACACTTGAGGAAACGTTGCATTTTCAGTATGAGAAGCCTCTACCAGAAGATGGGAATGTATGGTGAGCCTTGTTTTACTTTTTCGACACTCTCATCATGCCTTTGCAGTGCGCACTTAGTCATATGTACTTGCTGCCTCGAGAATTTTTGGACTTTCTCGCTTTCCCTTACAAGTTTTTTTGAAATCTAGTGTAATGCTAACAAATTGTACTGACTTTGACCACTCAAAATTGAAGACTATGCGAGAGTGATACAATATGATTTTTTATATATTTCCTTGTGCCGTGATTGATGCACAGTGCACCACGGTATACAAAACTGCTCTGCCATGTAGCAAGGGCCGTTCCTGGTTGCATAGGACGTTTCCCGCCTTTATTTCACGATATCACACTTCTAACCTGTCGTTGCATGCTCCACTTCCCTTGTTAGGCGGTAAAACCGGCTGCTGTTGATCCAGAGTCTAACTCATATTTATCCAGCCATCTTGTCGTTAGTTGGCCTGCACATCTTTTTGATTCCTCTGCTCTCCACTCTGAAGATTTACCTGTTTGCGCATTTTGCAACGACCGGCGATGTCCACATCAAGAAAAAAGGGAAGAGACTGGTGATAGCACGAAATCGAAAGAATATTTTTTCTACATGTGGTGATGATATCCACAAATAAAACAAAGTAAAAGAAAGTTTATCCCTTGCTTTTTTGCGAAGCTGGGGTAAACGCTTATAACTTCTTCAGAATCTCCAGCTCAAGTGGATAACATCGCCTGCAATTTTACTATTGACGCCCAAGTGATACTAACGATACTTGTGGTTTTCGCAGATGCGTTCCCTACAGAAAACCTGTTTTACAGTAAATTAGCTGACTTCAGGTCTTGACAAAAAGGAGATCTCCGCAAAAAGCTGATGTGCCTCTTGCAAGAAGTGAGTATATATTTTTGCTCTGTTAATTTCTCTCCGCCGGCATCTAATTATCCAAAGAAAAGTGCAGGCTTACACCCCATTTTCTACCATGAAAGCCACAGTTCATAGACTTAGGTTGGGATTTTTTTCAACTATGGCTCGTCTAGAAATGTCCTCATATCGATCGGAAAATTTGTTTTTGATCCTGTTAATTAAAAAAAAATTGATCGTCGAGATAATGTGTGTATAGCTATGCATGGCGACAAAGGTATCAGCGGCTTTGATTAATGGGTCTACTTCAGGGTCCAAACTAATGGAAGAGATCTCTATAACAACCTGAACAGCCTCCCTTCAAGAAGCGAGTATAACTTTCTCATTTGAATTCTTATTTGATTAGTTAAGCTTCACATTCTCTAGTAAAAAATGCCTTTCAGTACTCGTTCTTCATGTTACAGTATAACTAAAAAACAATCACACTTAAAGGCAGTGTCCACGATAAAAATCTGTTTTCGAGTTTCCCCCCAGAAAACGGAAGTTTTGTAGAGTCTGACTGTTTCAGCAGTGAAGAAAGAATCGTGAAAAACGTTGCAAAACATACAACTTAGCTCTTCTTCTGAAAGCTACATTTCAGGGGTGGGTCAGTTGCGCGGGCATGTGCCTAAAGTAGACAGCGCGTGAGCAAATGCGCCCAATTCTAAAACTTAGCCGCGCTCGGGCAATATTCAATGCTAATGTAGAAGCGGACGAAACTGAATTCTTCGAAAACTCTGACCGCGAGCGGAAAGGCTAGCGCGAGCGGGGCTTCGGAGCCGTATGGAGCCTCTTTCGGCCTCGTTACGTCTCGTTCTTCGACCCCAGTGCTTCAATGAGACCCTGAACTTTCGATTTCCGGCCAAAAAAACCTAGGACGGAACTTATCGTGGGCACTGTCTTTAATGGTAGTGGTCCACATTTCAACAGTGAATCATTTTGAAAAATGGCTCATCTTCTTTGGGAAAAATGTAGATGATTTTTCAAGATTATTTGAGAAGTATATACACAAATAAAAAGGCCCTCGTTCCGAAAAATTTATATAAAATCATAGTGAACCAGTATTCAGGGTCAGTACCACTGGTTGAGGATTCTTACAAGAAACTGATGTATCTTTCTTCAAGAAGTTAGTATAATTTTGTCATTGCACTTCTTTCTAGTGGCACTCAGCTTATCATTCTCTGGATGAATTTTTTGCAGATCCGGTACCAAAGGTAGATGGTGTCAAAAAGGAATACAGGTAATTAGGGGAGAGCTTAATACCCTTCTAGATCTACGATTTTTTTGAGCCAATTATGTTGCACCTGCTCAGTAAGTTGGGCAACCCCACTTACAGGTTTCTCCTTCCAAATATCAACAGATAATTACGTCGTAGATATTTATCTATCGCACTGCTTTATCCATCAACTCTGGAGCACTCGTTCCGGTACTCACTAAAAACCATGGTGGAAGCCCTTCTTATTTTGCACTGTTTTCGTTTCTTTGAAAGGACGGCACAAACGCCGAAGTGCGGATACAGGCTTCCCTTTGTACAGTGATTTTTTTTTGTAAAGTACTGAATCCTTGGCTGGATCCGTTCACGAAACAAAAGGTAGGCTTTCGAGCTCAAGTCTCTGGGGCAAATGTAGAACTTTTTCACGACCCGTTAGGCGCTTGCATACAGAGTGGTCTTTTTTCTTTTCGAGAACAACATAGAAAAAGGCCATAACTCCTTCAATAGAAAGTCGTTTTCTTGAGCCGCAACATCATTTTTCGACGACCTGTTGGAGTGAGGCTTCAGACTTGCCGTTAGGCTCGACAATGTCGTTGGCCACCCTTAGGCATCTTTTCTATTGTCCTCACGACAAGCGCGGAAAGCGCGGTGGACTTATGAAACTTTCACCCGCACGCCGCGCGCTTGTCACCCATCCAGCAATTTGGTTTACGGAGAATTTGCCGTCTGAATGCCCGGAGAATTTGACCGGATGCGTAGCGCGTGGAGAATATGCCCGCAAGGGGGGAGAAAATGCCCGCCATGAGGCGAGAGGAAATACCAGCATCAAAAGCATACAGTTCTCTTCTATGACCCTGGCTTATACGTATTAACTGCCTACCGCAACCTGTTAGAATAAGATATTCAACGCTTGCACACGCGTACCCAAGGTAAAAGTGTATTGAAACCTCATACAAAACGTGCGTGCACAGTTTGGCATAGATAATTTTATTGCGTACGAAAACTACAAAAAGAACAAAAACTATGAAATAGTGCGTAGGTGCTTTAAAGCTAGCAGTGTTCACGATAAAAATGTGTTTCAGTTTCCACTAGAAATCGGGTAGTGGAGGGGCACACTGTAACGTTGACGTCGAGAGAACGCATGAAAACGGAGCCAGGAAGACGCTCCCAAAAGAGGCCGAAGCTGCTTAATTTCGTACTTTTGAGCGTGCAAGGCAAACCCCCGAAAGCGCAATGCCCGCCCCTCCAACGTGAAACAAATGAAAACTCGAGATCGTGGATATGAGCGATGGTTTCCGGATCAATAAAGCCCCGTTCTTCCCTTCATTCTCAGCATCTCTCTTTACTCCAGGTCAGCTCGCATAACATCAGCAATGAAAGGCGGAATTAGCAAGCCTCCTGGGCAACCCATGTCCACGATGCTTCACTTTGACTCAGTTTTTGAGGGACCATAACTTCGTTTCCAAAAGGTCTTGTACGATTCCAGAAGCATCCTTAGAATCAGCATGGGACCGTTTTCAAAGATAGGCGGACAAGCAGTAGAACGAATTCTTGTCGTGAACCTCCTGCCTTTAAAACTTCATTCGGAGAAGTAAAGTGTGGTAAATAGTAGAATGCATTCTAACCCCTAGTTTAATCTGGTTCTATTCAACTTCTAAAGTTAGAGAAATGGTGCTACCATGGGGTGATCCTCAGGTAAGCTTGGCAATAGAAAGTCCAAATATATTTTGCATCAAGTTCTCGGTGTGGATCTTAGAGGCAAGCGATTGCAGTGAGAACTGTTGGATTTCTTTTCTTGAATCTTGCGCTATCGTTCCAGCTCTGCCGGTCTTTATGTAGCGGTATGGCAAAAAGTAGATACGTACAAAATCGATGGCAGTAGAAGTTTAGGTTCAGGCTTAGTGCAGCGAAAAAAATGGAGAAAACAGCAAAAATGACGAGCAAAAAATGGAGAAACGGCAGCAGAGAAGCAAACGGAGCACTACTCATTTCTAGCATGATGTTTTCTAGCGCAAGCGAAATCTCGCCCTCGCGAGAGAAATTTTCTGCCTCCTTGCGGGTATTTTCTCTCTCCTCGCGGGCGAATTCCTCCCTTCAGGCGGGCATTTTCTCCTCTCTCGGCAAAATCTCCTGCTGAAATGTACGCGTGCGGCTCGGGCAAAATCTCACGTAATCATTCAGCACCTCCACAGATGCACCGCCCAAACCGCCATGGCGGCTTCACCATTCTTCAATCAATAGTCGCTTCTCAATCTTAACCCACCTGAACATAAATAATTCCTGGACTATCCTACGCCATTTTTTTACACGCAAATACAATTCGCGAACCTCTTCTGTGCATGTGACAGTACCGCGGGAGATTTCATATGTTGTCTCCCGCGCGTCCAGCGCTTGTCGGTATCGCGCTTGCCGTGAGAACTATGGACAGATCCCGGATAGGTGTGGGGCAAACCGATCGTCACACACGTCATAGCAGATGCATCCGGCTAGTGGCTTGAATGACGAAAAAGCAGGTTCTACCCGATGTTCGGGTTACCAATGACGGGCGCTTTTTACAGAAATTTCAGAGCTCTCTCCGCTTCTGTCAAACACAGAGGCAGATAGTGACATGAGCCATAGTGCAGAAACGGAGTAGTGCTTGTTTACCTATTCACCCGCTAGATAAAGCCGGAACTTTTCCGAGACCGGCTTCATCTTCCAACTTCATCGCCGAAAGGGATTCTAGTGGAGATTCCCTAAGGGGGTTCTACTTAGTCTGAGACCTCGATGAACATTAGGCGTAGTTCCTGTAGCCGGGAACTACCATTACCCACTCCACCAGCGATGACAACCCTAATGACGGATTGATTCCAGGTCTATCGACACAGAAAAACTGGGATGGTGTATCATCGCGAGTTCGTCGAAAAACAGATGATCTAAGCAAACTTCCCGCAAAGCCTCCAGTAGTTTCATCTACGACCCATAAGTGGCTGCCTGCCACAAAAATTTTGGATTTGGTAGCGGTTGAAATGTCATTCAGGGTGTAATAGCAATTCGAATCAGTGATCAAGTAATTTTTCTAGGTTCAGCCTGCCATACGTGTCATCCCAGTATTCTCTTGAGAGGGGAGTGTAAAGGCATCGGCGTTAGAATTGGTATTGGGGCCTGATTTCTTCGGCTGAGCATCGTCATCATATTCAGGGATGGGATTTAGTAGTCAGAGCTAGAACAAAACCCCGTTGTGGCATGCATTGCTGAACTACGGCAAACGCTCTCACAGACCTAGTCCATGCTATTGATGTTCAATTACGCCAATAAGACATCTCTAACTCACCAAAAAAGTTTTAGAATGACGGCGAACTCTACAAACCGGAAAGCTGCCGTAAAGAAACGAGAGGTTAGTGACCTTTTCTTAGCACTTCATTGCTCATGTTTGTATTTGTCTCCGCTCTGCAGCCTCCCCAACCCCTGGCAAAGTCTACACCTTTGCAGAAAGTTTTTGCAGAACATACCGTTAAGGATATTTTTTTGGTTCCGGGCCCCAATCTCAGTGTCCACGATGAAATCAGTCACCGAGTTTTCACCACGAAAATGAGGTGGTTCGGAGCCCTATTTAACCAGAAACGCCATAAAAAAAACTGCTAAGAACGAGCGCGATTGGAGCCCTATACGGTCTCTAATTTGAGTGTTCCGCTCACGTAACGCCCACTCCTCAACGGCTACCGATAAAGGTGTCTCAACTCCTAAAATTTGAGTTCGAGAAAGTTAATCGATCATGAAATGGGGTAAGTTTAGGTGAAGTGGAGTGGAACTTTAGTCCCCTTGAATGTATGCTGTTTCTTTGAAATCGGAAGTTTACCAGTTATTTACGGGTCAGAGGCGCTTTAAAGGAGTGGGCATTGCGTGAGCGGAACACTCCAAGTTTAGGGCTGTAGCGGCTCTTGGATGCTTGTCCCAGGCCGTTTTTTCAACATTACTGGTGAAGGGGACACCTGGTAGACCGCACGATTTCCGGTAAAAAAAACTCGGAGACCGGATTTTCTATCGTGACACTGCCTTAACCATACATTGTTAAACTCGAAACTCCCAAACTTTTTCAACTGTAGAAGCGTGTACCTTAGACGTGCATTCTGCATTATGCAAAACGATATGGATACACACAGTTCTAAAAAATTTTCCAGCACTGATGTTAAATCAACTAAGCTCATTGGATGACAATCGATAGTTTGTCTTCAACGGTGTGGATACCACCAGGTAAATCCGTATTGAAATGATTCCTGACAGAACTTGAAAGATATGCAGATATGGAAAAGTTCCATGTTCTACTATCAACAAGTGCAACTGTGAAACTTTGCCATAAATACTCCGAAAGAATTACTGGGGTCCACAATTCGCCATTGAAATGGGGACAGACAGAGTAGCCTTTTCACCGCTAAATCATTACTGCCGGTAAGACTCAAAATTCGTATCGACTGCTACAAACTTCTTCCTGCTCAGTTATTTGGTCACTTTCAGCTACACTCCACCGTCCTTCATTTGTTTGTGCAGAACAGAACAACGCTCAAGTTTACATTCTCATAAAGTCGGTTCTTCTGAGAGTGCCAGACATGACTGGGCCATCTCGCTCGAGGCTGTCGCTACTAATTTCAACACACTCTTGATGTTTGATTCACTCGAAGGAGCTGGGACATGTAATTTATCTTTTTCGAGAGGAAGTTTATCAGACGCACCATCTTTTTCATGCTATATACCTGTTCATTCAACATCCAGCTATACTCATGTGATACAATTCTTTTTCATCTATTGTCTCTGATTGATATCTGAATGAAAATTTCGAGTAAATTTCATTTGAGCTCCGAGTAACGCTCCATTGATTTTTTCCTCGATGATCATTTGAACATTTCATAAGTAAAGACTTGTGTTTTTAATAAGCTTTTTCCCCTTCTGTTCAGATAGAAGGAATATGAATTTATAAGATAAAAACTATTGGGATAAGAACATGCGTACGCCACGAGCAGAAGGGTTCACATAATCATCAAAGAGACGGGAAATTCTGGAGAATGTACCGGCTTACTGCTTCGACGGGATGCAACCTAACGCTTGTTCTTGAGCTTTGAGGGCTCGCCAAAGACTGGTCGCGATAAAATATGCCTGCCTTCTTTTCCTCTTCAAACCTTTTTCTGGATACAGAGGAGTAGGAACTATTGTAAAAATTTGCGAAAAACCCCTTAGTTTTGGGCCAAATAAATTTTAGGCCTGAACTTTCATGTTCTATGATGATGGACGAGCGCGTTCCGCATTATTGGCATCAATGATCTCTAATACCAAGAACATCAGCTGACTTTGGAAATGGAAAATCCAATCAATGACCGGGTTTCCTTCTGACTAGCCTCGATTGAATAATTATGTCCTCTTCTAGTTAGAAAATTGAATGGAGTGCTTGGTCACATTGTTCAACTGTTTTCATTTAAAGCTAAGCTTTATGCGTTTTAATTCCTGCCTGTTAATGTCGATGTAATTTTGACTTCACACACATGAGACTGCGATCTTTTGGGCGGAGCTTCGTGCACGTGGGCACGAATTGGCAAACTTAGGATCGGTAATAGCTCTATTCTCAACCTCGATCCATCACCTCCGTAACATATCTGTAGTCGTTTAGTCGTTTGCACTGGATCGAGCCGACTTTTGGTGACATTCTCCACAACTTTTTCTGCATAACAACCACTGCTTTAAAAAGTGTGATTCAGTAACACTCCCAAGTGAAACAACAGCTAATCCCATGAGAGTTTTCAAACATGCGTTGCAGCCATATTCGAGAGGGAAGTTTGTGTGTCCTCAACAGCACGACAGTGAAAATCAAGGTTTTGGGTGTGGATTAGCAATGTGAGCATACAAGAAAACTCAGAAACAGCTCATCAAAGGATGAGCGCTCTTGGGCACTGGTTCTTTTTGAGCATTAGAGGTGGGGCTCCAAACCAATCCGTCTCTGACAAACTCCTTTGACCCGCACAAGGCTCTAAATTTGTTGGGCAATGGCCGACCAACCTAGTCTTTCTTTTTCTGAACTTTAACTCCACCTTTCACTTCCTCCCATCTAAAGTATTAAACTAGCAAGCAAATCGGACAAGAAGAAATGTGGATACACATGTGAGAATCATACCATCTGCTCCTTACGCATGGGAGGGTACAACAGTCTGATATAGATGTCCGTAGACCTTTGCTCATCTTTGTATAGACAAGAATTAGGTGGTGGGGTTAGCCAAGGTTTTTAGCTCATAACCCTTTGAGATCACGGGCTGGTATCGTGTCACCTACTGTACTAATTCACAGTGGCTTGCAAGCACAAACATCATACTTCAGCCTTATCCCACCCCCTTTAGAAGAATCCTCAAATGAAACTATCGAATAGGGTGTGTGAACCTATCCTTCAGAAACTTAGAATTTGAGCCGAATCTAATTGGCTCTGTCCTACAATATAAAAATTTAGCTGATACTCGTTCAGTAAATATCTTACTTGATCCTTGATGATCCATTGATAATCGTTCGCAACCGCTATGTCTCATCGTCGTCACGTGGTAAAGCAACTATTATGCCTTCGAAACAGTTCTGTGTAGCACTGTTCTCCTCTTTCTGGTGTTGTACACTGATTGAATACATGATGGCTATTCATTATTTATTGGTGGAAAACTGACGAAAATTTATTGGTCAGAGCACATCCCTTCGGAAACATACGGAAAGCGTTTTGGCTGCTGCCATAAATATTTTTAGAATAAAATGGTGAGCAGTAGAAGCCTGAATGTCCTCTAATTTGTGGAAGTAGATAAATGATTCGTAGTCATCTTCGATGATCGTTTCTGCCTTCAGTATAAGCGAATGTGGAGGACTGGTCCAAGGGGTCATTCTGAAGCAGAAGGTACTGCTTTGAGCAAGCGTATCCAAGCTGAAGTCTTGAGATCCCTCTACAGAAAGAAGAACACGAGGCAAACTTCTGTAGGTCATTGTGTGCGGTTGAAGATTTTCTACGGATTTTCTGCTTATCATTTAGTTTTCTTGAAGGTACCAAGCTGTTTCCATAAATTCTCCAATAGTGTAGGTAATATGTGTACAGATCGGCAGGAATCTTTAGGGGGCAATTCTGCTTAAAAATTGACACCTGTGTCACGGAAGGAAAAATTGGCACGAGTGGGGCACTTAAATTGATCGACCTTGAAATCGATTATCAGCAAGTTTCTCACGCGTTTTTCAGATGGAGGGTCCAAGAACTCCAGCCGCGATATGCTTTCAAGCATTGATAAAGTAATCTATTTTTCAAAATGAACCCATTGCAGCAGTTGTTCATGCGGTAACGAGGTTTTAAATAGTTGAATCCGACCCAGCTGCTAAACCTTTGCAATTGGGAGACAGGAAAGTTTGGTGGAAAGACGAGACTTCTACGGCGTGATCAGCGACGCACTTTTGTAGACTGACGTGGTAAGGCTAGATAGTCTTGTCCCCCATTGAGAAAGCGCTTGTCCTTAGAAAAAAAGAGGAGTTGATAAAGAAATTTCATCCAATAAAGCGAGTGCAATCAAATACAGATGCATGCGCAATATCGAAGACTGAGGCGAAAAGCCATGTTGCAACGACGGAAATTAATTCGGCTGATGGAACCTGCACTAGTTGAGGTGTTCTCTTCAAACTATTGCAAAGGATCTTTGGTGTGCAGGTAGATTTCAGATGGAACCTGTAACTCACAGAGACGCGATTTGCATTCACAGGAAGTCCCGGTTATCACCTGAAGCTCACAACTCCTTCCCTGTTGTGGCAGCATGGAGAGCGAATTTAGCTTCTTCCCGTTGTCACCTCTTTGAAGCCGAATTTCATCCCATTTACTTGTTTCTGTTGTGACTTGAGGTGACGGCGCATATTTAGCAACGTTTGCCCTTTCTATTGTGGTGTGACGGGACAAGTTTCAATCGTAGACGTCTTGCTGCATCACAGACGACAAAGAGTGACGAAGTCTGTCAGACTCCGGCGCTCGGCTCTGCAGGTCGCCCCTCCATGTGACAAACCACGATTTCGAGTTACTGACTTGAAGTATGCGTGAGACACGTAAATTAATTTGCAAGCGCTCTGGCACTCTCCTGCAAGGAAAATAATAGGTCGCATAGGTTTGTGGGACAAGGATTACTGCAATTAGGTTTTGCAAGACGCTCATAGAAAAAATTGTAGGGAATGGAGTCAGATCGTCACGTATAGTAAAGGTTTGAGGGAGCATGAAGGTACTTCGGGCAAGTTCCTCGGTAGTAACTTATAGGGATATGAAGGAGCCCCCTGACATTACAACGTCAAGTAGAATTGGATGGCATCACAAGGTTTGAAAAATGCTACCGAAGGATTTGTCTCGAGACGAGGTTCACACTCATTTGCTGTTTGTTGTTCTGTCCAGCGAACAAACCGCTATAACCAACTTACTCCGGTCTCGAGGAGGAATCTGATCACATGTTGATAAGATCACGCCTGTAGGAGATGGGAAGTTCTGCAACTTTTACGCATGACATCATCAACGGCTGGGTTGAATAGAGAGAGGCAATGCTACGGCTCCTCGTCTTTACTCCTATTTTTTGAACTCGGAATTTGACGTAAACCGACAAGTGTGTAACAGAACTGCTGCTCTTGTTCCTTCGACCGTGTCCTCGATTAATTGCTCACTTACTTACTTACTCACCCCTAGGTGGCATCTTGTGCAGCAGGTCGAACCTCTTCAAATTTCAATACTCTGCGTTATGGGTGCAAGTGGGAGTTAGAAACATAGCCTGAATAACTCAGCCCCATTCTAAACGAGTCTCTGCTAGTATCTCGTGACATCGATCACACTGCCCGGATGAATTTCTGATCGGCGGTGATTTGCTTGAGCTAAGTTTTCTGAGAAGCTGTTCTTTCAATCTTCCACTCTGCCACTCTATTGCTTCCAGAGAAGTCTGTAGGTAATCTGCCCAATCCATCCTGCACACGGTGCCGAAAGAACCATCCCCACCTACACGACTGAATCTGCTCCTGGGAATGGATTCCTATTTCCGCATCTTCCTTAAATGTCGGTGTTAGCGGATACTATTTCTGATAGATATGCACCTGCAAAAAATTTCTTCCGCAAAACACTTCATTTGAAACATTTCCAACTGGCTGACGTCCGACTTTAGCAACGTCTATGTTTCTGACCCTCGCAGTAGAATCGTGCATTGGGTGCTCCACTGATGGAGGGGTCCAGCACGGCAAAGTGCTGCCGGAAAGAGCACCAAAGAAACATTCTCAAAACGCGTCTTGGATTACGATACCTATGAAATGTTATTTGCCTGCGGTTCTCCGGTTTCGTGCGCAATCAAAAAACTTCTACGGTTATTAGGGTTGTCTGAATGGCGTAGCGAAATAAGGTGCGGAAACTCTAGCACAAGTGGTTTTATCGCCCTGACTGAATTTTTAGATCCAACTTTGTCATCGACAATGTTTTGAACTGTTCACCATTTGTGCATATTCATTGTTGTTCATGCTTAGATTTTTGCAATTGTAGTGGCAATTACGATAAAACGGGAGGGGTAGACATATTTCGCGAAGATGAAAAGGCTGGGAATGCGCAGTGAAGCTTGATCTCAAAGAAACCATAGGTGTCGTAAGTCCCTGCCCAAGTTCAACAGACCAAAAAAATTCCACAATTATGGTGCCCGTGACGGTTTATGAGCCGTTTGTCACTACCAAATGATACACCTTCAATAACCTTTTTCAGTTTGTGTATACCCTTTTTCTACTTTTGTTATACTATAATCAAGAGATGCAAAGCATTTATTACGACAGGCATTTTAAAAATATAGAAGGTTAAGACAGCAAAATAGCAAAAAGAAAAATATCACATTTATATAAAGTGGAATTTCACATCATCCTAATTGCTCTCGCCAGAGGAACGCCCAGTGTGGTCAGTATGAGGCCAGGCAAGCGGAGCCTTGAGAGATGTTTTGCACTAACGCCAAGCATGATGATGGGATTTCTGTTTGGCAGATACCGGGGAGCTATTGCAAAATTGCACCGAGCTGAACTAGGGGTGCGGCAATGCTGCTTTCTCCTAAGTGGTTTTTGTCGCACGACAGGTGCACCGGTAAGCATCGATGGATGAGGAAAAATTCTTGGAAATAGAGAGGGTGCTTCTGGGCTCACCATGAATGTTTTAGGTGAAGCCAGCGTGCTATAGCTCTTACCGTATCTGTGAAAACGCAATTTTTTTTCTCTCATGCCAGGGATGTAAAGGTAGGCGTGTGCTGGGAGACTGAGTGGTAGAGAAATTTTGATAAGTGTCTGAAAGCAACTTAGCTGCAATGCTGTGGAACACTGTCGTTAGAATTTTGATAAAACACTTGTTCTGAGAAATGCATTAACAGTACAGAAATATCGAATTCAACACTTTGATACAAAAAGTAGCACTGGTTTGCTATATAAATCAGCTCTAGAATAAAGTCACCATCAGCTTTTTACCCTCTCTCTAACTATCGTTGCCAAGTCTTGCTCTGCTACAAAATACGCAGTCCGGAGTCTGATCAACTCACATATAAGTCTGCCCTTTTCATTCTCTTGGAACAAGGTTGCTAGTACACTGTAGATCAAAGCACATGAATTAAAGCGGTCTCAAAGCTAATTAGTTTCTTGTTCTCTACTTTGGGTGATGATGAGCCAAAAGATGCCCATTGTAATATTTGTGAATTCAAGGGCATGCACACATACAGGGAAGTTCATATTGATTATCGGCACAATAAAATTTTCTTATAGTTTTGGAGCGTTTCTGTGCGCTGCATTACACGCAGCAGAAGCTTATCAGTCTAGTTGGAGGAAGTTCTCCATATCTCTATCCAAATAGTACGATGAGAGACTGAAGACCAAAAGCTCTTCTTTTCCAGCAACCTTTACACATTACTACACATTCTTTTTCAAAAATCAATTAAATCATTTGGTCATCAACTGTCTGAAAAAGCATGGAAAGTAATGCAAAATTTATGGAAAGTCTGCAACGAAGCTGTTAACCAGGTTAACTGATTCGAGTTTGGTAAACCAGTAGTGTGTTAAAATTCTAACAAAACTGTGGGTGTCTAGAAATTACTTGAAAAACAGTTCATCGCTGATAACTTTCGTTAACGGAATTTGGTAAATTGAGATAGTCTAAAAACAATATCTGAGGTTAGACTGCTTTGTTTTGAGCTGAAATCTCCGCCGCCAAAAGAGCGATCTAATTCGGAGCAGATCTCTATGTACAAAATAAAAATGGGAGAGTGACTGCCTAAGCCGAGCACGCGGCGAGGTTGAATTTCTGAGATAACTGGGAACTCCTCACGCTTTTGCTTTCCACTGATCTCTACAAGCGCTTTTACGCTGGGCAAGTATTGGGTACACTTTTTGGAGAGTGTCGCACTGGAACGAAATGACCGTGCGAGGTGTTTAATAGTGCGCATATACCGCTACAAGATTAGAGGCACATTATGAATATTGCATACACTCTGTAAGATTTGGCACATCCGTGAAAGAGCTTCAGCATTCTGCATGTTGCAAACATGCGAGGGTGTTTTTGAATCTAAATAGTACTTCTCTATGATCGACTTCCAAAATTTTCGTCGGGCCAAAAGGAGAACACATTTAGAAAACATTTTATGCATTTACTTTTTGTGACAAGCGACAGAACACAGATCTCATCACCAAAAATATGATGGCTGATATGCACTAGCGCTGTCGCTCTCAGGGATGAGTATTCACTAGTACTAACAAAGTTAGCCTGCCGACCGCAGCGTCAACACTTACCTTCTAAAGGCGAAGTGTCCACTGATAAATTTCTTTCCTCAGTTTCTTGGCCGGAAATCAAAACTTTAGGGTCTCATTGGAGCACTGGGGTCGAAAGAACGAACGAAAACGCGCCGCCTGGTGAGCTTCATAGCTCCAGAGTCCGCTCGCGCTAACCCTTCCGCTCGCGGTCGAGTTTTACGAGGAACAGTTTGGTCCGCTTCCACATTTAGCATTGGAGCCTTGAAGCGGCTGAGTCTCTGAAGCACTGGGGCCCATTTTCGCACGCTGTCTACTTCAGGCCCATGCCCTCGCAACTCATCCATCGTTGAAATATGGCTTTCAAGAAGAAGAGCTTGATATTGGATGTTTAGCAGCGTTTTTCATGATCCTTTCTTTCACTGATGAAACAGTCAGACTCCTAAACCATCGTTTTCGGTTGAAACTCGAGAACTGATTTTGAGATCGTGTGGATTAATTGCCTTTAAGCAGAAGCTAAACGGGCAACAAACAGTCCCAGAACATAACCCCTGACTTTGAAGCGAATTTTTGCATTGTATTGATAATTCCTTTGGGTCAGTGTGCCCTATTTCCGTCGGA
Organism: Aplectana chamaeleonis; assembly: GCA_029168955.1. Classification (NCBI taxonomy): domain Eukaryota; kingdom Metazoa; phylum Nematoda; class Chromadorea; order Rhabditida; family Cosmocercidae; genus Aplectana; species Aplectana chamaeleonis. Next base: position 146,968 of record JAPDOI010000580.1, read on the forward strand.
GACATATTTACATGCATCTCTTTCTAACCATGATAGGCTTTCAGCATGACCACGTGGCTCTCTGATCATCTGGATCGCCTCTCTCAGCCGTTCTATGGGACAGCCATTGCGATGCGGTATGTGAAACGTCTCCTTAAGGTCTAAGTGTATTGAAAATCCTTTATGCGTAGAAGTGCAAAGCTATAAACGAGTTCCAAATGCATACAATCTGTCGAAGAATTGCTACAGTCTTTTTCAGTTGTCCCTCTCTCTTAAAGATTAATTCATAGTTCTGGTAACAAAACTACGTTTGGTTTGTGCATTCTCCTCTCGGAAGAAGACTCATTAAACCGAAAGTACTGTTTCTGTTCATATGATTTTTGTAACTGATCAGCCTTTTCAGAAGTAAGGACTAAAGCTTGGGGTTCTGCAAGTAGCGGAAGTTGCAACACTCAAGCTCTCAAATTAGATCCATGTAAATAACGATTCTCTTCAGTGGCAAAGCAGTCGTAGAAGTCGTCTTTCTCACCGCTCAGTGTGCCATTGGCACGTAAATACCGTAGATCGGGCCATCGAATCGTACCTGCTCACTGGTCCTGCTATTTAACTGAAACCTGTATCCCACAGGGAGAGACACACATTTATCCATGCCCGCCGCTCTTCAATGTGGAGAAAATATACCCTTTTGCCACTCAGAACCCAAAGGTTTCTGTACACAAATTCAAGAAGGTACCGCCTGAACTATCTTTGTACTCCATGGTGAACAGCTAAATCTTTTTAGTATACGAGAATCTACAAAATATGGCTGCAGCCGGTGAGCGTATTTGATAAACCGCTATAGATAAGATGCAGTAGCTACGTGGTTCTGAGCATTAACTTGAAGTCCGAGTTTCAGATAAAATCTTTGCTTCCAACCGATTCATTCCAGGTAGTCGCCAACGTTGGCATTGTTACGATATGCGTTAAACTCAATTACTCGAAGAGGTGAATCAAAATACACTACCTCTCGTAGGATTTTGTTAAAGGCAAATGGTCGCGATGAAATATGCTTGTCGTCTTTTTCCTCTCTAAAACCTAATCCCTAGGTTTCGGTAGTAGAACCAATAAGAAAACGCCAAAACCACCAAATTTGAAGCCTGAGCTTTCTTGTCTTTTATGAAAGACGAGCTCCACTTCCACGTCATCGGGATCGATGACCTTTATATCAGGAACACTCAGTTGGCTTGAAATTTGATTTTCAATCAATGAACCATCGGATTTATGCACACATCTAGTCAAACGCATTGAACTCAAGTTCTTTCTTTCATTGCTCGACTGTTTCTATTAAGTAAACTTGCATTTATTTCTTCCGCTTAATGTCGATGATTCTTGACTGCTCGGCATATGAGACTGCGATCATTTTGATCGGCGCTGTGGCATGTGTGAACGGACTGACTTCTTTGGGCCCTAGAAACTTTGATTCCAGCCTGTTTTTCCACACGCGATACTTTCATAGTTTTTGAGCTGTTTTTGATTGCTTTTTGTAGTTTTTTCAATAATCGTTTTCTTTCATCGTGACTACTGCCTTTAAACAGCGAGCGAGGCTGGGTTTTGGGGCCTTTGGTCTTTTTTTTTTTGTATAATCCCCGTTCAAAGTCGTCAACCTTTGAGCAAAACTAGGGAGTTAGTCAAGATCTCGACGCAGAGGGCTGCACCCCAAAGGTCTAGCCATTGTAGGGATAAGCTAAGATCTGAAAAAAATTGCAATCTCAGCCAGGCTTTTTCTATTTACGGTAATTTCGGCGAATGGGAGCTACCGTTTGGCCGTAGTTATACAACCAGCGGACGCTGAGGAAAAGCAAGACGAACTACCAACTTATGTGCGTCCCAATCCAGGCTGGGAAGGCACTGGTGCCAAAGGAAGAGTTGTCCCAGAAAAAGGCACGACCGGAAGACCGCACCGAGCAGTTATACACGCCGCGGCACTGTACACTGTATCCTGGCGGGACCTACCCTGTTGGAAAATCTGCCAATTTCCTATCAGCTGGGATCATTTGGGTGCTATGTGAGAAGGGGGCACTGTTGTATCGCACTTGGCCACGCCTCATTTTTCCGTGCCGTACAAATGACTCTCCGACTTCTGGTAGGAGGAAACCCTGGTAGGTGCCTCAAATTCAGTGCGGCACAGTAAAATGGGCGTGGCCAGGTTCATCGCGCCATAGTGCCCCCCTTCCCAGATAGCACCTGACCATTTTTGGACCCAAATTTTTTTGGAATATAACCAAAACGACATAATGAGCTCTTGCTATGACAAAGAGCAAATATATTTCTAGTGACTTTCTTGCCGTAAGCATATGATAGAGGCGTGAAATATTGATAAAATACAATTAAACGCCCGGAAATTTTCAATCTGTAAATGGCGCGTCAGCCAGACGTCACAAGACGCACATATTGCAGACAAGTCCCCTTATATCCGAGCAGCAAGCGGCGGCAATGCCATCGCGGACGTTTTTCATTCCGTTGGTGTATAACTAGGGCCTTTCTGCTTTGCGTTTCCATGGTGTCTACTGTTTATAAAGAACTGGTCGATTGCGAAACGTTCATGGTTCCATACGACCCGATAATGGCTAAACCACTGATTAGTACACTCGAAGTCAGGACTATAAATGTCTCCCCTTGGTTTCGCTCGAAGTTGACTTCTTGCAGCGAGTTGAAACCTGCAAAAGGTCAAAAAGCCGACCCTCTCCCACCTCCTTACCCAACCCTACCAACAATATTATAAGGAAGTTCTCAAGCTCGATTCCAGCGGTCGATTCAGCCCACTTTCTAGATCCGATCGCAAGCAAAATCATGCCGTAGCCACCACGTTATGCAAGTCTCCTCACTAGGATCCAATTGTTGGCGTCCCCAATGGTACCAGTATTAATTTGGAAACAATACTCTGACTGCCACTCAGATGCCTGGTTCCCAAAGATGTGCAAACAGGCACAACTGAAAATTTTTGTGGCACCTATTCTATGATCCACAACACTTTTTCAGTATAAGAGATATTACAAGATGTGGGGTAAGCAGGGTGAGTGTATGCAATAACCGCAGATAATGCTTCAGTATTTTGATTCCATTTGAGCACTCTAAACTCACAAACCAGTTCGTTTTAGGGTCGCTGTCACCAGTACCACTACAACAAATTAATCACCATACTAAAAAGGTAACTAGAATCTTAATTCATTTTGGGTATGAGATGCAAAAGTTCATTGTGTACATTAGTTCAGATGCGCTCAAAGCAAAATATTGAGTTCTTCGTTCCCCCATCCGCAATCGCTCCTCCCATCTACTGCTCGATTTGGAAACAATATCCCAACTGCCACTGCCAGAATCCTGGCTCCTAAATGTGTACAGGAAGGTACTGTCAAACACTCCGAACTTTTCCTGACTGGAATCGCTAGTCTCTTTCTCAGTATAGGAGAGCTTATAAGTTGTGGCTACGACCGGTGAGTTCATGAAAACCTTAGCCACTGTAAGATACTTCCAAATAGTTAGTGGTTTGACTTGAAGTTAGGACAGTCCCAGCTAGAGAAGTTTCTGCTAGTCGACTCATTCAGAAGTCGACATCGCCAGTGCAACCTCTACAGAACAGGCTTGAGGTACCAATTTTTAAAGAGGTGGAATTCCCATTTTCGCTTATTAGGACTTATGCAAGGCAGTGGATCAACGCTGTCTACATTTTTGCAGATTCGATTGAGGAGCAAAGTACTGTCACAAGCAGGCGTCTCAAACAGGTGGGATTATACATAAATTTTATCGTCATCACTTGAAATCAAGCTTCATACATTTAAGGAATTTTATCAGTGAATAACAATAATGGAGAAGTATATTATTTATTCACTCACTGTACGTTGTTGCGACGAGCTCAAATATCTGGAAGTAGTAAATACAAAACCGAGTGAAGGATTACGAAACTAAACGTAAATTGAAGCTTAGCGCAAATGACTTGACAGTGGACAATGAGATCTTAGCTCTATTCAGCCTGGAACAGATCGCTTTCCTTGCTGCGAAAAAAATCCGTCATGATCCCGTTTGAGTGATTAAGTTCAAGGCGGCCATTCTCGTTCGGGAAGACCGTATCACCGGCACGGATCGCACTGATATTTTGCGTACTTTATGGTGCGTTGGCGCCTGCAGATTTATGGGCAAGTATACGAGTGCCACGGTCCCATGCTGATTCCAACGATGTTCCTGAAATCGCACACGACCCTTCTGGGAGCGGAGTTATGGTCTCTCAAAATTTGAGCTTAGAGAAGCATGGTGGACGAGTTTTCCGAGGTTTGTAACTTCTGTCTTTTGCCACCAATGTATGCGAGCTGACCTGAGTAAAAAGAGACGTTGAATGGGGCGAAGAACGGGGCTATTGATCGGAAACCTTCGGTCTGCACGATTTGGCTATCATTCGCCCACGTTGGTGGTGGGCGATGCGCTTTTTGGTTTGCCTTTGCGCTCAGTGCGGCAATTTCGGGCTCCTTTGTGGCTCTTTCCGGCTCGTTTTCATGCGTTCTTTCGACATTGACGTTACAGTGTGCTCCTCCACTCACCCATTCCTAGTGGAATTTCAAACACTTTTTCATCGTGAACACTGCCTTCAAAGGCAGAGTCCACGATAGATTCTCGTTCTCGGTTTTGGCCGGAAATCGAAATTTCAGGGTCTCCACAGCACCAAGCTGAAAGAACGAACGAAAACGAGCCCGAAAGAGCTCCATACGGTTCCGAAGTCCGCCTGCGCTAGCTCTTCCGCTCGCGGTATCGAGTTTTCGGAGAAACACTTTGGTCCACTTCTACACTAGCATTGGAGCGCGAGAGCGGCTGAGCATTAAGCGCATTTTCGCATCGCTGTCTACTTCAGGGCCATGCCCGCGCAACTCATCCAGCGTTGAAATGTGGCCGTCAGAAATAAGAGTTGATTTTTGATGTTTCACAGCGTTTTTAATGATTCTTTCTTCACCGATGAAACAGTCAGGATTCTAAATCTTCGTTCTCTGGCGAAAACTCGAAAACGATTTTTATCGTAGACACTGCCTTTAAGCGCAGGCCTGTATCACACGTTTGAGCTCAGTGAAATGACAAGGAACTAGCAAGAAGGGGTAAAAGACGGATATTTGACACAGTGCAGAACGTGAGCACAGGCCAAGTAATCATATGGTAGCAAAAACATATTCATTCATACTGGACTAAAAATTCTTGTTTCAAATTTTAGCGTATGAGTACTAGATACTTGACGGTTTAGAAATGGCAATTTCAAATCTTCGCTTCAAGAAATCCCTGTCGAACACATCAGAAGAAATCGTATATGCACACTCTTACTAAGTAAGTTTGTGCCAGTTCAAGTTCCGGCTGAATCCTGAAAGCTTCTGGAAATAATTCCCCACCAGAACCGAGGACCCACACTACATACTGAATAATTCAGGTTGCTCTAGCATCCGACAGCCAGCGGGACAGCTAAGAAACTGTGGAGTGGCTACAACCCCGTGAAGAATGATACAAACTTTGTAATGTTTTTCCACAAGCAAAGAGAAGTTTTTCGAAAGACACATGGACTATGAAAACCTGAACTTCGACTTAATTCCTCTGAAACTTGCATGTTGTCTAACATCGCGCTGCATCTAGGAACAAATAGAGGTAGCCTAGTCGTCGATTGTTTCAGTGAGCTAAGCTGACTTTAAAAGAAGCAAAATGCAAGCCCATAGTTAGGCACAGTAGTTTTGGGGAGGGTGCATGTACTCAGCCAGAATTTTATAACCTTCTTTACACGTAGATAGCCTCAAGGGAAACATGCTGACCCGATTTATGTCACCAAATAGGACTGGAAGGAAGTTAATAATCGAGAACATTCAGCACCTCCCTCCTCCGCAATTAGGAAACAGTACGGCAAATGTCTCGTCAATCATAGATTCTGGAACTGTATCTATCTCAGTGCGCGCTCGAAGACTAGAGCAGCATTGAACCTGAAATATTATGATTTTTCCAGTAATGAAGAGCGATATTACAAATGGCTGAAGCAAGGTGAGTACATACTTCACACTTCTCTCTGCTTTTAAGAAGACGTGAGTGCTTAGAGACGACAAATTGTGTATTTAAGGCCGACCTTGCTTTCGAGAGTCTGACTCCAAGTAAATTATCCCTTTCACTCTTTTTGCGAATCGGCTGACATTCTCAAATTATAATCGCCGCAGAGAAAAGTTTCTTCCTTCCCGGGTCTTGACTTTTTCACATTTCTCCTCTGGTCCCCCCACGCCGTGTTACATTACCTTAACTTCCTCAACGATCTCGTTTCCTTCACGCCCTCACCAGACATAAACATACACTCAACCTCCCTTTAATTATCGCGAAAGACCGTTTAGAGAAAAGCTCCCGCAGGTGTAAGCCCAGCGTCTCAGATTATATAAAGGTTCTTTAGGTGGCTGCAGAGGATCTCAACACAGGCTCCTATTGCGTATCCTTCGACTGGTGAGCCTTTATACTTTCTCTTGTTTACATTAGACTGCGATCAGCTTGTTGCAGATCAACAGGCTAGGCAAGATCTGCAAGCTGAAAGGGTAAGGCCTAATTTGATATACTTTGAAATCGCCAATAAGGCTTTTCTCTCAATTGAGATCACTCAAAGCGTTACCCATTCCTAAACTCTTCACGCCAACTTCTTAGAGATTCTTCTTGAGGGCATATCCAGAAGCAGAGAACCGCTCGTCAAAAACAGCTAAACCCCGGTTTGTGAAGCCGCAGCGAAGACCGTCTCGCAACACACATGAAGCGAAAGCTGCCTTGAATCTGGATAAGTCTTTATCCTGGATGATGAGCAGAGCAGCACATTCTTTGAGCATGACAGCGGCTGCGAAAACCAGGAAGCACAGAAGAGCGGTGGCCCGTAACAATTATGATACGCGCAGCCTTACAGTTTGATCCTTTCAGCATCCGCTCGCACCACCATACATACAATGTTCTTTCTCCTAAAGTAATTCTCGACATGTTAGCTGGAGCTTGTTTGTCCTGTAGAGATTTTTTCCGGAGAAGTCTTCATACAGGTAGTACATATGGTATCTGAAGGACGGCACTTTGTCATGATGAACGTGTTTTTGTAGCATACTGAAGCCTATTACAATTGGGAAAAGTGCGTGAACCTTACTATCTCGTTCTGTCCTTGTTTTGAAGGAGCCAAATATTGCAAATTGCTGTTGCTGATAAATCGATTACAGGGTCATGGAGAAACAGTCTCCTCAAAAACAGTAGAATCCCTTATTACACAAGGTTTCTGCAACTTTGCATCGGATTACATAAGTCTCGCAACCACTCAAATAGATCACCTTACAGATCCGCAAACTCGGTGAAAATTGCAAACTGGTCCCAAAGAATACGACGGCGAGGATAGTTTCACAAAACAACTCCTCATTAAAATTCCACATAATTTTCGTACAACTAGAAAAAGTAATAATTAAGACTTCCTTTCACCCACGTTAGTGCGCAGTGTTCACAATAGTTTGCGATCCCGGAGTTCTCAACTCAGAACAAATGCGTTGGCCACCAAGTGTTACCAAAATTACAACGAAACGGCGCGACACGCTTTAAAACGCCTTTGTAACAGTGCGACGCAAGTTCGTTAGCCTGACCAGTCGTCATCCGTTTGGATAAAAATGTTCACGATGGTTGTCGCCAGTGAAAAGTGGGCCTAATAGGAAATGGGAGAATATTAAAGGCAAAGCAGTATTAGTTAGGGTCCGAAGAAAAGAACGGAGTGATCGTGAATAGAGAATTGCACAGGACGGGTCCACAAATTATTTTATTGTCACAACTAACAGTTCTTGTGGAGAGTAAAAGGCGGGGTGAGAGTAGAGGATTTCCTCGTGCAATTCTGGTGCGTTTTTCTCGATTTCTTCGTCACTTCAGTTCTATCCGGGGCCACACAATCGATTTCCATGATTAATTTAAAATTCGAAGTAAATTTTTCGTGAACACTGCCATTACACGCGGTAAAGCAGCTGACCCTCCTAAATCAAGTGGAATACATTGTGACCACAGTATATAGTTTCACAAGATCCGACATTTTCAGTCACCGCTGAATCCACCTCCATACGATGTGCTAAGCCTTCCAAAAGTAGTCCTCAACATGTATGATGCATGCTTGTCCAAAGATCCATCTCCGAGAAGTTTTCTACACAGGTAACAGATAGATAGGGCCATTCCTGAAGATTAATTTTGTGATTATTAATGCTGCTTTCCAGTATACTGAGGTGTATTACGTGTGGGAAAAGCAGGTACTGGGTCAGCATTGCTTTGCTTTTTACGTAGTGAGTTGAAGCAAATATTGCAAATCGCCATTGCCAATTAATCGACTCTAGAGTTACTGAAACGAAAGTCTTCACAGAACACTTAAGAAAATCTTCCAACAGGTAACTATGAGATTTGGCGTCAAATTAGGTCAACAACACTGATGAACTCCATCTTGCAGATCGCGTAAGATTGGCAAAGAATGCAAACCGGGCCATACAACTACAGACGTAAGTAATGGTGAATGAATACTGCAATATTGTTTTCTAATTCCTGATTCCTACCGATCACACATAACAAACTTCAAAACAGTTAGTGGATCGGCTTTGATATGCCGTAGAGTTAAATCGATATCGGGCTCACATCGGTGAGGCGCTGACCACAAGGACGAAAATACATTAAATGCCGATCAAAATATCGGAGAAACAGCGTAAACTCTGACTATTACCGCTGTCAGCACGTTTTCATGTTGTGCTGCTCTCGGGTATATCTCTGAAACACTCAGAAAACCGCCTCATTCAATGCGTGTGTCAAATATGCATCTGACCCGGGTGACTACACCCATCGAAAGGCTCGGTCACAGGGGCACATGCTCCAAACAGCGGCACGTGCAGCTAAATTTCATAGCAGGAGCATGTGCCATAAAATTCAATCGCAGGGGTACGTGCTGCAAGCGTAGTCCCAGCGCTATCGTCAGCAGCTCGCAGACACCAATGGCCCGCCGACGTGCGACGCGGCCAGCTCGCCGAGCACCACCTGGGGCCGTCAGCGGTTGGACGAGGCCTCCATCCGTCGGGCGGGTGAAGTACCGCAAACTTGGGTAATTAAACCGGCGTGCTGACGACCTCTTAGCTCCGTCTCAGGAGTGCAACGTATACTTTCCTTTCTTGGAAAACCGTTTTGTCATCGAGTTGAATGTGCTATCATGCGCTCAGCTTATTTTTGCTCAGCTTAGCTTACGGCTTATTTGTTGGGGCAATGCTGTAATTTGAAACACAATATGGCACGTGCTCTCTAGCAGCACGTTCCCTGACTGTGCTCGAAACCACCTTCTCTTCGAGTTGAATGCATATTCGACACGCACAGTAATGCGGTGATCGTCTGAGCAGTGTCGTGTCTGAAACCCTTTCTGTTACGCACAGAAAAAATATCAGCAACACTGGTGTACAATGCCCTATCTTAAGTGTTTTTCTACTCCAGAGTGCATCTACTTTTCAGGTCACTATACATGCTGTGGTGAGTTTGCATTCTTGTTCACCGGAAGTGGCATTCTGCACCTAGGTTTATTCTCCTCCCTCGCTTCCGCTAAATTCTCATTTTCAGAACGATTCAACGCCATTCTCCAATATGACGGGTACCAGCTCTGATTTCTGTTTTCTGCATTCCACTATAGGTATATAGTGGCTGTCTTCATGAAAACCATAAGCAGGAAGAGGGCGGAACCTCCCCTGGTCGGCGAATGGCAACCAATATTGTGCCTTCCTCTGTCCACATTTCAATAGTGGCGGCCTCATTTTCGTCACCCGTGAGAGCAGAGACAAGTATGGGCAGCCACCCGCAGAAACGGAGAGAGGAGAACGCTGCAGCAAACTGCTGTCTCTCAGCTCCGTTATCACTGCATTCCGGGGCATAGCCTACCTGACCTCTCAACCGTGTGCAGGTATACAGGGAAGTGTTCGTGATTGTTCGTCAGCAAGATATTTATGATTCTCCCGCCGCGTGAGATCGACGTGGCAGGCAGCCACAGCGCTCTCCTTCTACCCGCCAGGTGGCTAGGAACCTTGCTATTCACCCGCCAGGTAGCCTGAAACCTTCCTATGCTCAACTGCCGGGTACCCAGGAAGGTGTAACATCGAAAACTCATCCAACAGCGGGCGGACTTTTTACCTTCCCGGGAGGCTCTCAACGCTTCATGGATACGGGTCATTGCAACGGCTGAAGGTTGCAGTGTTATTGTTTTTAGTGACACTATGCTCAAGAGGGAGACCGTCTCAAGAATAATCGCTATAACTGTTTCTGACATCTGGCGAATCAATGGAAACAGAATCCCAGCGCATTAGACCTAGATTGCCATCAAAGAGGATGCCTTCTCATGACCGCATTTGCCTTTCGACACTTTTTTTTTTTTTTTAGTTTACTCAAAACCAATTATCATTTCAAGCTCTAGCTGCGAGCGCGGAAAATGATATTCAGCATGTGAATAAAGAACTAAAATACACAATCAGTCGCTGTTCCAACATTTGTTTCAAGAACTTTCATTACCAGAGAATTACTAGAAGCTGGATGATCCTCGAACACCTTTTTCCTGAAGTTTCTTTCATCCCTAATTCAGTCCATATTCAGTACTCGGGACCACCCCTCTCCCACAAAACCTGTGACACTCTAACCATCATAATTATTTTGGAGGAATACGGGCCTTGCATGAAGGAGGAAATGGTTCAGAGAATTTATGATAAAGGTAGTTCTAGCAAATTCTCTTGATGGCCTTCTGTTGAAAAAAATAACATTATTTTCTAGTACGCCCAATTCTACAACAAATGGGTAAGCTCGGTGAGTACACGCTGCTTGTATTCTTGCCACAGACACATTTGTAATGGCGAACAGGTTAGGCCAGCATGCCTCACTGCATATGGAGTATTCCCAATGACTGTGGAGGGTTTCCATCATGTGGGGAAAACGGCCGATAGTAAAATTTTTACTTCACTTTTAATGCATATGTAGACAAGAATCTATCGTCTTGTCTGAGCTTTCCAAACACCCTGCACGCTCATTCAATTTCTCTGCGAATCTCCCAGTTGAAACAACTAGATAGTGAAAGTTTCTATAACTGTTTTCAAGAAACAATTTGCGAGCAGTAGCTTGGAAGAGCAGTTCTTTCTGTTCTCGAAATGAATACTTGCATAGTCAGCCTCAGCAACAGTTTCTGACTGCCGCATAAACAAAGCGGAACTGGTTGCGTTGGATTATGTGAAGACTAAGTTGTTCGGCTGAATGTATATTGACGTGAAATCCTCTTGCCTTCTCTCGGAAAAATAGGACAACTAACTGTCGTAAATCGCTCACTGCACGGAAGAAATGCGTCCGTGTCACTTCTTTTCCTTCTGGGCCTCGTTCGAACAACTTTGTATCAGGAGTCACCCTTCATTGAACAATTATCGGGCGAAAGCCCTTGGTATTCACTGCCCCTCAGACGGTGAGTGGCTGTCCCTCAGCCGGTAAATAGGAGGTCCGCTCTAAGCCGGTATTAGTTGCTTACCACGTGAATGATATCGAGCTGCAAGAGCAGATAAAGCCCCTAGTAGGCTCTCTCCCTATTCCCCAGCAAGTTCTGGGCTTGCGTTTCATTTCTGCAGCGGCAAGCCTTACATTGTTTCAAAAATCATGAACTGACCTGCTGTCACGTCCCCACTTGTCAGCAATGAACCGTAAGGGGTGAGGGGTCAATGGATCCAAATCGCGTGACTGATCCATCCGCAAACTGTTCTGCAATGCTCAGTGCCCGATTCAGCTCGAAGCCCATTTCGATCCGCGCTGTACATGAGCCTGCTTCGCTTTAGTCTCTGCCCGATCAGCCGGTGATATGCTCCGCCATTGATTAATGTCTGCCTGCCCACCCCGTAAAGCCATGCCCTCAGTCCGGTAGTGCTATGTCTGCCCGGATCAGCTGGTGACATGCTCCGCCGTGGATTATTGCTCGCCCGCTGACCCGGTAAAGCCATGCCCTCAGCCGGTAAAACGTACATGCCCACCCGGCTCAGCCGGGTAAGACGCTCCGGCCCCAAAATAAGCCTGCCCGCTCAGCCGGCGACCCCACTTCTCCGCCCGCTCAGCCGGTGTTACACATCTGAGGATAGGATCGCCCATGATTATGTACTCCGCCGAAACAGCTGGAGCGAGACGTTATCATTATGCACAAACCTCTACATAGAGTGATGAATGATACAGAGGTCTCCTTCAGTAAAGAAAATAGTATTTTTTCAGTCGAGACTTCTATGCTCAAAACCTAATACTCACGGTATTACAACATTGATATTTTTCCAGGGACGTCGCGACCGAGATCTCTCACCTGAAGACCCTTGGACTGCTTAACATGGTGGGTATGGCAACTGAATATGACGTCTCTCTAACACCAGTAATGGGTACTTTGTAGGTCAGAGTTAGAGGAAAGCAATGCAGAAAAATCAATGGTATTACAGGTGAGAGAAACCGTCTACGTTATGTCCATCTCCTAATCCCCTCTACTAAGTTCCGCTCATATTTACCGCCATTGAAAACTTTTGAGGAACGTTGACCGCGAGTCATCTCAGAGATGTAGGAAGACAAAAGAAATGCTGTAGACAGTGCTTCGTGGATGACTTGCTAAGTCTCAAGTCCTTAAAATGAAACAGAATGGATTCCCTGCTGAAAAACATCTTTTATAGAAAAATTTCAGCAAACTCTGGGCAGCACTCCTTCCGGCTATCCAGTAAGTCTGTTTTTTCATGCAAGAGGATTAGCTTCACTTCAGACCTCTGATTCACCGGAACTCACATTCAGACCCAACCAACCCATTCGACCACAAAGGACCAAACCGTATTCACTCAAGTATGTCACTGCATTTCTAATCAGCAATCTTATCGATTTCTCCTTGGTGCAGTCTAAATATAGTACAAGGCATTTTAACAATAGAGACGAAGGAAGGAGGTTGTCAGCAAGGCGGCCGATCATAACTTACCGATCAGTTAGAACAGCATTATTTCTAAAACAGGAAGGCTCTACAAGATCAAAGAGGGTCAAATGATCCTGCCAAGAAGGCGATAAGGCACCATTATGGGAGGATTCGGATTTGGTTAAACCGGAAAATTGTCTTTATGTTTCTTAGAGGCAAACTCTGGAATCAAGAAGACTGAATTGAAATATGCTCTTGAGTATTACGCTATACCTATAAAGCATCTTTTGAATTATATGGGATTGTCAGCTACAGAAGACAAGTTTCGAAAGGTGCTTGAACAGCTCGTGAGAAATTTGGAGGAAGGTCTGTAAAAGGGAAGCAAGTTGAGAAACTTCTTCAGGCCTTGAAATGTTGTCTTGAAATGCTCCATCGTTGAGGCGAAAGCCATCTTCGGAAACATTTTCAGCAAACTCACAGCGAGTACATTCGACCATTCAGTAAGTCTGTTTTGATCTTCTCACGCACTATGACCGGCTTTATTCTGATCCTCCTTCCACTGTTTCCCACGCTCTTTCTGTGATCCCTATTCAGACCCAACCAACAACGACGGAAGTCACGTTACCCACTAGTGTGAGTCATTTCATACCCAATCATGCAATCGATTACGCCCTAGGAGATCTCTAGTAGGCTCCCGACTTTGCTTTTCAACACCAATGAGCTATCGTTTTTGCTGTCGAAACCTTATGAACACCAGGTATGTTTCGTTCATCCCTGAGGCCCACTGCTCCGCATCGCTGCACTGTGATCATTCGAAAGTGCTTATGTCGGAAGCTTAGCTAGAGATTCTGCTGACTTTACACACGAAAACCTCCATCGGGCAACATACGCCTAGCCACATCTCTGCAAGTTAGCAGTGGAAAAATACCATATGTTAGCGGCTTTGCAACACCAAAGTCTGTGCGAACAGTTGGCCGAGATTCGCGAAATTACATTTAGTTGAAGTCGGGCTCATCCGAAAAAAAGACACAACAAAAGGAATAGTTTTGTGGATTGAAATTATTTCTCATAGAGCATTTTTCAGTCACCAGCGGGCAAATTTGTGTTATTCACTACATGACGACCTTATTCCCAAAAATTATCTAACTTCTAGCAGCTATCTTCTGAAAGTTCATTTTTCTTTGGGAACCATCATGAGAATACAATATGCAAATGCTCTGTTAAGTCTTCAAAGCTTACATAATGTCTGTGGATCATTCAAGTAGGAATCCGCTGAACGTTGCTTGTATTCAGCACGCGGAAAAACAAAGGATGACTTCGATCGAATGATTTCGCAACACCCAACTGCTGACTGCGGCTTCTTACTGTATAACCCAGAAGCACTCAAGCAGTGCATGCTGTGGGCATAGGTAAACGGTCCCTTCTGTCTCAAGCTCTTTCGTTTTTTTTTCTCGGACGCTGATTCAGCAGACTGGGATGAGTGATATAACATACGTGTGCGGTAGATCTTACTGCCCAAAAATAGAGGGCACTGACAGTCATTTATATCTCTTATACTTGGTAAAGCAGTTCTGGCGCGCCCTTCGATGTGAGTGTGTGTAGCCTGACAACTTTATACTTAAAGCAGTGTATGTCCCGATGTGTGTGTGTGTGTGTGTGTATGTGTGCATAAATCCTGCATATCTTTGGAATGGCTGATCAAAACTTGTATGAAATGGTACCAATATTTAGGTGGGTGCGACATGCACGATTACCAAAAATCTGCCCGACTCACTCTACGTGCCTCGCCAACCGAGTTTGTCCGTGGAGCGCACTCTTGGCCGTGGGTCAGATAACCCCCATCGTGGTCGTCTAGCGATGCAAAAATGCAGGGCGTCATAAAAGGTGTGCAGGACCCCAGTGAGGGTGTGGCAAGACGTCGCAGTGTGCAGCGACCCTAACTTCGAGGTGCAGGACGTCATAAAAAGTGATCAGCAGGTCTCTGGGTAGTAAAAGGTGTGCAGGACCCCCAGCGGAAGGTGTGCAGGACGTCACAGAAAGTGTGTGCAGGACCTCGGTGGGAGTGTGCAGGGCGTCATAGAAAGTGTGCAGGACCCAATCGGAGTGTGCAGGACGTCATAGAAAGTGCGCAGGTCCTAAGTAGGGGAATGTGCAGGACCCCAGCGGGAAGTGTGCAGGACGTCATAGAAAGTGTGCAGGACCTCAGTGGGAGTGTGTAGGGCGTCACAGAAAGTGTGCAGGACCATAATCGGAGTGTGCAGGACGTCATAGAAAGTGCGCAGGTCCTACGTAGTGAATGTGCAGGACCCCAGTGGGAAGTGTGCAGGGCGTCAGTAGAAAGTGTGCAGGACCCCAGTGGGAGTGTTCAGGGCGTCATAGAAAGGGTGGCGGACCTCTAAGTCGAAGTGTGCAGGACGTCATAGGAAGTGCGCAGGTCCTAAGTAGGAAGTGTGCAGGACCTTCAGTGGGAGTGTTCAGGGCGTCATAGGAGTGTTCAGGAACTAATCGAAGTGTGCAGGACGTCATAGAAAGTGCGCAGGTCCTAAGTAGGAATGTGCAGGACCCCAGTGGAAGTGTGCAGGACGTCATAGAAAGTGTTGCAGGACCTCAGTGTGAGCGTGCAGGGCGTCATAGAAAGTGTGCAGGACCCTAATCGGAGCGTGCAGCATCGTTTATTTGAAAGTGCGCAGGTCCTAAGTAGGAATGTGCAGGACCCCAGCGGAAGTGTTCAGGGCGTCATAGAAAGTGTGCAGGACCTCAGTGGGAGTGTGCAGGGCGTCATAGAAAGTGTGCAGGACCCCAATTGAAGTGTGCAGGACGTCATAGAAAGTGCGCAGGTCCTGCAGTAGGAATGTGCAGGACCCCAGTGGGAGTGTGCAGGACGTCATAGAAAGTGTGCAGGACCCTCAGCGGGAGTGTGCAGGACGTCATAGAAAAGTGTGCAGGACCCTAAGTCGGAGTGGTGCAGGACCCCAGTGGGAGTGTGCAGGGACGTCATAGAAAGTGCTGCAGGACCTCAGTGGGAGCGTGCAGGGCGTCATAGAAAGTGTGCAGGACCCTAATCGGAGTGTGCAGGACGTCATTGAAAGTGCGCAGGTCCTAAGTAGGAATGTGCAGGACCCCAGCGGAAGTGTTCTAGGCGTCATAGAAAGTGGTGCAGTGACCGCAGTGGGAGTGTGCAGGGCGTCATAGAAAGTGTGCAGGTCCTGACTGGAGTGTGCAGGATGTCACATAAAGTGCGCAGGTCCTAAGTAGGAATGTGCAGGACCCCAGTGGGAGTGTGCAGGACGTCATAGAAAGTGTGCAGACCAGCGGGAGTGTGCAGGGCGTCATAGAAAGTGCAGGACCCTAATCGGAGTGTGCAGGACGTCACAGAAAGTGCGCAGGTCCTAAGCAGGGAATGTGCAGGATCCCAACGGAAGCGTGCAGCACGTCATAGAAAGTGTGCAGGACCCAAATGGTAGCGTGGAGGGCGCTACTCACAGGCCATGTGAAGAACCCAACGGGAGTGTGCAGGACGTCATAGAGAGTGCGCAGGTCCCCAGTTGGAGTGTGCAGGTCACTGAAAGTTAGCAGTGGACTGCAGTGGGAGGTGCAGGACGTCACCAAGAGTGTAGAATTTGAAAAAGGTTTTTCAATTTTTAATGCTAAATCTTAACCTTTGTGGAGAGGGAAAAGATAGGAAAATATGAATCTTGAGTAGAAGCGTGGGATCGCGTTCTTGAGATTGGCGCAGAACTCCTCAAGACATTTTTTGCCAGTTTTAGGACACAAGCAGCAAGCTTCACTTCCGTACCTTCTCTGTTCGCCACTCATTGCAAACTGCTCAGTCATTTGAAATCCCTAACTTCCAAAAACTAGTTTTATATATGTTGCAAGTCTGAGCTTATCAAAATCTGGCACCACAAAACATAAAATTAACCACCTACTAATTTCCCATTCATTGAGTAACAAGGGGCATGATGCTTGGTCAACTAGGGAAACATCATATAATATGAATTTGCGTTTTTCCTTATCATGATAGGAGATTGCAAGTGAGAATAATCGCTTGTCAGAATCTTTACAAATTGGAAGAAAAGGCAGTGGGTAGCGACGTAAGTGAAGGAAGTACAGAAGGGGAACTGAATTCAGCGCCAGTAGCAACCGACGATTTACCGCTGGCTTCTTATGTTTTGCTTTATGATCCCACATTTTCGGATATACCCACGGCCTGCTGTAAAATGTACGGGCACCTTGTTCTGCTCAGGAGAGTACTTTCGGGCAGGCGGGAAGTCGGGGTCACCACCGTTCTAACAAACTAATCCGTCTCAACTTGCGTAGTTGGCTCATGCAAAGTTTCAGTGAGCGAAAACTTCGCTAGGTCTCGCTAGTACTATTTGAGGTTAACATATTTAACCGATATTCATTACTATGAGATACCAAGCGTGTCACGTACGCCACGTAGCAACATCGCGACCTCGTTTGAAAGATACTGTTCTCTGTTCCTCAGTTAACACATTTAGGTGTATCTTCGAATGGAAACAAGCTCCAACACTACTTCAGGTAATCGATTTGATCTTTGACACTGTAGATTGACTAGCCATACAATGTGGGTATAGACAATTATATAGCTTTGTAGTATAAATTTGGTTCAGGCAATGGGAACGTCGGAAAAAATATTTCAATCTCTATTTCATTTTGAAAGATGAATAGACTAACGTGCATGAGGGCTAGCCCACTCCTAGTTTTAACGCTTTTTTCATGTAAAAATGGGGATGTGGAACTTGTTGGATAGTTTCTTGAGCTCCGGCAGTTCACATTGCGCTCAGCTGTCTTCTTGAAGCATCCTGTACGTAATGGCAACGAATTTTCTCGTTAGGAATAGGGAAAATCGTCGTTATAAATCAGATATCCTTTTTGAGGCAGTTAATTTATTTTCTGGGACTGCAAGAGATATTACCAAATGATATTGCCATCATATACTGGTACTCGCTCAAACAATGATTTGGTGAGCACTCCATCAACGCAGCCTCCCAACAATCAGGTATTTGTTGTACACTCCATCATCTGAAATCACGTCTCTAGATGCGTAGAAACGTTATTAGGTTTGACTGCCGATCGCAAAGGCTGCTTTTGTTCATACTGTAGATTCCACTTCCATCAAGTGTGATCATCTTACATAATGATACCGGCCATCTCGTCTGCACCCGAGCCAGATGGTTTTTTTCTGCCATTGCCAGGGTGCCCGTCCGTCTTGATATGGTTTTTTTTTTCAAACATGTACATCTACCATTCCGATGTATTAGGTTTTACCTAACCGAGGACGAAGACTGAAACATTCAGCCTGACATACATGCTCGCAAAACTTGTTGAGATAACTACATTAGTGGGGTCGTAATGGACCTTAGAAGAGCCCTCACGATGTTGGAAGAGCTGAAAGCGAGTTAAAATGACCGTATTTGAGCCGTATTGAATCATAAAATCATCCTTTCCCCGCCCATCGATACGGACTCCGCCCCTCAATACAAATGTTCAAGGCTCGATTACGGTCATTTTGGCTCATTTTTTACGCTTCTAACGTCGTAGGCGTTCCAGAAAGGGCCGCACGAGTACATTAGCGTCGTTATCCCAACGAATTTGTCGCTAGCTCCGCTATTTCAGTCAATGCGGTACATCTCGTCCGCTTCTGGGCCAATATAGAACAAACCGTTATATCTCCATTTCAGTTGATTTTTTACGGTTTTTTCTGTAATCTCTGAACATTTCAGCTTCAAACTTCTCAGATCATAATATCCCATAAAATTGATATCAATTTTGAGCGTGTATGCTGCCTTTAATGATCTGGGGTGTCCCTGATCTGCAATATCTCCCTAAAGTTCCCAGAGCACAGTTTCTTATATGGATTCTATATCAGATTCAATCACATGTGGAATTCATAAGAAAAGCACCGTGTGTCTGGGTGGGGTATGGAGAGTGAGATTATAATTTTTGGGGTTACATGATTTTATTCTTCATTAATTCTATATTCATTCGTTTATCTGTGGATATCCGGCACATCACGGTACACCAGAGATCATGACTCAAACTGCGTCCCCCAATATGAACTGTTTGTGCGCGAGGATGTCCATTGCGATTGGAGAGAAATACAGGCGCGACACGAAACGTCCACCAAGTTTTCGCCTTTAGATTACACTATGTATCACGATTTTTGTTCCTGGCTTCTAAGTGTTATATTTCAATTGCTTATGTCCAAAAGTATGTGATAGAAAATGACTTCTGTTGGGAGGACAAACTTCGCTTATTAACTACAACAGCATTAAGAAAACCTGTTTTTGTGGAATATAGAAAGATTTTTATTCATTTTTTGGCATTATGAACAGTTAAAAACAAAAAATGCAACAAGGAATAGACATACACAGTCGGAAAGCACCAAAAAGGTTCAGAATTGCGTAGATTTTCTATATTTACGATTGTACTGTGAATCACTTCCTCGAAGCTGCACCTAAATGTAGTCCTCCTCATGGTTTCGTTATACTTGACTTACTTACTTAACTTAATCGGTTGGCTTTCGCCTGACGCGGTCATTCCGCATCTTCACCGAGGTGTGCCGTCCTAGTAGTCAGCCGTGTTAATTTTTCACGGTCTTCAGCCACAATTTGAACACATTCCATCCAGCTGTCACTATTCCATTTCCTGCGAAACGAAACATCGCGCCTGAACTTTCTTTCGACGCCGACTGACTTCAAATCCTCTTTAACCACATCCGTCCAGAACTTTTGCCTATGCCCAGGTGGCCGTTTCCAGTCGGTATTCGGAAGCATTTTTACAGCGTGTTGTACGAGACGATCCGGCGTTCTTAGTATAGGCCCGAGCAGTCGAAGTCGACTTTCCATTGCTGCTTGAGATGGCGTTAGGAGATGCTGGCACCTCCCTCGTTTCAAGCGTTGATGTACTGCGGCGATTTCCTTGTAAAGGTTCTTCGCTATGGCATACACGCTGCCAGAAATATCCAAGCAAACGCCTAAAAAACCTCCTCTCCGTTCGTAATCCAATCCCTTTCCATCTGCGTCTTCGAAAGCTGCACCACGTCTCCGATCCGTACATCATGATAGGCGAATAGCGGATAGGTAGACGCGCAACTTGACTTCCTTTCGCGATGGTGGTAGACCACAAACACTTGGTTAGAGAATTAAATGCAGACGTAGCTTTCGCACATCAGTTTCCGAACAATTGCCGCGCTGCATAACTACCATCGTTCTTCAGCAAACAGCCTCCAAATATCAGAAATCGTCCAATTATTCGATACGTTGTCCGTCTACACAAACTCCCGTTGAAGGCCTCCTGAGAGACCCACCACATCTGCTTGCATTTAATGGGACGAAGACGAAGTCCATAGCTGCTGCATACTTCCGGAAACGAGGTTCACAATCCATTGCAGTTTTGCGTTGTTTTCAGCGTGAATAACACGATGTCGCTCGGCGTACTCCAGGTCGACAAGGGAGCATCCTGATGGTGTTGAGATATCACGTCCGCAGGAAACTGTTCTGCAACTCTACGCATGATGTCATCAACGACGAAGTTGGAAAAAGAAAAGGTCCTGCAATGGCTCCTTGCCTTACTCCTGTTTTCACCTCGAAAGCTGACGTAAATCCGTTATACTGTCCTTGGTAACGACTCTCTCCGAGGCTAAGGTCAGGGCTGGTATATTCGTAGGACTGCAGATGAAGAGGATCATAAAAATGTGAAGATTTCGCAGAGCTGTCGAACAGGACGGAGAGAACGGCTCGGAGCAATTTCGTTGCAGTTGTTCACGGCTTCCTAGTTGATCACAAAAGTGAAAGCTATGTATGTGCAGTTGGTGCACTCTCATAAAGAATCAGGCCAAAACAGGATGCAGAATGTCTCTTAAAGCCCATATCATTGATTGGCGTCGAAAAATTTGAACAAGCAAGGCGAGCACTTCTCATCAAGATACGTTGGAGTTTGAATCGTCGTTACCAAGGACAGTATAACGAAACCATGAGGTGAACTACATTTGGGTGCAACTTTGAGAGAGTGATTTACATTACAATGGTAAATCTGTAGAAATCCTTTAGTTTTCTCATTTCTGAACCTTGTTGAGTGGTTCCCTGACTGTGTTCGCCTATTCCTTGTGCATTTTTCGTTTTTACCTGATCATAGTGCCGAAAATGAATAAAAATCTTTATAATTCCACAAAAAGCGAATTTTCTTCTTGCTGTCGTCGTATAAGCATAGTTTGTGACCAACGAAGTCATTATTCACATACATTAGGCATAAACAAATTAAATATAACACCTAGAAGCCAGGAACAAAAAATCTGTATTACATAAACACTGCTTGTGATTTTCTCCAAATTTCAGTGTCCGTAGTCACAAAGCCAAGTTTTGCTGGGATAACAGCGGGATTTCCTGTCTGTTCTAGACCCAACGGTTTAGAAAAACACAATTTTAGCCCAGGAACAGAAAAAGTGAAAATTTGTTACTATAGTGTTATAGAGCATGTTTAGGGAAACTATAATGCCTCCTTGCAAGGAGCCTTGAAAATTCTGGAAAGTCTCATTGTGGCTATCGTCTGGTTTTCTCCAACAAGGGTCTTAGCCAGGAATCTAATTTTTTTTGGTGTCTTTGCGCTTTTGAGGCGTAAAAAGCATAAATGGTTTGATACGCAAACAGAGCCTTTTTAGAATACTACTGACTTCCACCTGGCGACACTCCACCAGTATGTATTTCTGACTCGCACTAAAAATCTACGCTAGCATGAGCCTTCCAATGTACTTTTCTGCCTTTTCAGGTTCTTTAGCTGGCGTCCGCCCGGCGTCACCTCTCACCAGTAAGTATCGCTGACCTGAACTTAAATCCACGCCATCTGTCTCTTTAGTTTTCAATTGCATTTAGACATTAATCTGGGTCCTGCACTTGTTTGGTGAACACACAAAGTCTCCCCTTTTATTATGAACTGAACTCAATGAACGTTTTCAGACGAATTTTCTCACAAAATCTTCAACTTCCTGGAAGTTTCTATTCTGCATTTTGAATACGTATTTTGCAAGGTTCCTTTATTTTTCGGACTATGCGGCTTTCCTAATTTTCGAAGAAGACCCTACAGAAGCATGAGTAGTTCAAAAAGTGCGCAGTAGGTGAGACTGGAAAACAGGTCAGCTCCTGAAGATTTTCGGCTGTGGAGGGAACTTTCCACGGCTACTGTTCTAGCAACCCCCACTGTGCCTCCCTTAGCTCATTCGAATTTCTCAAACGGACTCATTCTCTCAGGAAAATAAGGATTCTCTAAATTAGCGCCAAAACTTCATAAAAAAAAAAACTCTGAAATCATAAATAATGCAAACCCGGGAGCTTCAGATGCCCTTTACTTTATTCGCGTGCTTTCCTTTCAAGAATTGTTTCAGCTTCCCGGTCAAACACCTTCCTCATATACTGGCATAAATCTCCATGTAAAACCCGCGGATTCTGTAAACTGTACAGCAAGTGCATGTGTGCCACAAATGGTTCAAATCTTATTTGATTACAAAGGTACTCTCTGCAAGATAGTGCGTTGCAGTAATCATTATACGACATACCCGAATTCCTGCAGTTCCAAACTTCGCGTCAATTAAGGAGACAAATCGTAAAGGCCAATCGATGCAGCACCCTCGAAAACCCCTGGGCAAGAGTCTTCATGAAATTTGAGAAACTAGCAGGAAACTGGCAACGGAAATTGTCAAAAATGGCCGCTGTAAAATTATACGACATAGGTGATGTTCTCGCAGTGAAATTTATCTATCCTTGACACCACCTGTATCAGTAGTCGTTTATGATAAGAACTATTACAAACACTCAAGTTATTAGTCTTCAGAAAATGTATGGCGCTGTTGAACCACTCTGAAAACTCTGTTTGGTATGTTTCAACCCAGCTTTTTGTGAACGCCCCTTTCAATCTGCGCCCATTCGCGTATAATGGCTAGTTTCAGCGGAGCCACACGCCTCGCATTGTCTGTTCTGGATGTAGATTCACACGTTTTCCACAGGTTGAGGTCCAGAACCGGCCGGCCATCCTAGCAAATAGGCAGGATCGGCCTGAAACCAAGCCTGCGTTGTCCTACTAACAAGAAGTGAAGGCGGAGACAAACTAGAAAGAACTGGAAATGATTTTTCCGGCACATTCTGATAATCTGTGGGGTTCATAGGTCATATCGCAAAAAGCTGGTCCAGCTTAAAACCCCACCTGATTCGCGTCAATGCACTGCTCTTTCTCCTCCAAAGCTCCTATTTCAAGGATAAGTTCTGGTCCTTGTGTGGATCCTTCTTCGAAAACCTTTTTTATCGGTGCAAGTGCGATCCGGAACGAGCTTGATCAATTCTATTACATTTATTTATTTCTGACCAAGCATTCCAAGCATTGGAGAGATCTGACAAAAGGACCCGAACTTATCCTTGAGTAGGAATTTCGGAGAAAAAAAGAATAATGCGTTGACCCGGATCCGTGGGGTTTCAAGCTGGACAAGCTAATAGCGAAATGACCTATGGACTTCACAGATTATCAGAATGTGCCGAAAAATCATTTCCAATTCTTTCTAGTCCGTCTCCGCCTTCACTTCTTGTCAGTAGGACAACGCAGGCTTCGTTTCAGGCCGATCATGCCAAGTTGCTAGAATGGCCGGCCGGTTTGCAGGATGTCAACCTTGTGTAAACATGTGAGGTATTCTTGGGCGTCGAATTTACATCCAGAACAGACAATGCGAGCGTGTGGCTATGCTAAAACTAGCCGTTATAAGCGAATGGGAGCAGATTGAAAGGGGTGTTCACAAAAAGCTGGGTTGAAACATACCAAACAGAGTTTTCGAAGTGGTTTAGCGCCAAGATATTTCTAAAGCCTAATAACTCGATGTTTCTAGTGGTTCTTACCATTAAAGGCAGGGTTCGCGATAAAAACAGTTTTTGAGCTCTCTGATGAGAATGTAGATTTGGGAATTACAAAAGTAAAAATAAGTGAGAAGCCCCTGAAATTCGCGGGGAAAACGCTTGAAAACAAAGAATAACGGCTAATTACCGGAGTCGGCCGGCCCCCTAATTAACGCGGTTTTCATTAATGCTTATTAATGATATTTATTTTGCTGTTAAAGAAGTCAGCAGTCTCCAGAAATGTTCAGAAATTACTTTAGAAGCAAAATAAATCTTGACAAAGCAGGCTTTTACCCAAATCTCGATAATTGGGGGCGGGAGGACACCAAGCCATAGCTTGTTCCTGAGCGTTTTTTCTCCAAATTTTTACTTAGTGTCACTTTTGTGATGGCCAGTTTATACCATTCCATAGGTATGGCATAACAACTGATTTTATCGAGAATCCTGCCTTTAACGAACTGATACAGATGGTGTAGGATAGAAATTTCTGCGAGAACATCAGCTATGTCGTATAATTTTGGAACGGCCATTTTTGACAATTTCGGTTGCCAGTTTTGCTAGTGGCTTTAATTTCATAAAGATTCGTACCCAGGGGTTTTCGAGGGTGCTGCATCGAATGGCGTTCCCGTTTGTCTCTTTAATTGACGCGAAGTTAGGAACCGCGGAAATTAGGTATGTCGTATAATTTTGCAACGCACTGTATAAGAGCTATAATGACAATTTCTGGAGAAACACGTGGTTTATTTAGTATGAAGAACTCTACAAGAAATGGGAGTGTACGGTGAGCCATGTTTTAATTTATAACTTTTTCATATGGTTGGCTCCATCTTTGCAGTGTCCTCTTGATGGTCACCATAATTACTCTCTTCGGAGTGCTATTCCTCCGTTTTTCTTCGACTTACACCAAAGAGAAGTACCGCAAGAATTGAGATATGCTACACACACACACCAACTTGTTAAGAAAAAAGAAAAAGGCCTTCCTATTTCACTTGCAACAATCATACTTTGACCAGTATTTGTCGGTACTCTAACCATGACTGCTAAAAAGATTACCAATAAATTAACCAGGATTTTTTTTGTTAGATGTACGATTCCAAAGAGTAGTCGATAATTGCACATTCTTTCTTAGTTATGGGATTCAAAGAACATCTGAACATTTACAGCTAACCAGTCGAGTTCAAAGCCATATCAGAGCAGATCTCTGCAAAAGGTGTTGTGCCTCCTCCAACAGGTGACTATAGCTTTCAATTGGATTCCTCCCAATGAGATCAGCTTCTTCTAATTAATCGCTTTTTGCAGATCCGTACCAAAGGTAGATGGTGTCAAAAAGGACTACAGGTAATCAATAGAAAACTGCCAGCACTCTGAGATATCCGACTTATTTGATGTGGTGTTATCCGAATCAATCCAAACTCAACCTAAAATTAGACATGGGAACAGCGGATAATCCACTCTTCAAAATCCGTTTGCTCTTACGAGGGTTTACTCCGTCCTATCATTGGGTATCAACCGTTTTGTGCCCTATTTGACGATTCAGCTATCTTCTCTGAATGCGCGCTCATCATAAGTACAGTATATATCGGTGCCTTATGAGGTTCACAGTGAACCAAACCTACGCCAGAGGCCATGTGCGGTTTCAAGACAAAGATTACTTGTTGAAGGTGTTGAATTTCAGGTCGGAAATCGTGATCCTTGGCTGCCATCAAACGAGACACAAAAGGTAGACTTGAAGGCAGTGTTCACGATGAGAATCGTTTTTCTGTTTTTCCGCCTATCTTGAAGACGGTCCCATGCTGATTTCAATGATATTTTTGGAATCGTACAAGACCTTCTAGGAACGGAGTTATGGTCTCTCAAAAATTGAGCTAGGGAAGCATGCTGGACGAGTTGCACGAGGCTTGAAACTTCCGTCTTTTGTAGCCGATTTTGCGGGCTGACCTGAGCAAAGAGAGAAGTTGAGAATGAAGGGAAGAAAGGAGCTATTGATCGGAAACCATCGCTCATCTCACAATCTTGAGCATTCATTTGTTCACGTCGGTGGGCGTGGAAAGTGCATCTGGGGTGTGACGAGCTGACGGGTGTCCAACATTGGGGCCGTAGGGGACCGTTCCGAGCTCATTTTTCTCAGTTTTTTCGACGTTAGAGTTGCGCTAGGCCCCGCAGCTGCCGATAACCACCGGAAAGTTAGACATGGTTTTTATCGTGGACACCGCTTTTGACTCAAGTTCCGATGTTTAATTTTGTTTATTTTCATTCTCCAAGAATTAATTTCAGGGATCGCCGAATATGTTGTGGAAAATCGAATTAATTAAGGTAGCTCATTTCTTTCCAATTTTCACAACATCCTCCCATGTTGAGCAACATCCTTTCAGGCAGAACACCACTAGCCCTCTAAACATCCTTATATTCTGTTCCGGATTGAAACTTATTTCTGTTTAGCGCGTGCGTCTGGGCGCGTATGCTATTTCTCCTTCTCTCTCACACTTTTTCGCCTTCTATCCATTCGCTCCGCATAACCCTCATAATAGTGAGAGACTGACTACTTCATGCTTCTCTCGCTTAAAATGGCGCTGTGATCCTTACAATAATTAAGGGTTGAGTTCTACCATCTTTTTCCCACCGAAAATAGAGCCACACTGGACACCCATGTATCCTCTGGTTCCGAGCCAGATTTACTCTGTTCCCTCGCGCGCTTGTGCGGAGCGAGGGTAGAGACAGCGAGAAATTGTGGGGAGAAGGAGACGCAGCGTACGCACGCAGGCGCACGCGACGAACGGAAATAAATCACACTCGGAAACAGAGGGTACACCGCGAAGCGGCGTGGTTGTTCGCATTTGCAGAAAATAACGCGGCGCCTCGCAGCCTTCTACTGACGTGTTGCTGGCATACCTTGCTACCCACCAGCTGTTGGCGCGATTAGTCGCTTCAGGGCTCCAACGTGTAACTCGCTAGGGAATTATAGAAGCGATTCACTGATTTATTCTATAGGTTGCTTTATAATGCGATTGTAGTGGCACTTGAGACTTTTCTCAAATTTAATGATGATAGATTTTACGCAGTCACTGACTACAGTAGTCTTTCTAAACTTGTTTGAGCATTTTTTAATTTGTACGGGGGCTTCCTCGTTCAAAAAAAAAAGAAATCGACGAATCCTGAACCTTTTTAATTACTCTTGACCACAACGGACTACGGTGCATCTTATGAGCATGCGCCACAGCGTCAATGATACTCTGGAAAAATGAAAACATTTGATTTAAAGAGAAAAAATTCTGATTCGACAATGTCAGTCGATTTAACATCCCTTATAACCTTATAACATTAATTGGTTGTTTCCATAGTGAGAAAATTCTACGCCGTTCGAGAGCTGCACCGAAAAAACTTTCGAAAAAGTTCAAAATCGGAGGGTTATAGGGTTGTTTTGCATGATAAAGCGATGTATGGAGAAAAAACACAAAATTGTGTTGTTTTCCGATTCATATTGATTACAGCACAAACGGCCTGACATGTGCGGTCTTCCTGTTCCACCTTCTGTACCTTCTGTTAAAGGCAGCATACACGCTCGAAAATGATATCAGTTTTATGAGATGAATCGAAGGTATGAAGCTGTTGATATTTAGAAATGACGAAAAAACCGGAAAAAAGTTCGACTGAAATGAAGATAAAATGGTTCGTTCTATATTGGTCCGGAAGTGGACGAGTTGTACCGCATTTCCTGACATAGCGGAGCTAGCAACAAATTCGTTGGGATAATGACGCTAATGTACTCGTACGTCCCTTACTGGAACGCCTACGCCGTCAGAGGCGTAAAAAAGTATCCAAAATGACAGTAATAGAGCACAGAATATCTGTATTGAGGGGCGGAGCCCGTATCAATGGGCGGAGAAAGGATGGTTTCGTTACTCAATACGGCTCAAATACGGTCATTATAATCGTTTTTGACGCCTACAACTTCGTGAGGGCTCTTCTAGGGCCCGCACGACCCCACTAATGTAGTTATCTCTACAACTTTTACGAGCGTTTATGCTGCCTTTAATAAGAAGGCGCACTGATCCACCGATTCGGGCATTCCTCAGTCGGAAATTGTCGTTTCCCATCAGAGAAGTTGAAATAGCAAAGAGCTATGCCACACTTGTCATACAGTCTTGCCTTCTGCAACGAGGAGTTTGATTCACGAATATCAAGCAATATACATGCTACCGTCTAGATGCCCAGGCTCCTGGAGGCTGTGAGCAAATACTGTTCACTCTGATCAGCCTCATTATTACAGGCACCAGGACCAGATCTCCGGTGAAACGTAAAGAGCTCTCATTTAAACTCCTAAATGCAAAAAATTCTTCGCCTGCATGAGTACTTGCTCTGACAAAACTCGTTTGCGATTCGTAAGAGATTCGGGAAATTCTTGGGTTGAGGGTCTGATTTGGAGAATCAGTAGGCGGAGCGGAGGTGGCGTTAGTCAATGCGTGTTATCGCGTGCGCAGTGCCGCCAGACGACGGCTACCGACGTAACGTTGAAGCCAAAATCAAACCAGCGGTACATACGAGCTGTCTCGGGGTGGGTTGCTAGACCGATTCATTTTCATTGTTCAGTGTGCACTCCTTTCGGCCTCTGCACTTCGAGTTGAAGTGAAATGCGAGTGCCTCGCGCTTGGCTATCTTCTGCACCAACACGGGGTGCTTTATCCTCGGGAGCAGGCAGAGAGGCGGAGCATTCAGTTGAATCTGATTGATTTTTGAGAGCACAGAAAGTGCAGACTTGGCTAGTCCAGGTGAGTGTATAGGCGGTTGGCATAGAGTAGTAGGAGGGGCGCACGTGGCGTGTATGGCGTTATCGATTTTGTCTCAGTGGTTTAGCATTCCTGTTCAGAGAGCTTGCTTTCCGCAAAGCTGGGAGCATTGCGTTCGCCGTCGTAGGGTTGCCTCTGTCCCTTCTGTGACGTCATCAGTCGTTTAGCATCCCGCCCATTTCACTCAACCGTTCTTTGACGGCGTTCGTATGTGTTGTTTTCGATCAACGCGGTGGCTCAACGCCTCGCTAACGAAGGCTGCTTTGAGAGTGGGTTGTGGGAGAGATGACATTCGAGTAATGGAAGAAAGGCTAATTTCTATTGTGGATTTTGATGCAAAAACCGCGAGAAACACTCTCAAAGCAACATCTTCGTGAACAGCCTTCGTTAGCGAAGGCGTTGAGCACCCCTTTGATCGAAAACAACACATAAGAACGCCGTCAAGAACGTTTGAGTGAACGGGATGCTGAACGACTGATGACGTCACAGAAGGAACGGGGCAACCCTCCGACGGCGAACGCAATGCTCCCCGCTTTGCGAAACGGGTCACCGAACGGGATGCTAAACCACGAGACAAAATCGATAACGTCATACACGCCACGTGCGCCACTCCTGCTCCTATGCCAACCGCTATACACTCACCTGGACCCTAGCCAAGTCTGCACTTTCTGTGCTCTCAAAAATCAATCAATTCAACGAATGCTCCGCCTCTTGCCTGCTCCCAGGATAGAGCACCCATGTTGGTGCAGGAGAAGCCGAGCGCAGGCACTCGCATTTCACTCAACTCGAAGGCAGAGCCCGAGGAGTGCGCACTGGACAATGAAATGAATCGGTCTAGCCCCACCCCGAGACGGCTCGTATGTACCGCTGGTTTGATTTTGGCTTCAACGTTACGTCGGTGCCGTCGTCTGGCGGCACTGCGCACGCGACCCAACACGCATTGACTAACGCCACCTCCGATTGCGAGCTCCGCCTACTGATTCTCCAAATCGGCGACCCTCCGACCCAAAATTTCCCGAATCTCTTACGGGGCCTCAAACGAGTTTTTGCCAGAGATGGTTGTATGGGAGAGATGACATTTGGATAATGGAAGTAAGGCTGAATTCTAATGTGAATTTGCAAAAACCGTGAGAAAACACTCTCGAAGCAACGTCTTCATTGGCAGTGTATCAAATGTTTGATAACACCAATGTGTTTAGGGTAGCCGCAATGCTTCTCTTGATATAGATGAAGTCATAAATATGGTCAGTGGTTTTTTCTTTTCGCATCTACGAAACTGACTAAACATTGTTCTCCTTTCTGTAGCCTACGGGCCCTATCAAAGTCAAAGCTTCACAGAAACAAGTACGGAAGGTTGGTTTTCATATAATATTTCTTTCTGCGGCGTAAATTCAAAGAGGACTTGAATCAAAACACCCAATCAAACACTTGGAATAGTTTCAGCAGTGAACCAACGCCAAGTGCAAGATACGTTGATAACGTTCTCTACAGTGTGAAAATTACCAGGTGAATCCGCTCAGACAGTTTTTTGAGAAAAAAAAACTCGCTTCAACACCCGGTCAAGTCAGAGTTTTTCGTCTCCAGCGCAAAAATATTGTGAAGACTCGTCAGTAAGCAGACTCAAAGTGGATTTCACAAGGTAGCTGAGTTGAATACAAAACTTAGATGTCAGGCAGGAATCGAACCCGCATTGCATCGCTTACCGGGCGAGAGTGTTACCATTACACTACCGACACCAATGTTTACCAGATCATACCCGTTAACGGGTGATTGCTGTTGTGCCTACACAGTTCATGTGTGAATAGCTGAGGGATGCAGAGCTGGGTGTCGGTAGTGTAATGGTAACACTCTCGCCCGGTAAGCGATGCAATGCGGGTTCAATTCCTGCCTGACACCTAAGTTTTGTATTCAACTCAGCTACCTTGTGACATCTTGTGATTACATATCATGCCAAAAGTAAGGCATCAAAACATTCTTAAAACATAAAAAACAACATCAAAGTGGATTGTTTAATCCCGAGAAACGGGACAGAAAAATCTTCGTCTTTGTAAGAGTGTCGGAAAAACCGGCCAACAGTGCTAAGCAGTGGCTAAATTTGTAAGAAGCCTTACATATTGGTAGACTTTCATGGACCTATTACAGTTCCTCCATCAACACCCCAAAATTCAATAAATTTCTTTTCAGATGCGCCTTCAAAACTCGTCATCGGTACCGTATCACCGGCCTTTCCCGTCCAGCTATAACTTCTCTGCTTATCAATATCCCTATCCACTTAGCTCATAATCTGAACTCTGGTTCAGTCTACTTGCATTTTAAATTGTCAACTAAAATTATTGCATCCCACTGAAGAGGACCCAATAAAGTCTTGCATATAATAAAATGATCCGGTTTTCAAAGAGGAATGAATGGATTAAAGTTTTGCAAGTACACCATACGCCACGAACACGAGAGTTCGAACACTCGTGAAGGTACGCAATCTTCTGCAGGAAGTACTAGCTTGCTATATCGAGGAGATGGAGTCTGCAAGCG
This sequence comes from Aplectana chamaeleonis, assembly GCA_029168955.1. Taxonomy (NCBI): domain Eukaryota; kingdom Metazoa; phylum Nematoda; class Chromadorea; order Rhabditida; family Cosmocercidae; genus Aplectana; species Aplectana chamaeleonis. The sequence continues at coordinate 178,092 of JAPDOI010000580.1, forward strand.
AATTCCGACTTGGATGACAGTTGAGGTGATGCGTAAAATCGCATTCAAAGCCAACACAAATCTGAACCGTGACGTAGAAGCTAACATATTTGCCGATGCGCGGAACTGCGCACTCCAGACAATGCCCTCCTTATCCTGATAAACGTTGTGTAACTGCGGTGCTCACAAGGGGACTATTATAAGTCATAGTACCATTCCAAATGAAATGTTTTTTCTAGAACCAGGTTTGGACGTAGAGCCCGAATATGCCCATCGCAGCTGCCTAGACTCATTCTGGAAGAAGTTATGACAGTTTTCAAAGCTCCGCAGGGAGGTTAGGGCACCACTCATGAAATTTTTAGGGTGATATATTTTTTTCCGGATTTCGCTGAAAACATGTATGTAAGGATAATCTGGGGTTCGCTTGTCGAAACTTTGAGGTTTGCTGTAGGTTAAGGTAGGTAACATGTTCGGTCTTCCTGACGTTTAGTCGAAGGTCGAAGTGCGCAAGACCCACTCCAGGCCTGTGCTTTTTGCTCGAGATCGTTTTTGTCCTCAGGAACCACCATCACATCATCCGCATACAGCAACGTCCACGGTGCCAGCTTCGGCAGGTTTTTCGTGACTGCATCCATAACAATGACAAACAGCAGTGGGGATAGGGGCGAGCCTTGGTGAACACCCACTGAAATCGGAAATTCTTTCGACGTGCCAGCGGCAGCTCGTCCGCAGCTCGTTGCGTCGTTGTAGAGAGCTTGCACCCACTCAATGAGTTCTTCAGGCACAGAATGCACTCGCTGGGCATACCATACATATAACCTCATGCTGAACACGCCTTCTCCAAATCGATGAAAGCAAAATGAAGCGGTTTCTTCTTCTCCCGATGCTTCTCAGTCAGGAGTCAGCGGCGTGTATGACATCGGTGGTGCCACAAAAGGAAACCAATCCACACTGGGTACTGGACAGCTTCACGATTTCTCGAATGCGACCATCGATTATTCGCTCAAATATCTTCATGCTATGAGAGAGTAGTCGTATAGGCCGATAATTGACACAGTCAGCTAGGCTGCCTTCCTTTTCCAGATTGGAATAGTTGTGGTTTGTTGCCATTTGGCCGGGATTTTCATCTCTGTGACGACCTGGTTGAAGAACTTTGTCAGCCAGACTGCTGAATTCCAGTGTTTCGACTTCCACAGCTCGGCCGCGATATCATCAGACCCAGTCGCCTTACCAGGTTCTCAGCAGCATCCTCCGCTTCAGCGCCAGGCTTTCTACTTCATCATCCGTCAGATACGCTGTACCGGACCATAGCAAGGCACAGCTTAGGGGATGGGAGGATGATCAATTTCTTCCCTACATGTTCTCTCAAAGTAGTTGCGCCAACGTTCCAATACTTTCTTGCGATCCATCAGCAGATCTCCACGCTCATCATTAATGCCATGAAACTTTTCAATGTCTTCCGCTTGGTGTCGGCGAGAATTAGCAAGAAGATGAACCGGCTTTCGCCATCCCTCGTGTCAAACTTCCTAGGGGGTCGTTTATACTCCCACCGCCGAGCGGCGCGGCACAGTGTATTTCTGTGATATCGATCGTGCTGCACCGCCTGATTAAAAAAATTACAGAAATGCATTGCGCCGCTCGGCGGCGGAACTATAAACGACGCCTAATGACTTCATTATAGTGAGCGGCTTTCGCGACGGCTACAGCTCGCTTGGCATCTCTTTTACCATCACGATACTTCTGCCAGTTCACGGCTGTCTTCTGGTGTAGGAAGGCGTGGTAGAGGCGCTTCTTCTCACGCACCTTCTCCTTGACATCGTCCGTCCACAACCATGTCTGCTTATCTATCTTACGACGACCAGGTCTTGTTACGCCCAGAGCGGATCGTGCCTTCTCTGCGTTGACCGCAGTTGCGTTTTGCCATGTTTGTGGTAACAAGGGTAAGCTCAATTTGCGGAACAAAGTTAAGCTGCTGTTCTTTCAGTCGCCACCACTTGATACGAGCTGGCCCACAGCGTTCGTAACGCCTTTGCTTCGGTGGGGCGATCTTGATGGAGCAAATCAAGGGTCGATGTTGGGTAGCGACCGACTCGAAAGGCACAACCTTCGCATCGGTGACGAGATTCCGATCGCGAAGTCGAACGAGAATGAAATCAATCTGAGTCTTGTTATTGCCGCTATAGAAGGAAATCAGGTGCGAAGGACGCTTGCGAAAGCTTGTATTCGTGATCACGAGATTATTCGAGTCTGCGTACTCTAGATTGCGCTCCCCATCGTCATTGCGTGTTCCGTATCCGAAGCCTCCATGACAGATATACCCCTCCTTTGTCGTCTCGACGTGACCATTCAAATCTCCGGCGAAGATTATGGTGTCTTCTGCCGGAACTTCTGCAGTCTTTTCGTGGAACAGCGCTCAGAAATCATCCCTCGCCTAAATGCATCCCGTCAGCGGAGCAAAAGCTGAGAACACATGACAACGATGTTTTTCAGTGACAACAACAATCTTCATGAACCGGCTATCAAAACGCTCCACTTTAGCAATCGAATCCCAGAATCGTTGAGAAACAATCACGGCAACTCCGTTTGCGGTCCCTCGGGCTTCCTGTAGATGGTCTTCGAAACCACATCCAATGCTCCTTCGACTCGCTGCGCGGACCATCTTGTCCCACTGAACAGCACCCAGATTCATCCTGCGACGCTCCGGAGTGCGGCTGCTAACTCACACGAGCGATCCCGGACGCAATCGTTCCTACGTTCAGAGTTGCAACGCGGGTCTCTCCGGCGACGTTGTGGTATTTTCGACCAGCTTTAGTCGTTGCCCTCTTATGCCGTCCTTGTATCAGAGACCTCGCATACTCTTCTCTCTCACATCTACCGGGCCTTGTGAATGAGCTGTCGGTGCCCTGGACGCCGTAGCTTTTGTACGCAGATCTGGCGGTATGAGCCACCACCATGTGATGTGACTTTGGTCCTCCATCGGCCGGCCCGTCACGTAGAAGGCCTGTCGCCGGTACACGAGTGTCCGCGATCAGCTCACCCCGACAATTGCCGGGGAGTCTCCAGTGGCACCAACTGGGAGGAACGGACTCGCCACCTGATAACTGTCTCCTCTACCGTGTTAAAATTACCAGGTGAATCCGCTCAAACTTTTTGTGGAAAAAAATTGCAACGACACCTGGCCACGTCAGAGCTTTTAGTTCCTAGCGCAAAAATATTGCGAAAAATTTTCATTAAGCAAACAAAAAGCCCAATGTTCAATCTCAAAAATGCGTACGGAAAAGTGTTCATGTTTCCGAGAAAGTCAAAAAACCGACCAACAGCGCAAAGCAGTAGCTAATGTGATGGCACACCCTGAACGTTTGCTTAGTGGAAAAGCTAAATATGTGTATATACTTCTGTAGACGTATTACAGTTTCTACACAAACACTCAGGAATTGGAATAATTTATTTTCAGGGACGCCTCTGAAACTCTTCATTGATACAATATTACCGACCACTTCCCGTCCAAACAAAAAATCTCTGTTAATCAAGATCGCTATTCAATCAGTTCATTATCGAACTCTATGTGAAACTTCTTGCATTCTGAATCTTAAACAAAATTAGTTGGTCTTCCCCTGAAGGGGGGATCAAATGAATTTCATAACTTGATGAAATGCTATGGCTACCAAAGAAGAATTGAAGGAGTTGAGACTCTGCAAAGCTGGCACAAGGCATGCCAACGAATTACGAGATTTTTCTTACACTTCTCGAGAGAATTCTGCAGGAAGTAATACTAGCCAGCTGAATAAATGAGTCGCGGAGAAAAAGTCGACAAGCAACATGCGACTTACAGTGGTAGCTTAAGCTGTTTATGCGCAAAATCGCGTTTAAAACCAATTACGAACCTAAATTTAGTAGCTGAAAATCTTGAATATGCGCGAAAACTACGCACTACGGAAAATTCAATGCTTATTGATTATCTTGACGACCGTTGGAACTGGTGAAACTTTGGTGCTACGCAAAAGCCATGCATTTAACGAGACACTTCACTTACTTTTGACTTAATCGGTTGGCTTTCGCCTGACGCGGTCATTCCGCATCTTCACCGAGGTGTGCCGTCCTAGTAGTCAGCCGTGTCCATTTTTCACGGTCTTCAGCCACAATTTGAACACATTCCATCCAGCTGTCACTATTCCATTTCCTGCGAAACGAAAACATCGCGCCTGGAACTGCCTCTTTCGATGCCGAGTGACTTTAAATCCTTCCTTTTGAACCACATCCGTCCAGAACTTTCGCCTACGCCCAGGTGGCCGTTTCCAGACAGGATTTGGAAGCATTTTTAAAGCGTGTTGTACGAGAGACGATCCGGCGTTCTTCTTAGTATATGCCCACGAGCAAAGTCGAAGTCGACTCTTCCATTGCTGCTTGAGATGGCGTTAGGAGATGCTGGCACCTCCTCGTGTCAAGCGTGCTGATGTACTGCGTCGATTTCCTATGTAAAGGTCTTCGTTATGGCATTAACACGCGGCCAGAAATATCCAAGCAAACGCCTAAAAAGCTTCCTCTTTCCCGTGCAATCCAACCTTTTCCATCTGCGTTTTCGGTGCTGCCCACGTCTCCGATCCGTACATCATGATAGGGGCGAATAGCGGATAGGTAGACGCGCAACTCTGACTTCCTTCGCGATGGTGGTAGACCACAAACACTTGGTTAGAGAATTGAATGCAGACGTAGCTTTCGCACATCGTTGCACGAATATCCGCTGCATAATCTACCATCGTTCTTCAGCAAACAGCCCAAATAACAGAAATCGTCCACCAAAGTTCGATACGTTTGTCCGTCCACACAAACTCCAGTTGAAGGCCTCTTGAGAGACCCAACATCTGCTTGCATTTGTCGGGACGAAGATTACGAAGTCCATAGGCTGCGGCATACTTCGAAACTGAGGTTCACAATCCTTTTGCAAGTTTTGCGTTGTTTTTCAGCGAATAACACAATGTCGTCGGCGTATTCCAGGTCGACAAGGGAGCGTCCTGATGGTGTTAGGATCACATCCGCAGTGAAACTGTTCTGCAACTCTACGCATGATGTCATCAACGGCGAAGTTGAAAAGAAAAGGCTCCTGCAACGGCTATTCCCTTGCCTTACTCCTGTTTTCACCTCGGAAAGCTGACGTAAATCCGACAGGTGTACGAACTGCTGCTGTTGTTCCTTTGTTCATGTCCTGGATTAACCGAACATACTTTTCCGGGACTCCATCTGCTCGCAGAGCATTGAGCAATCGATCACGATGAGGAGAGAGGTCGAACGCGGCTTCAAAGTCCAAAAAGCAAGCTGTAATGGCTTCTTGAAAACCGCTGCCACGATTCAATTACTACTTCTCTTCACGACGAACACTTGGTCGATGGTCGATCTTCCAGGTCGAAACCGGCTTTGCTCATCTCTGGTCGCGTTCCTTCACGATGCTTTGATAAGTCGCTCGAGAATGATACGTTCTAAAAACCTTGTACATGACACGAAGTGCAGAGAGATTCCTCTGTAGTTCTTAGGATCCGTGACGGATAGCTTCAGAAGGAGGTACGATGATCGCATGTCTCCACGAATCGGGTATCCTCTTCGCTCATCCATATGGCACGGATGGTGTTGGTCATTTCACGAATCCCAGACGGAGGAAGAGCTTTCAGCATTTCAGCAGTGATAAGTTGCCGATCTCCACCTGCCTTTCCATTCTTCATTTTCCGGACACAATCCAAAAACTTCCAGACTCAGTCGGCGGTTCCTCACTGACATCGTAATGTGCTCTTCTGAACATGCGGAGCTCAGTACCGATTGGCGCTGGACGATTCAGTAGTGAATCTGGAAGTAATCCTTCCATATTGGCAGCGTCGCATCACCAACTGCAACTCCATTGGTAGTGAACTCAAGACAAGGTGAGAACATCTCTTCATCTCTCCCGCTACTGTCGCAGCAACGTGTAGTAGCTTCTCTTCTCGGATTCTTCTCCTCCCAAGCCTTCTCGAACTCCTTAGCTCTACACGTCCACTCTCGTTCGCGGTCACTTTGAAGCTGCCGACACGCAACTTCCTCCTCAGACGCTTCTCCTCCACGAAGTTTCCTGCAGTTCGGAGAGCACATACTCTGTTGTAGGTAGATGTTGTTTCTTCTGAGACGTAGGCGAACTTCTTCTTAAGGCTGTACAACCGGGAGTGCTCTTTCGAAGCGTCCTGGATGCCATTTGACAAAAGAACCCGCGTCGCAAAGTTTCTTCTTAGTCCGTACTCCGATGTGGAATAGAAACGCGTTGTCGGAAATTCCTTCTGCACTCTTCATCTCTGAGACTTATGTCAATCCTCTGGAGAGGCTGAGCCCTCGCTTCCTCTTAGTGAATCCCCTCGCAGTGAAGTTCAACAGAACAGGACGGTGATCCGAATCGAATGCGACATCCCACACAGCTTCCAGATCTTCGAATGTCCGGATACTGGAATATTCCTCGTCAGGACATAGTCAAGCTGTAGTTTCAAAGTTGTCATCTTCCGCTTCCGCTGCTCTTTCTGGAGATAGCCGGGTTGGTCCCTGCCACGTAAGCTGGATGGCGGCGATGATTCTCCTCGGAATGTCGATGCAATAATCAGACCACTGCGTTCACAAAGTCGACAAGGCGGTAGCCATTGTCCGATGTTTTTCCGCTCCACTGGGTGAACCATTTACCGAGTACTTCGGATTCCTGATCAAGTCCCATCTTCGCATTTGCGTCAATCCCCACGACAACAGCATGTTGACAAAGGGGTATCCCTGGCCAGCAACGTATTGAAGTCTCATAAAACGCATCCTTCGAATTGTCTTCGGCGGTTTCAGTGGGCGCATGAGCACTCACTATCCACAGATTGAATCCTCTGTGATCCCCGCAGTCAGTACGAATGCATTCCGACAACGACGTTGAGCCGAACTCCTTGACCATACCATTGAAATCCTTCCTTACAGCTATTGCACAGCCTCCCGACTCTCCTGCATCGTCAGCGTTGCCGCAGTAAGATGGTGTACTCCTCCGGACGCTGACGACGGGTCTATCTCTGAGGCGGGTTTCCTGCAAAAGCAGCAAACGGTGCATGGAAATAGCTCAGAAGTCTGGATAGCGCAGTTTTTTGGATATCACTCGACAGCGATCGACAGTTCAGGGTGGCGAAATTGTGGCTTGTGGCCAAAGACTCCATGACTTCTAGGTACGGATCCTAAGGTGTTATGGACCAGGAGGGCCTTAGGTGTGCCGGACGGCGACACCTTTATGCAATGTGTGGGATACTTTCATGCGATATAGTCGTGCACGCTATATCGCTCGAACGTTCCCTGTGTACACTCAAACGTCTGCTGGGTTCAGTAGAAGCAGGGGCACCAACGAGCAGGTACCAACAGACTTGTATACACACCCCCTTAACGAGACACACAATAACTTACATATAGCACAGTGCTTATATCGTGCCTGAACACCACTAGGCCACAGCCCTGCGACAGTGCATGGGGCCCGGAGGAGCACAACAATCCTCCCTCAACGTCATTCGAACTTCTCACTCGGCTGACGAAGACTCACCACGGCCAACGAACTACGATGCTTCTTTTGATCCTACCGTGGAGTTCTCCCTGTCCCGGAATCGTCTTCTCGAATACTTTGCTTTCTGCGACGTTTTCGCGATCAGCAGGGACATGCTTTCAATGTGATCCGTCCGACTAGTTTCACTAGCTGAGTGTAGGTCTGATCAATAAGCTCACAACGTGTTCTAAAATCACGATATACCATGAAAGCTCCCTATCACGCTGAGATGCTACCGCGATATTGTGAGGTGACTATGAGAGTTACTTTTATAGCTAATTATATAAATTTCGATGGAAAGTTCTAAAATCCTCAGGGAAAGTGGTAAAGTGAAGTTCGACGGTGTAGTACAATCATGAAACGCACTGTTTAGGTTATGCTCCTTCTGCGACTCGGAAAACAAAGACATCTATTGACCTACTGGGCTTAAAGACACAGTCCAACCTCAGAATCGATTTTTCGTGTTTCTGCCTATTTTGGAGAAAATTTCACGCTGATCAAAATGGTGTCTCTGGATTCGCTCAGAACTCACTACTAACGGAGTTATGGCCTCTCAAAGATTCTAAATTTGAACGGCGAGAAGTTCGCGGACGAGTTGTCTCGAGGCTGTTTTTCCCGTTATTCGCAGCCATCGTTCTGTAATAGGCCACATTATAAAGCCAGACCCAGAACAAATCGAACAACATAGGTTTTGAATAAAATCATTCGTGCGTCTCTTCCCTATTGAGGTCGGAAACTTTGCGGTGGGCGTTACCCATTTTTTGTTTCAAGGGGGCGTGGCCAACTTTTGTAGCTTTTTCTCGCTTATTTGAGCGAGTTGAGATATCGCGCTTGGCAGGGTTGCTATAGACGGCGACCGGACCATAATATCAAAAATTACCTCTGATGTTGGACTGTGCCTTTAACCGGCCTGACGCAGCCATTTCGCATCTTCACCGAGGTGTGCCGTTCTAGTAGCCAATTGTGACCGATTGCCACGGTCTTTGGCTACAGTGAGCACAATCCATCCTCAAGATCTTTAGCCACAGTCTGAACAGAATCCATTCATTTGTCGCTCGCTATTCAACTTCTTGCTAAGTAAATGATTTGCTTGACAAAAAAAGATTCATGACCTTGTCTACACCCAAGCTGCTGTCGCTTCCTGACATTGTGAACTCGGGAAACATCCTTAGGGTGTGCTGAACAAGACGTTGTGGAGGTCTCCCTTAGCATATGATCAAACATTCAACCCTACATTGTCGCTTGAAAGTGGCAATGGAGATGCTGGCACATTCCTCGAGCCAACCATTCGTTCACTGCGTTGATTCCCCTTCCAGGGATCTTCTTAATGGCAAGTTCACGACCAAAAATATTCAAAAAACACACTCCTTAATATCCTCCTCTCCGCGCAGTCCAACCAACCTTGCATTTGCACTCTAGCGACCACACTTTTCCATTTCCACCCCACCTGATGGCATATCGCTCCTCGCAAAGTAGAGAAAGGCAATGATAGAGCAACGATCACTCATTTTTCGGATCTGGCGAAATTCGATTTTGAAAGAACTCCCGTGCGCAGCAGGGTGCGCGTTAACGAGAAATATTTCTTTCTGTTAGGCCCCCCGTCAGACTTTCCTCGTCGAAAACAAACCCGCTGAGTCCGACTGGAGTCCGGTTGCTCCCAGCGCCAAACGGTTCTCCTCTGCGAAACACGCAAATCGATAGTCAGCGGCATCAGTAGGTGGGGCGGAGCGCAGACGACGGAGTCGAGATGCGGCGTGACCTCGGCAGGTCGCAGTCGGCCGAAAAATGCACCCAAATCACGTGAGAAACAACCTGAGTATCAACCGGGTGGGGTGAGGATGATTTCGGTGGGACTCAGTGGGACTCTAGTCGGGACTCAGTCGGTGCATTGGCCCCGCCCTTCACGCACATGAGAAATCATCAGTATCGATCGGGGGCATTGCGGTGGGCATTAGACGGTCGCAGTCGGACTTTCCTGCGGGTTGATTTCTCGCACCTGCTTCCTACGAATTCTGTGCGTATCGACCTGGTGGGACTCAGCAGATCCACCGACTATGACGGAGGCCCAGGCGTTGATCGTTAATTTTCGAGAAAACCGCGTTAACCCGTTAATGCGTTAACATCGATAATTTTGAACTTTCTTTGTTAAAAATTTCTATACATTGCTTGACCACAACGAAATTCTATAAATCAACAGAGCTCCTGCGGAAAATAACATAAGCCTTCTTAATGACGTCAGCAGTGGACGACGTGGGAAAGCAGTAATTTCCAGAGGCCGTAGGCACGGCCTCGTTGGAAACAGCCAGAGCTCGTGGGAAATGGGACTACGTTTTATATATCTTAGGATGATGTCTTGGAAAAAGGTATTTCAGATGACGTCACGTCAGACCACGTCGCGGAAGGGTGGGCAGGCTTCATATATCAACGGGCGACGTCGTGGAAAATCGGTGGAGCTTCAGATGACGCGGTCCGTGACTTCGGTGGAAAATGGGTGTAGGCTTTCAGATGATGCCGCGGGAAGAAGGCAGGGTTATGATGACGACGTCAGGACGTCGGAAAAGTGGATGAGCGCTCAGATGGCGTCAGCAGGACGTTGTGAAAAATAGGAGTGCGTCGCGTCCTAGAAAGTCAATAGGCCTCTTTTTAGAGTGCGATCGCTGATCGCTCGCAACGGCATGTTTTGAATGCAGATCGACGTGGCGACGCGATCTCGATCTATGCTCACGATTATCATCCTAACAGTCGCGCGGCGATCGATTTCTGAAAAGAGAGGTCCTCGGGACGCGCGTCGCGTCCCAGAAAGCCAGTAGCGCTTATGTAGAACGCGAGACGCGTGGTAGAAACTCGAGTAGCGCTTCTTGTGGGAGTAGGTGACGCGTGGTGCACTCCATACAGAGCGTGTGCCGCTTGTTAGAAAGTTTGTGGCCTTCATTCTCCGCTCCCAACCCTCATTTGATAGCGCTTACTCAACTGTAGAGAGATAGACTGTGGCCTCACGTTTCCTTTGGATCACGATTCCGAGTTCTCTTCGATATTGGGAAGAAATAACCTAAAATAGATAGACAATGTAATGGGACACAATGAGGTCAGCGAGATAATTCAACAACAACCGAAATTTGACCGCGCTGCAAGCCGACGCGACGTGCACGGGCCCCAGTTTTTAACAAATCTGCCACGAAGCAGATCAATCAGCGCCATAATCTCCACTGCACCTAATAAACTCAAATCGACGTGATTTTAGCACTTTTTTCGTTAAGCATGCCAATCGTTAATTCCCTCTAAATAAACCGTAAAGGTGTTAACTCCTGTTAATGCGTTAACACGTTAACGTTATAACCCACAGCCCTGGTGCGCAGTATTGACTTTAGGCTCTTGATTGTTAAAGACCGTTAATGATCTACTTTGCTCTGCTCAGCGGCTTTAATGAAATAGATATAGTAATGAAGTGTGAAAAAGCAAATCTGATCCCTCTGAAGGAAGCAATAGAAAAAATTGCCTATAGGAAAAAGTGATGCCAAAGCCCAAGTTTCCCAAATGGGCTTCAAGTGATCCTAGTTTTGTTTCTAGAGGGCGGTGGTCTGGGAAAATATGCATCTGCAAAATGGTTATCGAGAGACATTAGCTGTATCTTTAAAAATTCTTTTGAGGTTTTTCGCCTTACCATGTGGTGCAGTGTGTAAACAGTGAGGTAAGAGATCTCGAAAAAATCTTGAGAAAATCCAGCTAATGTGTAGTTTTCGATAAACAATTCAGTAGATGCAACTTTGCCTGGCTGCCGCTTTCAAAAATAAAGACCAAGGCTGGAAAATGCCATTTTGGAAACAGTGGTCTTTTTCAATTGTTTCTTTCCAACGTGCAATTTTCTTCTATTTTATCAGCGTCTACATGAGCGGCTCTGCTTATTCTACCCAGTTGCTGGTTCTATTTTACTGAACCGCTACCTTACAGCCCATAAGAGTTAATGAAGACTTTGATTTGATTTATTACGACGCTCGAGACAGACGTATAAAAATGACTGCAGTGGGATCACTTTTCTCCCACTGTTGAGTAACTTTGCTTCGGCGAAACGTTCAAAGCGTGGTAAAGTGTTTGCGTAGGAAACGTTTCGCATCAATACGCTGTAGAGAAAACCTGCTCTTACTTTGAGAGAATCTTTCGCGCTAGTACCGTGATGCTCCCGTGATCCGCGATAGTTACCAAATTGACTCATCCGTTGGCATTCTCGTTCTCGTACCGTGATGGTACTTCGCGATCGTTGAGAGGTTTACTGCGCTAGTACTGTGGAGCACTCACGATCCGCGATGGTACCGTGATTGTTTCCCGGTTCCGCGTTCCCGCGATGTGCAGATTTGTAAAGCAGCACGGAATACGCCAAGGGCAATATTCTTTATAGCTTCGTGCCGACCTGATAGGCAACAACTCGCCCGGGCAGACATCGAGAGGGCATGGATGTGGCATGATCAGTGAAGTGGAGGCTGGCAGGATCTCGCGACCGTACCGCGATAGTTCCGGGAGCTCGGTTCATCGCGGTTCCGGCGGGATGTATCAACCCGAATACATCAATTTATAGACAATGATTTGCCCCTGATTGAAGCTGGCAAATCTCGGCGATCGTTCCAGCATGACAGGCCCAGGCTCGACTCCTCGCGGTTCCGCTATAAAGCATCGTGGGAGCATCGATTAACGAACGCGGTACGCTCTTGATTTGAGACTGGCAGACCTTGCGATCGTTCCCATGAAAAGCTCCATGCTAGTATCCTCCTCGGCCCCTACCAGGAACCGAGGGGATTATATCCGTGAACGATCGTGAGGATCTCTCTCAGAGTATTGCATAGAGTGTGCCGCGATATTTGATTCAGCCTCAAGGTGTTGTACTTTGAACTGTTCTACTCTCGTTCTTGTGCGCCTAGGCCTGAAAAATTGTGGGAATCTCACTTACCTCTGTCATTAAGGAGCTTGGCAAAGCCATGCACTACATCAAAAACTTTTCTTCTTGATCCCTATGTAGTTAAGCTTTTGAAGTATTTATCACAATATATTGAACCTCGGTAACCGACTGTACAAGAAAATCATTTTACCTTATCAGATAACAGTAGAAGGCACCTCAAACAACCTTGTTTCTCGCTATTTAGACATTTTGCAATTTTGAATGATATTTAGGTCGCCAGCGGCTGACAAACAGGTCAGAACAACTAGTGATTGTGTTATTAAAAACACCCATTTGTGGAAGTTCGGTGGCGACTCCCCCACATTGGAAAATGCCCAACACTGCTTGACCCTGGTGGGGAATCGTAATATCAGTAGCGCTGATGCATTACTGAACACTGAAAAATAATGAGTGCAGGAAAAATAAAGAGAAAATAAAGAACACAAACAAACAAGATTTGGGATAAAGAGAAAAAAATGAGCCGAGTTCTCGATTTTGATCAGAATTGAATAACCAGATGAGTACAGGGCATGAGATTCATACAACTGCTTTGCGTCGTGAAATGAGGTTCAAGAATGGAAATTTTTAGGGTGCTCAAAAACTGTCTCGGATTAAGCTAACTTTTCGCTGGGGGTTATTTTGGGTGCTGATCGCGAACCCGAAGCCCATTTGCCAATATTTGGTAAATTCCGCCTGATTCGGTTCCGCTTTCTGAGACTGTGGCAGAAAATTTTATTGGGCTACAAACGCGATATCTGACGACGATTTCGAGTAATGTTTGTTGAGCAAAATAGATCTTTTTCGTCAATACAGCTGTGATCAGAATGTCAAATTACCCCCGTGTACCTCATTTGGGTTAGATTGAATGTTTGTAGACTTTTCTAGAATTTATGTTTTGAATCGCGTATCAAAAAGATAGGACACCCCTGGGTCAAATCGGATTTCTCGTCCGATTAAATCGTGCGATCCCAAATATGATGGCCGGTAGACCTTCCTCGCACCTTTACTGCAAAAAATACTCGATTTCGTATACTTTCGACCAAACTGATCTGCTTTTTCGCTACAATCGATCTCCTCCATTTCTCGGTTCTGTCTCGTCGTAGCGCAGAAATCGAGAGAAATAGGCGACCATTAGCTCAGACCCGAGAAACTTAAATATCCCAGGGATTCTTCATTTTGTTGAGATTAGGACTGTAGACTATCCACTCTAGGCAAGATAGTTGTTGCCGAGTAAAAAAGCCGACCTCAGACCTGCTCACGTGAACTTCCTGGTTGTCCGCCTAGAAACTGCAACTTTGCCGCCGAAAACATGAGGAAACGAAAGTAGTTGTTACTCTGATATTCTCTGGTACTCACTGGAAATCATCCAACTGCTGGCGAAAGCAAGCTGTAGACGTTCTTGACGACCAATGCTCTGACAGATTATGGGAGATCTGTGACCGGAGTTCTGAAGGCTAAATTAAATTGGACAGCTACTTTGGCTATCTGTGTATAGGCGATGGTTTCTGGTGGGAAGGAGTCTTTTCTCACTAGGTCTGATGGTCGCATGTGCTACCAAAACAATTCGAGGGTAGATGATGTCCAATTTAGCCTTCAGAACTCCGAAGGTAGATCACCCATAATCCTTCAGAGCATCTGCCCGCTGGCGACGTCTACAGCTGCCTGAGTTCGCCAGCAGTCGGATGATCTCCCAAAAGTACCAGAGGATATCAGGGTAACACCTACTTTCATTTCCCCACGCTTTAGGGCGACAAAGTTGCAGTTTCTGGAAGGACTATTAGAAAGTTCACGTGAGTAGGTCTGAGGTCGGCTTCTTTGCTCGGCAGTAGCTATCTTGTCCAGAGTGGATAGTCTACAGACCTGATCTTAACAAAATGAAGAATCTCTGGGATATTTAGGTTCGTCGGGTCTGAGCCAATGGACGGCGATTTCTCTCGATTTCTGCGCTCCAACAGGCAATAATAGAGAAATGGAGCGAGATCAACTTGCCAAAGCAGATCAGTTTGGTCGAAAACACACCAAATCGAGTACTTTTTGCAGTAAAGGGGCGAGGAAGGCCTTTCGGCCATTATTTTTGGGATGGCACAATTTCATCGGACGAGAAATCCGATTTAATCCAGGGGTGTCCTATCTTTTTGATACGCGATTTAAAACATAAATTTATTCTATAAAAGTCTACAAAGATTCAATCTAACCCAAAAGAGGTATATGGTGGTCATTTTACATTCTGATCATAGTGGTATTGACGGAAAAGATCTATATTGCTCAACAAACACGAGAGCGACAAAGTCAGGGGTGTCCTATCTTTATGATACGCAGTGTATAAAGTGGCTATTTGGGCTGCCCCAACATAAACTTGTAGTTCTTTAATCGATTTTCCGCGGATTACGGTATGTAACGGTGGGTATACGGTGGCTCGGACGAAGACTCAGATTTGACTAAAAATTTCACTGTGTATGTTATTTGGGACGCTGAACACGAATTCGAGGTCCGTTCTCCGGTTTTTAAGCTTTTAAGGAATATAACGCCAGATAAAAGGCATTATGCCCGACGTAACCTACAGTAAGTCTGGCGACAAATAGTCCGCAGATTCGGGTTCAGAGCCCTAAATAACCCACAGTTGAAAATTTTAAGCTAAATTCGAAATTTTTTCTTACCACCCCATAAATTCCTTCATGAAATAGGTACCCTTACCTTTTTGTGAAGCAAAGAAAATTCCTCTATTTGGAATCCCCGCAGCAGTGTAGGGAGATTCAAGCAAGGGTCATTTATGTACTGTCACAGACCAGCGGCAACGACAAAATGGTTTTCCAAATCGCCACGGGAAGTTTAGAGTAGTCCCTAGTTGAAGATTTGTTCATAAACAGTTACTCTGGAAGAGATGGGTGATCACACACTACTAGCCCGGCACAGTACACGCATGGTTCTCTTCTAAGAGTTGAGAACATGCTCAGTGCGTCAAGCCAATTCAGAGGAAAAGGTGCTGCAATGAAAGCAGGAAGCAGCAGATGTGCAGCAGAATCTCAGGAAATTTCCTTAACAGAATATCGAGAACTTTTAGCGCTCTAGTCAATCGGCGGACTATTTTCCTTCGGGACGCTCAATTCACAGGACCTTTTTTTTTTAACTTAACGATCAAAGCGAGCTCCTCCCTATTTCTCACATAAATGTTTCCTGGATCAAGTGTCGCATTATGTGTTCCATACGTACAGCATATAGAAATTTCAGAAACTTACAGCAAATCTTGAGCTATAAAAGTATCATCTCTGCATTCTACGTCGTCATTGCAATAGTTCCATGTCAGGTGAGCCGTTTCGTTACTTTCCTCTCGTCATCATAACATAGATATGATTTTCTTAGCACCCTAAACATTAAAATTTTTACGAAAGCGAAAATTTTAAGGAAAAGTATAGGCAAGGCATTATTAGTTCCAGGCAATAGGTTGAAACGACTGCAACAGCGGTTATCCGATTGAGATTCTATCTATCCCGAAAAATTGACAGACACGGCTGTGTCAGAGTAGTAGTTAGCTGGGGACGCTCCCATGCCCGTATTCCTTCATTTTGGTAGAATACACGTTCCTGCCGAGCCTTTGCTAGTACGTTCTTGAGAGCTTTGATGGCTGGATGAACGTCACACTCCTACATAGGATAATAGGATGAACTCAGAAGCCTTGATGACCACTCCCTGGTGCTATCTCCAAGAGACATGAATTTTTCTTTCTTTAGGTATGCGTTTGAGGTTGAGACAGCATTCCTGCTAAAAAATCGCTCGTCTTGGGCTCGCCCTCTCTAGATTTTCACGGGATTAGAGCACATAACGTCAGTTCGCTAGTTTAAATGTTTATTATCCAAAAGAGGCTCGAAATCTGCAAAAGTCCGTGAAAGTTCGCCGAGAAAAAGTGTCTTTCAAAAAACTCGCAAAACTTATTTCTTGAACTTCTGCTCTCTGGTTAGCCTTCTGTGCTTAGCATCATCTTCAGATCTGGTTTGTCGCTGTTCTGACTGAGAGCCGCAACCCCTAAAAAACCTCGCTACTAAAGCAACCTTATATGTCGACCATGTAGCTTTGGGTTTGGGAACTCGATCTGAGCGTTTTTTACTACAATGGTCATCTCCGCAGCGTACCCCATCCTCGAGTCCGACCAAGCCCTTAGAATTCCCAACATTAACAGCTCAGTATCATATGGAAAATAAAGGCAGCATACACGTTCGTAAACGTGGTTGAGGTAACAAACATAAATCGACAAAACGACTTTCAACACCACGCCTACGCACTTTTAAACTTCAAAAATGACTCACAAGGCTGCTACATGAGTGGTAAGTTTGGCCTCGCTAGTACTTTCAGGCTCCTTGCATTTGCGTTCTCCTCTACTGGGGTAAACAAGGAAGCTTGGCAAACCCGGCCACCGGTACCGTTTGTGGACTGCCTAAAAGTAATTCATACACGTCAGCGACGGTGGGGATGGCTCAGCACCCTTGTTTTGTGGGGGGGGGTGCAAATACAGGGGATAAGAAACATCGGGTGGGTCCGATTGGGACGTTTTGGACGCTTCAAAATGCGTAGGCGTGGTGTCATGAGGGTTCGATTCATGTTGCTACCTCAACCAACTTTAGGCCGGAACCATACTTCCAGCGACGAGCGACGCGACGAAATGATTACCATCCATCTCGACCGAAAATCGATATGCCTGAGATGTACTATCGCTCTCGCTGCTCGCGGGAAGTATGATCACGGCCTTAAGGGATCTGCAGAGTTGCAATGACCGGCGACTGGTCGCCGAGCGTCAGTCTTGACGCGGCGACAAAAATGTTTCCGAACAGTATCGTCGCCGAGTCGGTTGCCGCTCGCTGGCAGTGACGCACGGCCGTCGCGGGGTTAAACCACTCTGCGGTGCCTCTCTGCGCCCCTCACGTCCGCGTCGGTTGCCCCCGTCGCCGAATGTAAGCGATATTGCATCCCCCAGCTCCGTTCGTCGCTGCGAGCAACGCCACAGCTTCAACTCTGCAGACCCCTTTACAAGATTGTATGCTGCCTTTTACTGGCTGCGAACCGAAGAAAGGCTGGAGTTCGTAGAAAACATAAGTGGCGCACGTGTATGACCGATACAGGTGTTCAAATCGTTCGAGTATCTCGACGGTGCTCGGATATAATTACTCAAGACAGACATTGCTCTGCTTTTTCCTCCACGTTTTCATTATTTTAAAATCCCCGATTGTATTATAACCTGACTTGCTCCGCTTAGTAACAATTATTTGGAAAGGAAGGTGTAGCTACTTCATGATGCAAAGCATTTTACAAGGGTTGAAAGATGTCCAGCTTCCTGATGAACATGGTTAAATTTCTCACATTCTTTAAAGATGGGACTCTAAAAGTAAGAGCTATACTCTGTTTATCGGAATTGCACAAACACGGTCCGCCAACAAATCCTCAGCTTGAGCCTGCGAAGCCAGAAGGTGACTGTCCACGGCGTTCCCGGCAAATCAGTGCATGGTGGTAAACAGTGACGGCATTGACTTATCGATTGCTCTGCACACCGGGTGCACAACCGGGTCTGCCGAGAACGCGTCGTGGACGTACACCATGGTACTAGCGGGCCAAATAGAGGACTATTAAGTGGATCGTAAGCTGCACCAAGATAAACAGAACATACCTTACCCAACTGCATTGGTCTAAATTTTCTGCAAAGAATCGTTGCAGAACCACATATAAGAATATATCCTTACCCATATTGGAAACAAGGGTATTAGGCCTGTTATACTTCATCTAATACTTCAATCGTTCCAGGAAAAGAATGAAGCACTTGATAGCAGTTTTCATTCTTATCACCGGAACAACCATTCTGCACGTATCAGGAGGTATAGAGCGAATTCTTCTTGGTCGCGATTCTGTCTCAAATAATTTTTTCTGAAAGACGCTTTTCAGCCGAGGCCTCCATCGAGAACTTTAAAGATGCAAGGTATGATTTAAGAGGGAAGTATATTAAGCAAAATGGCTAATGCAAGCATAAAGACGGCTCAAAGACAACTTCACGACGTATAATTTTTCGACGAATATCCTCCATATGGCAAAACGTTTCTCTCGATAAGTATTCGTTTTCTCCCTTTAACTGATTTTCATAGCATTTACCTCGAATCACCTTACATGGTCCTCAGAGCGTTGAAGCGAAAAAAACGTTTCAGATCTTTTTTCTTCTGTCGGGCTTTTTTGAGGTGATGACTGCGAATCTACTTCTTACACTTGTTTGTCCTTGAAAGCCATTGTCTTATCAGGGTTCTAACCCTACCCGGTAATATTTCGAGGGCCAAACGCGACTTACGACGATTTTGTATTGCTGTAATGGATTTGACCTGCATTTTTTCTGTAGGGGTTACTTCTGTGCAAGGAAGACCTTGACGTCCGGTTATCGATTTTCGATAGATTGTTATAGCTCGCTTTGGGTAAGGGGGTGTTTCTGCTGAAGTCACAGATTTGGCCCAATACTACTCTGTAGGGGGTTATAAGGGAGGATGAACCTTGCACTCAATTTGCGACGAACTTGCAAGAAAAAGGTATGTCTACTCTTCTGGCGATTGATAGCCACCTCGTGATTTTAAGCAGCGCCCAAATCGATACATGGAAGTAGAAAAAGAAAATGTAAGCTCAATGAAGATATCTTTACTCTGAAGTACAGCACCTAGCGATAGGCAATCGAAATAAAATTTTCGATTTAGCCAAGCCCTCAGGCACTCTTTAGGAGCTCGATTAAGGCGGCCCTGTCAGGCTTTGTCGAAAACTCCGCTGAGTCCGGATTGAGTCCGGTTGCCCCAGCGCCAACCAGTTCCTCTGCGAAACACGCAACTGGTAGTGACGATTATCACCTCAGCTGTGAATCGGAACGTGTTTGGTGGCTAATTTTTCTTGTTTTCGCTTATGTCTGGTTCCTTTCACCTTGTAAACCATTTTGGCGAATCATTATTGGTGATGGGGTGAGGATGATTTCGGTTGGGACGCAACGAGATCCAGTCGGACCCAGTCGGCGCATTGGCCCCGGCCCTTGTACGCATGAGAACCATCAGTATCGACCGGTGTGGGGGTTGCGGTGGACATCAGACGGTCGCAGTCGAACTCGGTGGGTTAATTTTGGGCACCCGTCTCCCACGAATTCGGTGCGCATCGACCCGGTGGGGACTCTTAGGTCCACCGACTATGACGGGGGCCTAAGGCCTACAAGGAACAGCGGACGTCGATTATAGCGAAAAACATAACTGACAATAAAGAACCTCAGATAAAAATGCACGCTCGATGCTGGCAAACTGCAATGCACATAGATCTTTGCGGATGCCCCAGATCTTACTTGTGAATCGTAGCTTTTCGAAAAAGTGGAAAGGGTGAGAACGCTGCGCCGGAAACAACGAAAGGGATTCTACTCTCTGGGATCCCACATAACAGCCAAAAAAATCACTTGGATGAGCTCATGCCTTTCTGCAAGTTTGCTTACAAAACATTACCAGCCGATGAAACATTTGCTGGGATGGAAGCTACATATTGACCAATTATATTTGATCGATTTTTTCAGATGGAACCAACATTTCTGAAGGACCAATGGCGCTCCAGATTACTTAGATTGAGTTTCTGCAATCAACTTATAGAAATAAAGTAAAACACGGACATCTGACCCCGGAATACGCCCAGCAGATAGCGATTCACTTCTCTGTTGGCTGCATTTTAAAGTTCTTGCTAGGTTCATTCCTTGAATTTAAATCTGACGAATAGTTTCAGATGAGACTCGCCCTTGCCCCAAAGAACGGAAAGTAAGTTCATTCCTTCTATGTCGTTAAGAATAATATCGTAGTCAACGACTTTGTAGTCTGGAGAATGCACAACGTGAAGGTTCGACTTGAGTACATGTTGAGAATCTATTCATTGCATGAACAGTTCTTTAGCCAGAAGCCTTCACTGGTACCGGATGACATAGGATGGAAGGTATGATCGACATTCAATGGAATGATTTGATCGTTAATATACAACAATGAACAACTGCGTTCTACCAGAAAATAACTGAGCATAATTCTACCAAAACTTACTGTGGAGTAGTCTGGGCCAGAAACGCACTAAAAGTCATGTTTGCAGCTTTCCCACACATGCTCAATAGACGAAGTTTGGACGAAGAGAAGGTCTTAGGTTTCTAAACGATCCATCCGGGGTTGAGTACGCGTGGTTCTAAACGGCGATCCTGGAATATGCATTCCCCTAGCTCGAAACCCTACGGCACCCCCTCCTGAAACCAAAATTGGCTGCTATCTCACTAGTTAAAAGCACTGTTCAAGTGATAAAAATTGCTTCCCTGTTCTGAGTTTTTGCCTATCTTGAAACCGGTTTATTTCCCCATTGTGATTCCTGAAATGATGCTTCTGTAATCGTACAAGATCTTCTGGGAATGGAGTTATGGTCCTCAAAAAATTGAGCTAAGGGAAGCATGGTGGACGAGTTGTCCGAGGCTTGTAACTTCCGTCTTTTTGCAAGCCAACGTATGCGAGCTGACCTGAGTAAAGAGAGAAGCGAGAGTAAAGGAAAGAACGGGGCTTTTGATAGGAAACCATCGCCCAGCTCAAGATTCCCCAAGTGTTCCTTTGTTCGCGTCGAGGGGCGGAAAGGGGCCAGACTTGCCCACAGCGGCGGGGTTTGCCCACTTTTCTAAGCCGTTTTGCAGCTCCTGGGTGAAGCTTTTCGTCCCGTTTTTTCGACGCTTTTCTGCTTCTGAGAGCCACGATAGCGATTGTCTTGAAAAATCTGGAGGATTAAGTTTATCGTAAACAGTGCCTTCAAGCTCAGCTTTCATATCATTGGCTTCCCTTTTCACGAAAAGGTTCGCGGGATGCATCGATCTCGGAACTCCTAGTCAAACCCCCTGAAGAAACGCTGTCAAACAGGTACCTAAGATTCTTCCTCAACGGATTCCTTCTTTAGAGGGAAATTCTCTAGTAAGAAGGTATGTCACGCAAAGCAAGATTTCTGCCTTCGTCCGACGATTATCCTATTTATCTTTTAGAAGCAAGAGAGTGGCTAGCTCATCAGAAGGTATATCGTACTCCTTCTGAATTGATGTAGGTCAGTTGTGCGCTCAATGAAGTGTGTTTTGTGCATCTTCCCATGCACACTGGAACACACGCTCAGGGGTAATCTTCAAATTGAACAGAAAACTCACCTTAAATAAAGGGAGGGAGATCAGGAATGATAGTTTAGAGATTGAGAGTGATGGTATGGTTTCGATAGTTGTGTAGAAGAAGTTTGACACAAACTAAACAAGGTAGAAAAAAAATAGAGCAAGGCAAAGAACAGACGGCATGGATTCTAGTAAAACTCTTTGCAAATCCTTCTTTTAGGTTCACACAAACTCGAAGCTACATGCCAGAACATAGCACAAAGCACCGCCAACCCTTAATAGGGAACGCAAATTATCAGTAGACACATGCCGAGCTTTGATTTTATTGTGAAGAGGTCCGATTCGACTTCTAGCGTACACAAAATAAAGCACTCGTACTGATATAACAAAAATTAGAATGTCGGATATTGCATTCAACTGTCTAGCCGTGACAAGGTTTATTGAATGAACCTAGTTGATACAGTGTGCTACCGAGCAGATAGAATGTGCAGATCTAGATACTGAGAGAAAGATGAGATTTTCGAGCACACGGTGAGTGAGTTCTACATTCAATGCAGATTAGGTACTTTGAATCTCGCCTAGGTTCTCTTCTGGATATGTCCCGGACTCCGGGGTAAAATGGGGACAAGGGGTGAGGTTCTTAAATCAGATTGAATATCGAACCCATTTAAGCCAGTGTTTGCCAGATTCTCCTCTTCTTCGCTCATCGTACTTCGCATATTTAGTACAATTTTTGAATCGAATCCTACCACTGTCACCTTCCATTTCATACATTACTGTTCCTTTCTATACACCTTTCTCTGATAGAATACTTTGTAAGCACTCAAGTTTATTCCAATGTGCGATGTGTAGCTGCAGTGGCAAGCCCTATATCGCACAGTAAGACGATTTTCGTAAACTTTGCTGCGCCTCTGAAATAACCTGCAATTTATCTTTGGTCGTTCTGGATATGCATGAAATCATTTGACTGTACTCATTCACAGATGAGAAAGAAATATTGATTTCCTCATGATAGAAATAGAAAATACACAATAAGTATTTAGTCCTTCATAGAGTTCTTCAGGAAGAAAACCTCGACTGGAAAACAATTATTATTGCACTAAAGCCTACGGATTCTAAAACTCGTTTTCTGTAGAGTATTCACATGAAAAAGCTGAAAAGAGCAGAGGGAAATCCTTGGAAAATACTAGTCTACAGTTTTTTCCTGAACTTTTGAAAACAGTCACACTGTTTCTCTTTTTCATGGCAGTTCCGTTTCTGGCAACTCTCCCCTTTACCTTTATATGCAAGCTCAATATGCAGTTTCTAGAGTAATCCAAGCCGCGTGCCCAGCTCTCGCATACCCAGTTCACCAAACATTCAAATATATTTTTCTACTAGTAGCGTTGAAGTTCTAGCAGGATGCTTCAATCCACCCAATTTGAACGGTGCTTCAATGGTTTTTCTTGTAAGGTAGGATTCGTTAGTAGCTTTTGAAAAGCAAACCTGGTAATTTCAGTCGACGCATCGTCCCCTGCCAGTCGACACAGGAGAAGTAAGTAGGTTGAATCCGAATCGTCATTACAGTAGTAAAAACCTTTCTATTGGGGAAAGTGCAACGTGGAAGGTATAATTCGAATTACATGTAAAAATATCTACCTAATCAACACTCATTCTTTAATCAGAATGACTGTTTATGGGATCCTCCACTCGTACCGCCGAACGAGATATCAACGCAGGTATAACTAATATTTTGTGGAACGATTAACCTAAAAATCCTTCAAGGCGGTCACTAAAAACACCTCTGGATGCTATCATAGCCATGTGTCACAACTAAACCTCGGCTGTCTGAGACAGGGCGAATTTCAGGACCAGTATGGTTAGACAGCGAGTGTCATTGGGAAATGACAGCTTACTTCCTTTTCTTAACTTCTTTGTTCACATTTCCACCGCACTAAATTTTTTCTAAAATCCGTTCAGTTTAGTATCCGCCAACACTATCTCCCAACGATGTAGCTTTCTCCGGAAAAACTTTCCGAAATATATGGTGCATGTTTGTTCAAACTCTCCGCTTCTTGAAATCTTTCCGACAGGTAACATGGAATAGTTAATCACCAACGACTGTCAATAAAAAACCTCATTTTTTCCAGTACTCTGAAGTATATGGCGAATGGAAAAGCAAGGTAAAATTGCACGCCATTGCTCTTCGCGTATTTAGACGATGTCAGATATTGCAGTTTGTATCTTCGCTATAATGAGTCGATTACAGGGCTCTCGCAACGCAGACTTCTCTGGAAACAATACTGGTTCTCTATCAAGAGGTGACTAGTTATTCGCCTCCATCTGCCTTGTTAACACTGATAATTTCTATTTCGCAGATCCTCGAACTTGTCAAAAACTGCAAATTGAGCAGGACAAATATAATAGGAAACAGGTTCAGATCACATCGCTTATCAACTTTATTCTCACTAAAAACATATCCTTACGTTGAAATCTTTTAAGCATATCTCACAGCGTTTAATTTTTACGTATTCTCCGTTATTCGGTCCTTATGAAAGTTTACGGTAGCCCATGTTATTATGCTAAAAGGATAATGAAGTGTAAAAGACTAAACTTCCTAACCCAGAACTACCTCTGCTTTCACTAATTGGAGATAAAATCTTGTAATTTCAGACGACACATCTCCCCTGGCCAACTATTACCGAAGAAGTAAGTTGGATAGATTCAAGTCATCCCTGCAATAATAGTAAACATTTTTCTAGCCTGAGGAACGCTCAACGTGGAAGGTACAACTAGAACTCATGCAGAGTGCTAATTATTTACCACCCTTTCTACCAAAACAATCTTTCAGACGGATTCTCCACCTGCAAAAAACATAATAACAACGCAGGTATAATTAATATTTTTGCAACGATTAACCAATCCATAGCACGTTAGTCACTAAAACCACTTCTAGGTGCTATCGCAGCTGTAAGTCGCACCTCAGTGTAACCGTGTATGTCTGAGAAAGAGCGAAATTGAGGGCTTGTTTGATTAGCCCGCGAAAGTCATCAAGATTAGAAGCCAGCCCTTTCCTTCAGTGCGTTCGCTACTGATAAAAGTCGTTTTTCTGTTTTCCTGGCCTATCTTGAAAACGGTCCCATGCTGATTCCCAATGATGTCCCTGGAATAGTACAAGACTCCCTGGAAACGGAGTTATGGCCCCTTGAAATTTAGCAAGGGAAAATTGTATGAGTTGTCTGAGGCTTGTAACTCCCGTTTTTTTGCAGCCGATGTGTGCGAGCTAACCTGAGCAGCAAAGAGAGACGTTGAGAATGAAGGGAAGAACGGGGCTTTTGATAGGAAACCATCGCTCATTTAACCACAAATTCAGGGGAACTGTTATAGGAGTGTGGGCGGAGGGCCTAATGGGTCGGCTGGCCCACGAGATTTTCACCCACTTACCGTACGTTTTCGTCGCACTCTCCGATTTCAATCTTCTTAGAGGGACCCAAAGCTTACGTTTTAGCCAGAAAACGTGCAACTTTTTCTTCGCGAACACTGCCTTTAACTCTTGCTAAATAGATTACCACCACAGGAAAATTTCCCATAATCTAATCCTTCTTCAGTTCAGCATTCTGGCCAATAGTGCTGCCCTATGTGTGCTTCCTCCTGAAAAAATTTCTGAAATATATGGCGCATACATGGTCCACAGCTCCCCTTCTCGAAGTATTCAGACAGGTGTGGTGGATAAGCATCTCTTTATGACTTTCATTCATAGAAAAAATTTTTCTTTTCAGTATACTGAAGTCTATGGCGCATGGAAAAGCAAGGTAACATTGCCATAATTCATGTTCAAGTTACTTAGGGGCGATGCTAGATAGGCAGTTTGTAATCGCTAGTAAATGGTTTCAGGGTTCTCAAAATGCAGATTTCTACGAAGCAGTACTGGTTCTCTTCCAACAGGTGGATGGTTGTTTGCCTCTATCTCTATCATAACAACACTAATATTTCATTATGCAGATCCGCAAACTTGGTAGAAACTGCAAATCGAGCACGAGAACAACACAGAAGGTAAAGGTTGAGTAAGGACCAATGTTTTGGGTTCTAGTGTCGTTATTCTACTCTAAGTTGCTTCTACTCTAAGAACCTGCCGATTCATGTTGAAATGGTAATGATGTAGGGACAAAGACTAAACTTGGGTCGGCACTTGTCTGGAAACAACCTACTTGAACTGTTCTGAAGATTAAATCGGTATTTTCAGCCTGACAAGTCGTCCCTGGCCACCTAATAGTGAAAAAGTAAGTTCACTCGTTTGATGTCTCCACTGGGACTAACTGTAACCAGCTGTTTTTTCCAGCCTGATGAACGCGCAACACAAGCGCAAGATTTAAATGCCTTTGGTTGAGAAGTTACTATTGAATACTATATTTGATCGATTTTTTCAGATGGAACTCACTCTGAAACGACCAATGTTCACCAACACAGTGTGTGAGAATCTAACATTATAGATTACGGAAAAATTGAAATCCTCCACCACCACACTGGGCCATGTGCACCAACCCGCGCAACTTGTCCAGTGCTCAACCCTGACGAATATTTCCGAAATTTAAATAAACGAAATATTCATAAAATCGTGTCAGATTCCGGAGTGACAGCCTTCTTGCAAACAATTGGTGGAGAAGGCCGAAGCCTTAAAGGCAGTGTTCACGATGATTTTCGTCCCCGAGTTTAATACTTGAAATGATGCGTTGGTCACTTATTGTTACTAAAACTGTGGAGAAACGGCCAGAAACGCACTAAAAAGTCTTATTTCAGTGACATTATGCTATGACCTGGACTAAGTGTTCGGTCAAACGAACATGTTGACGGTGGTTGTCACCGGCGAAAATGTCGCGGCGAATCGAAAATGGAAGAGTATTTAAAGGCAGTGTTCACGATAAAGAATCGCTTTTCTGGCGATATCTGCCTATTTTGAGGACGGTTTTCCTCTGATTCCAGTTATTTCTTTGGAGATTGTACAAGACCTTTCTGGGAACAGAGTTATGGTCCCCTCAAAAATTGAGCTAAGGAAACATGATGGACAGAGTTGTCCGAGGCTTGTGAATTTCCGTCTTTTGCAGCCGATGTATGCGAGCTGACCTGAGTAAAGAGAGAGAAGTTGAAAGTGAAGGGAAGAACGGGACTATTGGATCGGAAACCATCGCTCATCTCACAATCTCGAGCATTCATTTGTTCCCACGTCGGTGGGCGTGGAAAGTGAATCTGGATGTGACGAGCTGACGGGTGTCCAACTTTGGGGCCGTAGTGGGGACCGTTCTGAGCTCATTTCTTTAGTTTTTCCAACGTTAGGGTTGTGCTAGAGCCCCGCAGCTGCAGATCTCCACCAAAAAATAAGACATGGTTTTTATCGTGGACACCGCCTTTAAAGGCAAAATAGTATCATGCTGTAGGGTACGAAGGAAAGAGCAGGCATCTGAGAGTAGAGAATTGCAGAAGATAGGGTCCTCGAAAGATTCACTTGCCCAGTGGAGTTGCTGCAAAAGAGTAGGAAAGAGAATTTCGTGCCCTTCTGGTGCGTTTTTTCGCGATTTTTTTCAAGTATTTCAGTCCTTCCCGAGGGCCTCACAATCGACTTAGCGATTGATTCCAGAATGGAAGAATGCCTTTGACCACTGCCTTTAGGCATGCTGTCAATGATCTGAGGTTTAAATTCAGACGAAGCACGGCTGCTTGGAGGAGAAGAGCGAATTCACCTTATTCGGCGGCGTGAGGCTTGGGAAAAAAAAAAGCTTCTATCAATGAAAGCGTTGAACAGACTGCCATCACAAAAAGTGTTCCTGTTACATATTAAATTCAGAGACCATTAACACCACCTCCATTTGATCCTTCTCCTCCTGAAGAAATTTTCAAAATATACGGCGCTTGCCTGACAAAAGCTTCGTTGAGAAGTGTCTACATACAGGTGATTCAAAGGAACACTTTTAATTACATTTGATTTCAACGACAAGGTTTATTTCAGTATACCAAAATCTATTTCAAATGGAGAAACCAGGTGAGCTTCAAATACTGTTGCCCGCTTCAAGAATACACAAAAGCTTAAGCACCGCATCATGATAACGTTGATGGAACCAATTTCAGGGTTCTAACGATGCAACTCTGCCTACAAAAACACTGGAGAGGCTTTTTCCGAGAGGTAACTGTGGTCTTGGCCAGAATAAGTTCAATGAACAATGAAGAATTACACTTTACAGATCCGCAAACTTGTTGAACGTTGCTGTAGAGTCGGACGGTAAACCCTACAAGAAGAGTGTGAGGAACACTTCTATTCAGAGAATAATCTCTCCGATCTTTGAGTTCTCACGCATTCCTGTACTACACCTAACGATATTCATCCAATAATATCTTAAAGGCAGTGGTCAGCGATCAAACATGTTATTGTCGTCTTTTTCTCTCCTAAACCCTTTACTGGGTCCTAAACAGGGAGGAGATCTTCAGAAAAAATCGCGAAAAAACCACTGGTTTGGGCCAAATTTGAAGCCTGAACTTTCTTGTCTTTTGTTGGGTGGACGAGCCAACTCCACATCATCGGCATCGATGACCTCTTATATCAAGAATATTAGCTGGCTTGAAATTGAATTTCAAACAATAAACCTTCTGAATTTATGTGAACATCTGAGTCAAAAACATTGACTGGAGAGCTTTTCTTTTCATTGCTCAACTGTTTTTATTAGATGGTAAATTTGCATATATTTTCATCCTACTGAATGTCGATGATTTTTGAGCTGCTCAGACATGAGACTGCGATTTTTGTCGGCGCTGTGCACGTGCGCACGGACTGGCTTCTTTGGGCCCTAGAAACTCTACCATTCTGAAAGCCACGTTTTTCAATCACGCTACACTTCATAGCTTTTCAGTAATATTATTTTATGATCTAAGCTTGATTTTTGTAGAATTTTTTGATAAAGTTTTGTATCGTGTGCTCACTGCCTTTAAGCGCTGTGAATGATCTATGTTTGGGAACTCAGACGCAGCAAAGGCTGAAAAAGAGGAGTAGAAGTTATCAATATTTACGATTCACATCTTATTCCGGCCGCGTGAGGTCTTAGGGAAAAACATCCTTTAATAGCAAAGCGCTGGAAACAGACTGCCATCACAAAAGTATTCCCCTTTTTCATATTAAATTCTAGAGACTGTGTCAACACCCATCTACATTTCTGATCTTTCTCCTCCCGAAGAAATTTTCAAAATATACGGCGCTTGCCTATCAAAGAAGCTTCGTTGAGAAGTGTCTACACACAGGTGATTCAAAGGAACGCACTTTTCAGTACAGCATATTCGTTTAAAAACGATATGATTTATTCCAGTATACCGAAATCTATTATTTCAAAATGGAGAAACGAAAGAGTGAGCTCTAGTATACTGTTGCGCTTGAAGAATACACACAAAAAGGTTAAGCACCGCGTAATGATAACGTTGATGAACCAATTCCAGGGGTTCCTAACGACGCAACTCTCCTAAAAACACTGAAGAGGATTTTCCGAGAGGGGTAGCTGCGGTCTTTGTCCGGAATAAGTCACCATAAACAATAAAGGGTTACACTTTGACAGATCCCACCAAACTCGGTGAACGTTGGGCAAGTCGACCCCCAAATCCCAAAAGAGGAGGTGAAGGGGAAGATACTTCTATTTCGACAATAACCTCTGATCTTTGAGTTCTCAGGCATTCCGTACTACACCTAACGATATTCATCGTAATATCTTAAAGGCACAGTCCAAGCTCAGGGACAAAATCTGAGTTTTCATACGATTGTGAAGTAGACCCACCGTATATAACACCTGTCAAGTGCGAGCCCTCAATTCCTCTGAATAGTAGAGATATAGGAGGAAGCCACCCTGGGCGCCCACGCCTGAAGCCACTTTGAACGCCCCTTTACGATCTTTCGAGCTCAACAGCGACGAGATGAGAGATGATTTCTGATCAACTGCTCCATTTTTCCCTTCATTCTCAGCCTCTCTCTTTATTCTGATCGACTCGCATAAATAGGTTGCAAATGACGGAAGGTATAAGCTCCGGGATTTTCGTCCACCATGATTCCGTAGCACAATTTGTGAGGGGCCATAACTCCATTCTCTGGGGTCTTGTACGATTACAGAGATATCATTGGAATCAGCGTGGGACCGTTTTCAAGATAGGCAGAAAAGCAGAAAAACGATTCTGAGGTTGGACTGTGCCTTTAAGCGCGCTGTGAATGATCTATGTTTGAACTCAGACGCAGCACGGCTGCCGAGAGAAGACGATATTTACGATACACCGTATTCGGCCGCGTGAGGCTCAGGGAGAAACATCCTTCAATAGTAGCGCTGAACAAACTGCCATCACAAAAGTGTTATTTGTTACATATTGAATTCAGAGACCGTCAACACCACCTTCATCTGATCTTTCTACTCCCGAAGAAATTTTCGAAACATACGGCGCTTGCCTATCAAAAGCTTCGTTGAGAAGTGTCTACATACAGGTGATTCAAAGGAGCACTTTTAATTACATTTCGTTTGAACGACGATTTATTTCAGTATACCGAAATCTATTTCAAGTGGAGAAACCAGGTGAGCTCAAACACTGTTGCGCTTCAAGAATACACAAAAGCTTAAGCACCGCATCATGATAACGTTGATGAACCAATTTCAGGGTTCTAACGATGCAACTCTGCTAAAAACACTGAAGAGGCTTTACCGAGAGGTACCTGTGGTCTTGGCCGAATTAAGTCCCATAAACATCAAAGAATACACTTTACAGATCCGCAAACTTGGTGAACGTTGCAAGTCGACCGCAAACCCCACAGAGGAGGTGAAGAACGCTTCTATTTAGACAATACTCTCTCCGATCTTTGTGTTCTCTGACATTCCGTACTATAATTAACGATATTCATCGAAATATCTTAAACGTGAATGATCTATGTTTAAACTCAGACGCAGCACGGCTGCCGAGAGAAGACGATATTTACGATTCACCTTATTCGGCCGCGTGAAGCTTAGGGAAAAACATCCTTCAATAGTAGCGCTGAACAGACTGCCATCACAAAAGTGTTACTTGTTATATATTGAATTCAGAGACCGTCAACACCACCTTCATTTGATCTTTCTACTCCCGAAGAAATTTTCAAAATATACGGCGCTTGCCTATCAAAAGCTTCGTTGAGAAGGGTCTACATACAGGTGATTCAAAGGAACACTTTTAATTACATTTGGTTTCAACGACAAGGTTTATTTCAGTATACCGAAACCTATTTCAAATGGAGAAACCAGGTGAGCTCAAATACTGTTGCCCTTCAAGAATACACAAAAGCTTAAGCACCGCATCATGATAACGTTGATGAACCAATTTCAGGGTTCTATCGATGCAACTCTGCTAAAAACACTGAAGAGGCTTTCCCGAGAGGTAGCTGTGGTCTTGGCCGAACTAAGTTCCGTAAACATAAGAGAATTACACTTTACATATCCGCAAACTTGGTGAACGGTGCAAGTCGACCGCAAACCCCACAGAGGAAGTGAGGAACCCTTCTATTTAGACAATACTCTCTCCAATCTTTGTGTTCTCTGACATTCCGTACTACAATTAACGATATTCATCGAAATATCTTAAACGTGAATGATCTATGTTTAAACTCAGACGCAGCACGGCTGCCGAGAGAAGACGATATTTACGATTCACCTTATTCGGCCGCGTGAGGCTTAGGGAAAAAATCCTTCAATAGTAGCGCTGAACAGACTGCCATCACAAAAGTGTTACTTGTTATATATTGAATTCAGAGACCGTCAACACCACCTTCATTTGATCTTTCTACTCCCGAAGAAATTTTCAAAATATACGGCGCTTGCCTATCAAAAGCTTCGTTGAGAAGGGTCTACATACAGGTGATTCAAAGGAACACTTTTAATTACATTTGATTTCAACGACAAGGTTTATTTCAGTATACCAAAATCTATTTCAAATGGAGAAACCAGGTGAGCTCAAATACTGTTGCCCTTCAAGAATACACAAAAGCTTAAGCACCGCATCATGATAACGTTGATGAACCAATTTCAGGGTTCTAACGATGCAACTCTGCTAAAAACACTGAAGAGGCTTTACCGAGAGGTACCTGTAGTCTTGGCCGAATTAAGTCCCATAAACATCAAAGAATCACACTTTACAGATCCGCAAACTTGGTGAACGTTGCAAGTCGACCGCAAACCCCGCAGAGGAGGTGAGGAACGCTTCTATTTAGACAATAATCTCTCGGATATTTGTTTTCTCTGACATTCCGTACTACAATTAACGATATTCATCGAAATATCTTAAACGTGAATGATCTATGTTCAAACTTAGACGCAGCACGGCTGCCGAGAGAAGACGATATTTACGATTCACCTTATTCGGCCGCGTGAAGCTTAGGGAAAAAATCCTTCAATAGTAGCGCTGAACAGACTGCCATCACAAAAGTGTTACTTGTTACATATTGAATTCAGAGACCGTCAACACCACCTCCAATTAATCTTTCTACTCCCGCAGAAATTTTCAAAATATACGGCGCTTGCCTATCAAAAGCTTCGTTGAGAAGTGTCTACATACAGGTGATTCAAAAGAGCACTTTAAAGTACATTTCGTTTGAACGACATGATTTATTTCAGTACACCAAAAACTATTTTAAATGGAGAAATCAGGTGAGCTCAAATACTGTTGCCCTTCAAGAATACACAAAAGCTTAAGCACCGCATCATGATAACGTTGATGAACCGATTTCAGGGTTCTAACGATGCAACTCTGCTAAAAACACTGAAGAGGCTTTCACGAGAGGTAGCTGAGGTCTTGGCCGAATTAAGTCCCATAAACATCAAAGAATCACACTTTACAGATCCGCAAACTTGGTGAACGTTGCAAGTCGACCGCAAACCCCGCAGAGGAGGTGAGGAACGCTTCTATTTAGACAATAATCTCTCGGATATTTGTTTTCTCTGACATTCCGTACTACAATTAACGATATTCATCGAAATATCTTAAACGTGAATGATCTATGTTCAAACTTAGACGCAGCACGGCTGCCGAGAGAAGACGATATTTACGATTCACCTTATTCGGCCGCGTGAAGCTTAGGGAAAAATCCTTCAATAGTAGCGCTGAACAGACTGCCATCACAAAAGTGTTACTTGTTATATATTGAATTCAGAGACCGTCAACACCACCTTCATTTGATCTTTCTACTCCCGAAGAAATTTTCAAAATATACGGCGCTTGCCTATCAAAAGCTTCGTTGAGAAGTGTTTACATACAGGTGAGTCAAAGGAACACTCTTAATTACATTTCGTTTGAACGACATGATTTATTTCAGTACACCAAAAACTATTTTAAATGGAGAAATCAGGTGAGCTCAAATACTGTTGCGCTTCAAGAATACACAAAAGCTCAGGCACCGCATCATGATAACGTTGATGAACCAATTTCAGGGTTCTATCGATGCAACTCTGCTAAAAACACTGAAGAGGCTTTCCCGAGAGGTAGCTGTGGTCTTGGCCGAACTAAGTTCCGTAAACATAAGAGAATTACACTTTACAGATCCGCAAACTTGGTGAACGTTGCAAGTCGACCGCAAACCCCACAGAGGAAGTGAGGAACCCTTCTATTTAGACAATACTCTCCCCAATCTCTGTGTTCTCTGACATTCCGTACTACAATTACGATATTCATCGGAATATCTTAACCGTGAATGATCTATGTTTAAACTCAGACGCAGCACGGCTGCCGAGAGAAGACAATATTTACGACACACCGTAATCGGCTGCGTGAGGCTTAGGGAAAAAACATCCTTCAATAGTAGCGCTGAACAGACTGCCATCACAAAAGTGTTACTTGTTATATATTGAATTCAGAGACCGTCAACACCACCTTCATTTGATCTTTCTACTCCCGAAGAAATTTTCAAAATATACGGCGCTTGCCTATCAAAAGCTTCGTTGAGAAGGGTCTACATACAGGTGATTCAAAGGAACACTTTTAATTACATTTGGTTTCAACGACAAGGTTTATTTCAGTATACCGAAACCTATTTCAAATGGAGAAACCAGGTGAGCTCAAATACTGTTGCCCTTCAAGAATACACAAAAGCTTAAGCACCGCATCATGATAACGTTGATGAACCAATTTCAGGGTTCTATCGATGCAACTCTGCTAAACACACTGAAGAGGCTTTCACGAGAGGTAGCTGAGGTCTTGGCCGAATTAAGTCCCATAAACATCAAAGAATTACACTTTACAGATCCGCAAACTTGGTGAACGTTGCAAGTCGACCGCAAACCCCACAGAGGAAGTGAGGAACCCTTCTATTTAGACAATACTCTCTCCAATCTTTGTGTTCTCTGACATTCCGTACTACAATTAACGATATTCATCGAAATATCTTTAAACGTGAATGATCTATGTTCAAACTTAGACGCAGCACGGCTGCCGAGAGAAGACGATATTTACGATTCACCTTATTCGGCCGCGTGAGGCTTAGGGAAAAAACATCCTTCAATAGTAGCGCTGAACAGACTGCCATCACAAAAGTGTTACTTGTTATATATTGAATTCAGAGACCGTCAACACCACCTTCATTTGATCTTTCTACTCCCGAAGAAATTTTCAAAATATACGGCGCTTGCCTATCAAAAAGCTTCTGCTGAGAAGGGTCTACATACAGGTGATTCAAAGGAACACTTTTAATTACATTTGGTTTCAACGACAAGGTTTATTTCAGTATACCGAAACCTATTTCAAATGGAGAAACCAGGTGAGCTCAAATACTGTTGCCCTTCAAGAATACAAAAAGCTTAAGCACCGCATCATGATAACGTTGATGAACCAATTTCAGGGTTCTATCGATGCAACTCTGCTAAAAACACTGAAGAGGCTTTCACTGAGAGGTAGCTGTAGTCTTGGCCGAATTAAGTCCCATAAACATCAAAGAATCACACTTTACAGATCCGCAAACTTGGTGAACGTTGCAAGTCGACCACAAACCCCACAGAGGAGGTGAAGAACGCTTCTATTTAGACAATAATCTTTCCGATCTTTGTGTTCTCTGACATTCCGTACTACAATTAACGATATTCATCGAAATATCTTAAACGTGAATGATCTATGTTTAAACTTAGACGCAGCACGCCTGCCGAGAGAAGACGATATTTTCGATTCACCTTATTCGGCCGCGTGAGGCTTAGGGAAAAAATCCTTCAATAGTAGCGCTGAACAGACTGCCATCACAAAAGTGTTACTTGTTACATATTGAATTCAGAGACCATCAACACCACCTCCATTTGATCTTTCTACTCCCGCAAGAAATTTTCAAAATATACGGCGCTTGCCTATCAAAAAGCTTCTGCTGAGAAGGGTCTACATACAGGTGATTCAAAGGAACACTTTAAATTACATTTGGTTTCAACGACAAGGTTTATTTCAGTATACCGAAACCTATTTCAAATGGAGAAACCAGGTGAGCTCAAATACTGTCGCCCTTCAAGAATACACAAAAGCTTGAGCACCGCATCATGATAACGTTGATGAACCAATTTCAGGGTTCTATCGATGCAACTCTGCTAAAAACACTGAAGAGGCTTTCCCGAGAGGTAGCTGAGGTCTTGGCCGAATTAGGTCCCATAAACATCGAAGAACTACACTTTACAGATCCGCAAACTTGGTGAACGTTGCAAGTCGACCGCAAACCCCGCAGAGGAGGTGAGGAACACTTCTATTTAGACAACAACCTCTCCGATCTTTGTGTTCTCTGGACATTCCGTACTACAATTAACGATATTCATCGAAATATCTTAAACGTGAATGATCTATGTTTAAACTCAGACGCAGCACGGCTGCCGAGAGAAGACAATATTTACGATCCACCGCACTCGGCCGCGTGAGGCTTAGGGAAAAACACCCTTCAATAGTAGCGCTGAACAGACTGCCATCACAAAAGTGTTACTTGTTACGTATTGAATTCAGAGACAGTCAACACCACCTCCAGTTGATCTTTCTACTCCCGAAGAAATTTTCAAAATATACGACGCTTGCCTATCAAAAGCTCCGTTGAGAAGTGTCTACATACAGGTGATTCAAAGGAACACTTTTAATTACATTTCGTTTGAACGACATGATTTTATTTCAGTATACCAAAAACTATTTCAAATGGAGAAATCAGGTGAGCTCAAATACTGTTGCCCTTCAAGAATACACAAAAGCTTAAGCACCGCATCATGATAACGTTGATGAACCAATTTCAGGGTTCTAACGATGCAACTCTGCTAAAAACACTGAAGAGGCTTTCCCGAGAGGTATCTGTGGTATTGGCTGAATTAAGTCCCATAAACATCAAAGAATCACACTTTACAGATCCACAAACGTGGTGAACATTGCAAGTCGACCGCAAACCCCGCAGAGGAGGTGAGGAACACTTCTATTTAGACAACAACCTCTCCGATCTTTGTGTTCTCTGACATTCCGTACTACAATTAACGATATTCATCGAAATATCCTAAACGTGAATGATCTATGTTTAAACTCAGACGCAGCACGGCTGCCGAGAGAAGACAATATATACGATCCACCGCATTCGGCCGCGTGAGGCTTAGGGAAAACATCCTTCAATAGTAGCGCTGAACAGACTGCCATCACAAAAGTGTTACTTGTTACGTATTGAATTCAGAGACAGTCAACACCACCTCCAGTTGATCTTTCTACTCCCGAAGAAATTTTCAAAATATACGGCGCTTGCCTATCAAAAGCTCCGTTGAGAAGTGTCTACATACAGGTGATTCAAAGGAACACTTTTAATTACATTTCGTTTGAACGACATGGTTTATTTCAGTATACCGAAAGCTATTTCAAATGGAGAAGTCAGGTGAACTCAAATACTGTTGCGCTTCAAGAATACACAAAAGCTTAAGCACCGCATCATGATAACGTTGATGAACCAATTTCAGGGTTCTAACGATGCAACTCTGCGAAAAACACTGAAGAGGCTTTCGCGAGAGGTAGCTGTGGTCTTGGCCGAATTAAGTCCCATAAACAACAAAGAATCACACTTTACAGATCCACAAACTTGGTGAACGTTGCAAGTCGACCGCAAACCCCGCAGATGAGGTGAGGAACACTTCTATTCAGACAACAATCTCTCCCATCTTTGTGTTCTCTGACATTCCGTACTACAATTAACGATATTCATCGAAATACTCTAAACGTGAATGATCTATGTTTAAACTCAGACGCAGCAGGGCTGCCGAGAGAAGACAATATTTACGATCCACCGCATTCGGCCGCGTGAGGCTTAGGGAAAAACATCCTTCAATAGTAGCGCTGAACAGACTGCCATCACAAAAGTGTTACTCTGTTACGTATTGAATTCAGAGACAGTCAACACTACCTCCAGTTGATCTTTCTACTCCCGAAGAAATTTTCAAAATATACGGCGCTTGCCTATCAAAAGCTCCGTTGAGAAGTGTTTACATACAGGTGATTCAAAGGAACACTTTTAATTACATTTCGTTTGAACGACATGGTTAATTTCAGTATACCGAAATCTATTTTAAATGGAGAAATCAGGTGAGCTCAAATACTGTTGCGCTTCAAGAATACACAAAAGCTCAGGCACCGCATCATGATAACGTTGATGAACCAATTTCAGGGTTCTAACGATGCAACTCTGCTAAAAACACTGAAGAGGCTTTCCCGAGAGGTATCTGTGGTATTGGCTGAATTAAGTCCCATAAACATCAAAGAATCACACTTTACAGATCCACAAACTTGGTGAACGTTGCAAGTCGACCGCAAACCCCGCAGAGGAGGTGAGGAACACTTCTATTTAGACAACAACCTCTCCGATCTTTGTGTTCTCTGACATTCCGTACTACAATTAACGATATTCATCGAAATATCCTAAACGTGAATGATCTATGTTTAAACTCAGACGCAGCACGGCTGCCGAGAGAAGACAATATATACGATCCACCGCATTCGGCCGCGTGAGACTTAAGGAAAAACACCCTTCAATAGTAGCGCTGAACAGACTGCCACCACAAAAGTGTTACTTGTTACGTATTGAATTCAGAGACAGTCAACACCACCTCCATTTGACCTTCCTACTCCCGAGGAAATTTCCAAAACATACGGCGCTTGCCTATCAAAAGCTCCGTTGAGAAGTGTCTACATACAGGTGATTCAAAAGAACACTTTTAATTACATTTCGTTTGAACGACATGGTTTATTTCAGTATACCCAAATCTATTTCAAATGGAGAAATCAGGTGAGCTCAAATACTGTTGCGCTTCATGAATACACAAAAGCTTAAGCACCGCACCATGATAACGATGATGAACCAATTTCAGGGTTCTAACGATGCAACTCTGCTAAAAACACTGAAGAGGCTTTCGCGAGAGGTAGCTGTGGTCTTGGCCGAATTAAGTCCCATAAACATCAAAGAATCACACTTTACAGATCCACAAACTTGGTGAACGTTGCAAGTCGACCGCAAACCCCGCAGAGGAGGTGAGGAACACTTCTATTTAGCCAACAACCTCTCCGATCTTTGTGTTCTCTGACATTCCGTACTACAATTAACGATATTCATCGAAATATCCTAAACGTGAATGATCTATGTTTAAACTCAGACGCAGCATGGCTGCCGAGAGAAGACAATATATACGATCCACCGCATTCGGCCGCGTGAGGCTTAGGGAAAAACACCCTTCAATA
Source organism: Aplectana chamaeleonis (assembly GCA_029168955.1). Lineage (NCBI taxonomy): Eukaryota > Metazoa > Nematoda > Chromadorea > Rhabditida > Cosmocercidae > Aplectana > Aplectana chamaeleonis. The sequence goes on from JAPDOI010000580.1 coordinate 216,423, forward strand.
GTAGCGCTGAACAGACTGCCATCACAAAAGTGTTACTTGTTACATATTGAATTCAGAGACCGTCAACACCACCTCCAGTTGATCTTTCTACTCCCGAAGAAATTTTCAAAATATACGGCGCTTGCCTATCAAAAGCTCCGTTGAGAAGTGTTTACATACAGGTGATTCAAAGGAACACTTTTAATTACATTTCGTTTGAACGACATGATTTATTTCAGTACACCAAAAACTATTTTAAATGGAGAAATCAGGTGAGCTCAAATACTGTTGCGCTTCAAGAATACACAAAAGCTCAGGCACCGCATCATGATAACGTTGATGAACCAATTTCAGGGTTCTAACGATGCAACTCTGCTAAAAACACTGAAGAGGCTTTCCCGAGAGGTAGCTGAGGTCTTGGCCGAATTAAGTCCCATAAACATCAAAGAATCACACTTTACAGATCCACAAACTTGGTGAACGTTGCAAGTCGACCGCAAACCCCGCAGAGGAGGTGAGGAACACTTCTATTTAGACAACAACCTCTCCGATCTTTGTGTTCTCTGACATTCCGTACTACAATTAACGATATTCATCGAAATATCCTAAACGTGAATGATCTATGTTTAAACTCAGACGCAGCACGGCTGCCGAGAGAAGACAATATATACGATCCACCGCATTCGGCCGCGTGAGGCTTAGGGAAAAACACCCTTCAATAGTAGCGCTGAACAGACTGCCATCACAAAAGTGTTACTTGTTACGTATTGAATTCAGAGACAGTCAACACCACCTCCAGTTGATCTTTCTACTCCCGAAGAAATTTTCAAAATATACGGCGCTTGCCTATCAAAAGCTCCGTTGAGAAGTGTCTACATACAGGTGATTCAAAGGAACACTTTTAATTACATTTCCTTTGAACGACATGGTTTATTTCAGTATACCGAAAGCTATCTCAAATGGAGAAGTCAGGTGAACTCAAATACTGTTGCGCTTCATGAATACACAAAAGCTTAAGCGCCGCATTATGATAACGTTGATGAACCAATTTCAGGGTTCTAACGATGCAACTCTGCTAAAAACACTGAAGAGGCTTTCGCGAGAGGTAGCTGTGGTCTTGGCCGAATTAAGTCCCATAAACATCAAAGAATCACACTTTACAGATCCACAAACTTGGTGAACGTTGCAAGTCGACCGCAAACCCCGCAGAGGAGGTGAGGAACACTTCTATTTAGACAACAACCTCTCCGATCTTTGTGTTCTCTGACATTCCGTACTACAATTAACGATATTCATCGAAATATCCTAAACGTGAATGATCTATGTTTAAACTCAGACGCAGCACGGCTGCCGAGAGAAGACAATATATACGATCCACCGCATTCGGCCGCGTGAGGCTTAGGGAAAAACACCCTTCAATAGTAGCGCTGAACAGACTGCCATCACAAAAGTGTTACTTGTTACGTATTGAATTCAGAGACAGTCAACACCACCTCCAGTTGATCTTTCTACTCCCGAAGAAATTTTTCAAAATATACGGCGCTTGCCTATCAAAAAGCTCCGTTGAGAAGTGTCTACATACAGGTGATTCAAAGGAACACTTTTAATTACATTTCGTTTGAACGACATGGTTTATTTCAGTATACCGAAAGCTATTTCAAATGGAGAAGTCAGGTGAACTCAAATACTGTTGCGCTTCAAGAATACACAAAAGCTTAAGCACCGCATCATGATAACGTTGATGAACCAATTTCAGGGTTCTAACGATGCAACTCTGCGAAAAACACTGAAGAGGCTTTCGCGAGAGGTAGCTGTGGTCTTGGCCGAATTAAGTCCCATAAACATCAGAAAATCACACTTTACAGATCCACAAACTTGGTGAACGTTGCAAGTCGACCGCAAACCCCGCAGAGGAGGTGAGGAACACTTCTATTTAGACAACAACCTCTCCGATCTTTGTGTTCTCTGACATTCCGTACTACAATTAACGATATTCATCGAAATATCCTAAACGTGAATGATCTATGTTTAAACTCAGACGCAGCACGGCTGCCGAGAGAAGACAATATATACGATCCACCGCATTCGGCCGCGTGAGGCTTAGGGAAAAACATCCCTCAATAGCAGCGCTGAACAGACTGCCATCGCAAAAGTATTCTCTGTTACATATTGAATTCAGAGACAGTCAACACCACCTCCAGTTGATCTTTCTACTCCCGAAGAAATTTTCAAAATATACGGCGCTTGCCTATCAAAAGCTCCGTTGAGAAGTGTTTACATACAGGTGATTCAAAGGAACACTTTTAATTACATTTCGTTTGAACGACATGGTTTATTTCAGTATACCGAAAGTTATTTCAAATGGAGAAGTCAGGTGAACTCAAATACTGTTGCGCTTCAAGAATACACAAAAGCTCAGGCACCGCATCATGATAACGTTGATGAACCAATTTCAGGGTTCTAACGATGCAACTCTGCTAAAAACACTGAAGAGGCTTTCCCGAGAGGTATCTGTGGTATTGGCTGAATTAAGTCCCATAAACATCAAAGAATCACACTTTACAGATCCACAAACTTGGTGAACGTTGCAAGTCGACCGCAAACCCCGCAGAGGAGGTGAGGAACACTTCTATTTAGACAACAACCTCTCCGATCTTTGTGTTCTCTGACATTCCGTACTACAATTAACGATATTCATCGAAATATCCTAAACGTGAATGATCTATGTTTAAACTCAGACGCAGCACGGCTGCCGAGAGAAGACAATATATACGATCCACCGCATTCGGCCGCGTGAGGCTTAGGGAAAACACCTTCAATAGTAGCGCTGAACAGACTGCCATCACAAAAGTGTTACTTGTTACGTATTGAATTCAGAGACAGTCAACACCACCTCCAGTTGATCTTTCTACTCCGAAGAAATTTTCAAAATATACGGCGCTTGCCTATCAAAGCTCCGTTGAGAAGTGTCTACATACAGGTGATTCAAAGGAACACTTTTAATTACATTTCGTTTGAACGACATGGTTTATTTCAGTATACCGAAAGCTATTTCAAATGGAGAAGTCAGGTGAACTCAAATACTGTTGCGCTTCATGAATACACAAAAGCTTAAGCACCGCATTATGATAACGTTGATGAACCAATTTCAGGGTTCTAACGATGCAACTCTGCTAAAAACACTGAAGAGGCTTTCGCGAGAGGTAGCTGTGGTCTTGGCCGAATTAAGTCCCATAAACATCAAAGAATCACACTTTACAGATCCACAAACTTGGTGAACGTTGCAAGTCGACCGCAAACCCCGCAGAGGAGGTGAGGAACACTTCTATTTAGACAACAACCTCTCCGATCTTTGTGTTCTCTGACATTCCGTACTACAATTAACGATATTCATCGAAATATCCTAAACGTGAATGATCTATGTTTAAACTCAGACGCAGCACGGCTGCCGAGAGAAAACAATATATACGATCCACCGCACTCGGCCGCGTGAGGCTAAGTGAAAAACATCCTTCAATAGTAGCGCTGAACAGACTGCCATCACAAAAGTGTTACTTGTTACGTATTGAATTCAGAGACAGTCAACACCACCTCCAGTTGATCTTTCTACTCCCGAAGAAACTTTCAAAATATACGGCGCTTGCCTATCAAAAGCTCCGTTGAGAAGTGTCTACATACAGGTGATTCAAAAGAACACTTTTGATTACATTTTGTTTGAACGACATGGTTCATTTCAGTATACCGAAATCTATTTCAAATGGAGAAATCAGGTGAGCTCAAATACTGTTGCGCTTCAAGAATACACAAAAGCTTAAGCACCGCACCATGATAACGATGATGAACCAATTTCAGGGTTCTAACGATGCAACTCTGCTAAAAACACTGAAGAGGCTTTCGCGAGAGGTAGCTGTGGTCTTGGCCGAATTAAGTCCCATAAACATCAAAGAATCACACTTTACAGATCCACAAACTTGGTGAACGTTGCAAGTCGACCGCAAACCCCGCAGAGGAGGTGAGGAACACTTCTATTTAGACAACAACCTCTCCGATCTTTGTGTTCTCTGACATTCCGTACTACAATTAACGATATTCATCGAAATATCTTAAACGTGAATGAACTATGTTCAAACTTAGACGCAGCACGGCTGCCGAGAGAAGACAATATTTACGATCCACCGCATTCGGCCGCGTGAGGCTTAGGAAAACATCCTTCAATAGTAGCGCTGAACAGACTGCCATCACAAAAGTGTTACTTGTTACATATTGAATTCAGAGACAGTCAACACCACTCTCCATTTGATCTTTCTACTCCCGAGGAAATTTTCAAAATATACGGCGCTTGCCTATCAAAAGCTCCGTTGAGAAGTGTCTACATACAGGTGATTCAGAAGAACACTTTGATTACATTTCGTTTGAACGACATGGTTTATTTCAGTATACCGAAATCTATTTCAAATGGAGAAATCAGGTGAGCTCAAATACTGTTGCGCTTCAAGAATACACAAAAGCTTAAGCACCGCATCATGATAACGTTGATGAACCAATTTCAGGGTTCTAACGATGCAACTCTGCTAAAAACACTGAAGAGGCTTTCGCGAGAGGTAGCTGTGGTCTTGGCCGAATTAAGTCCCATAAACATCAAAGAATCACACTTTACAGATCCACAAACTTGGTGAACGTTGCAAGTCGACCGCAAACCCCGCAGAGGAGGTGAGAACACTTCTATTTAGACAACAACCTCTCCGATCTTTGTGTTCTCTGACATTCCGTACTACAATTAACGATATTCATCGAAATATCCTAAACGTGAATGATCTATGTTTAAACTCAGACGCAGCACGGCTGCCGAGAGAAGACAATATATACGATCCACCGCATTCGGCCGCGTGAGGCTTAGGGAAAAACACCCTTCAATAGTAGCGCTGAACAGACTGCCATCACAAAAGTGTTACTTGTTATATATTGAATTCAGAGACCTTCAACACCACCTTCATTTGATCTTTCTACTCCCGAAGAAATTTTCAAAATATACGGCGCTTGCCTATCAAAAGCTCCGTTGAGAAGTGTCTACATACAGGTGATTCAAAGGAACACTTTTAAGTACATTTCGTTTGAACGACATGGTTTATTTCAGTATACCGAAATCTATTTCAAATGGAGAAATCAGGTGAGCTCAAATACTGTTGCGCTTCAAGATTACACAAAAGCTTAAGCACCGCATCATGATAACGATGATGAACCAATTTCAGGGTTCTAACGATGCAACTCTGCTAAAAACATTGAAGAGGCTTTCGCGAGAGGTAGCTGTGGTCTTGGCCGAATTAAGTCCCATATACATCAAAGAATCACACTTTGCAGATCCACAAACTTGGTGAACGTTGCAAGTCGACCGCAAACCCCGCAGAGGAGGTGAGGAACACTTCTATTTAGACAACAATCTCTCCGATCTTTGTGTTCTCTGACATTCCGTACTACAATTAACGATATTCATCGAAATATCCTAAACGTGAATGATCTATGTTTAAACTCAGACGCAGCACGGCTGCCGAGAGAAGACAATATTTACGATTCACCTTATGCGGCCGCGTGGGGCTTAGGGAAAAACATCCCTCAATAGCAGCGCTGAACAGACTGCCATCGCAAAAGTATTCTCTGTTACATATTGAATTCAGAGACAGTCAACACCACCTCCATTTGACCTTCCTACTCCCGAGGAAATTTCCAAAACATACGGCGCTTGCCTATCAAAAGCTCCGTTGAGAAGTGTCTACATACAGGTGATTCAGAAGAACACTTTTGATTACATTTCGTTTGAACGACATGGTTTATTTCAGTATACCGAAATCTATTTCAAATGGAGAAATCAGGTGAGCTCCAATACTGTTGCGCTTCAAGAATACACAAAAGCTTAAGCACCGCATCATGATAACGTTGATGAACCAATTTCAGGGTTCTAACGATGCAACTCTGCTAAAAACACTGAAGAGGCTTTCGCGAGAGGTAGCTGTGGTCTTGGCCGAATTAAGTCCCATATACATCAAAGAATCACACTTTACAGATCCACAAACGTGGTGAACATTGCAAGTCGACCGCAAACCCCGCAGAGGAGGTGAGGAACACTTCTATTTAGACAACAACCTCTCCGATCTTTGTGTTCTCTGACATTCCGTACTACAATTAACGATATTCATCGAAATATCCTAAACGTGAATGATCTATGTTTAAACTCAGACGCAGCACGGCTGCCGAGAGAAGACAATATATACGATCCACCGCATTCGGCCGCGTGAGGCTTAGGGAAAAACACCCTTCAATAGTAGCGCTGAACAGACTGCCATCACAAAAGTGTTACTTGTTACGTATTGAATTCAGAGACAGTCAACACCACCTCCAGTTGATCTTTCTACTCCCGAAGAAATTTTCAAAATATACGGCGCTTGCCTATCAAAAGCTCCGTTGAGAAGTGTCTACATACAGGTGATTCAAAGGAACACTTTTAATTACATTTCCTTTGAACGACATGGTTTATTTCAGTATACCGAAAGCTATTTCAAATGGAGAAGTCAGGTGAACTCAAATACTGTTGCGCTTCATGAATACACAAAAGCTTAAGCGCCGCATTATGATAACGATGATGAACCAATTTCAGGGTTCTAACGATGCAACTCTGCTAAAAACACTGAAGAGGCTTTCGCGAGAGGTAGCTGTGGTCTTGGCCGAATTAAGTCCCATAAACATCAAAGAATCACACTTTACAGATCCACAAACTTGGTGAACGTTGCAAGTCGACCGCAAACCCCGCAGAGGAGGTGAGGAACACTTCTATTTAGACAACAACCTCTCCGATCTTTGTGTTCTCTGACATTCCGTACTACAATTAACGATATTCATCGAAATATCCTAAACGTGAATGATCTATGTTTAAACTCAGACGCAGCACGGCTGCCGAGAGAAGACAATATATACGATCCACCGCATTCGGCCGCGTGAGGCTTAGGGAAAAACACCCTTCAATAGTAGCGCTGAACAGACTGCCATCACAAAAGTGTTACTTGTTACGTATTGAATTCAGAGACAGTCAACACCACCTCCAGTTGATCTTTCTACTCCCGAAGAAATTTTCAAAATATACGGCGCTTGCCTATCAAAAGCTCCGTTGAGAAGTGTCTACATACAGGTGATTCAAAGGAACACTTTTAATTACATTTCGTTTGAACGACATGGTTTATTTCAGTATACCGAAAGCTATTTCAAATGGAGAAGTCAGGTGAACTCAAATACTGTTGCGCTTCAAGAATACACAAAAGCTCAGGCACCGCATCATGATAACGTTGATGAACCAATTTCAGGGTTCTAACGATGCAACTCTGCGAAAAACACTGAAGAGGCTTTCGCGAGAGGTAGCTGTGGTCTTGGCCGAATTAAGTCCCATAACCATCAAAGAATCACACTTTACAGATCCACAAACTTGGTGAACGTTGCAAGTCGACCGCAAACCCCGCAGAGGAGGTGAGGAACACTTCTATTTAGACAACAACCTCTCCGATCTTTGTGTTCTCTGACATTCCGTACTACAATTAACGATATTCATCGAAATATCCTAAACGTGAATGATCTATGTTTAAACTCAGACGCAGCACGGCTGCCGAGAGAAGACAATATATACGATCCACCGCATTCGGCCGCGTGAGGCTTAGGGAAAAACACCCTTCAATAGTAGCGCTGAACAGACTGCCATCACAAAAGTGTTACTTGTTACGTATTGAATTCAGAGACAGTCAACACCACCTCCAGTTGATCTTTACTCCCGAAGAAATTTTTCAAAGTATTCGGCGCTTGCCTATCAAAAGCTCCGTTGAGAAGTGTCTACATACAGGTGATTCAAAGGAACACTTTTAATTACATTTCCTTTGAACGACATGGTTTATTTCAGTATACCGAAAGCTATTTCAAATGGAGAAGTCAGGTGAACTCAAATATTGTTGCGCTTCATGAATACACAAAAGCTTAAGCGCCGCATTATGATAACGTTGATGAACCTATTTCAGGGTTCTAACGATGCAACTCTGCGAAAAACACTGAAGAGGCTTTCGCGAGAGGTAGCTGTGGTCTTGGCCGAATTAAGTCCCATAAACATCAGAAAATCACACTTTACAGATCCACAAACTTGGTGAACGTTGCAAGTCGACCGCAAACCCCGCAGAGGAGGTGAGGAACACTTCTATTTAGACAACAACCTCTCCGATCTTTGTGTTCTCTGACATTCCGTACTACAATTAACGATATTCATCGAAATATCCTAAACGTGAATGATCTATGTTTAAACTCAGACGCAGCACGGCTGCCGAGAGAAGACAATATATACGATCCACCGCATTCGGCCGCGTGAGGCTTAAGGAAAAACACCCTTCAATAGTAGCGCTGAACAGACTGCCACCACAAAAGTGTTACTTGTTACGTATTGAATTCAGAGACAGTCAACTCCACCTCCAGTTGATCTTTCTACTCCCGAAGAAATTTTCAAAATATACGGCGCTTGCCTATCAAAAGCTCCGTTGAGAAGTGTCTACATACAGGTGATTCAAAGGAACACTTTTAATTACATTTCGTTTGAACGACATGGTTTATTTCAGTATACCGAAAGCTATCTCAAATGGAGAAGTCAGGTGAACTCAAATACTGTTGCGCTTCAAGAATACACAAAAGCTGAAGCGCCGCATTATGATAACGTTGATGAACCTATTTCAGGGTTCTAACGATGCAACTCTGCTAAAAACACTGAAGAGGCTTTCGCGAGAGGTAGCTGTGGTCTTGGCCGAATTAAGTCCCATAAACATCAAAGAATCACACTTACAGATCCACAAACTTGGTGAACGTTGCAAGTCGACCGCAAACCCCGCAGAGGAGGTGAGGAACACTTCTATTTAGACAACAACCTCTCCGATCTTTGTGTTCTCTGACATTCCGTACTACAATTAACGATATTCATCGAAATATCCTAAACGTGAATGATCTATGTTTAAACTCAGACGCAGCACGGCTGCCGAGAGAAGACAATATATACGATCCACCGCATTCGGCCGCGTGAGGCTTAAGGAAAAACACCCTTCAATAGTAGCGCTGAACAGACTGCCATCACAAAAGTGTTACTTGTTACGTATTGAATTCAGAGACAGTCAACACCACCTCCAGTTGATCTTTCTACTCCCGAAGAAATTTTCAAAATATACGGCGCTTGCCTATCAAAAGCTCCGTTGAGAAGTGTCTACATACAGGTGATTCAAAGGAACACTTTTAATTACATTTCCTTTGAACGACATGGTTTATTTCAGTATACCGAAAGCTATTTCAAATGGAGAAGTCAGGTGAACTCAAATATTGTTGCGCTTCATGAATACACAAAAGCTTAAGCGCCGCATTATGATAACGTTGATGAACCTATTTCAGGGTTCTAACGATGCAACTCTGCGAAAAACACTGAAGAGGCTTTCGCGAGAGGTAGCTGTGGTCTTGGCCGAATTAAGTCCCATAAACATCAAAGAATCACACTTTACAGATCCACAAACTTGGTGAACGTTGCAAGTCGACCGCAAACCCCGCAGAGGAGGTGAGGAACACTTCTATTTAGACAACAACCTCTCCGATCTTTGTGTTCTCTGACATTCCGTACTACAATTAACGATATTCATCGAAATATCCTAAACGTGAATGATCTATGTTTAAACTCAGACGCAGCACGGCTGCCGAGAGAAGACAATATATACGATCCACCGCATTCGGCCGCGTGAGGCTTAGGGAAAAACACCCTTCAATAGTAGCGCTGAACAGACTGCCATCACAAAAGTGTTACTTGTTACGTATTGAATTCAGAGACAGTCAACACCACCTCCAGTTGATCTTTCTACTCCCGAAGAAATTTTCAAAATATACGGCGCTTGCCTATCAAAAGCTCCGTTGAGAAGTGTCTACATACAGGTGATTCAAAGGAACACTTTTAATTACATTTCGTTTGAACGACATGGTTTATTTCAGTATACCGAAATCTATTTCAAATGGAGAAATCAGGTGAGCTCAAATACTGTTGCGCTTCAAGATTACACAAAAGCTTAAGCACCGCATCATGATAACGATGATGAACCAATTTCAGGGTTCTAACGATGCAACTCTGCTAAAAACACTGAAGAGGCTTTCGCGAGAGGTAGCTGTGGTCTTGGCCGAATTAAGTCCCATATACATCAAAGAATCACACTTTGCAGATCCACAAACTTGGTGAACGTTGCAAGTCGACCGCAAACCCCGCAGAGGAGGTGAGGAACACTTCTATTTAGACAACAATCTCTCCGATCTTTGTGTTCTCTGACATTCCGTACTACAATTAACGATACTCATCGAAATATCCTAAACGTGAATGATCTATGTTTAAACTCAGACGCAGCACGGCTGCCGAGAGAAGACAATATTTACGATTCACCTTATGCGGCCGCGTGGGGCTTAGGGAAAAACACCCTTCAATAGTAGCGCTGAACAGACTGCCATCACAAAAGTGTTACTTGTTACGTATTGAATTCAGAGACAGTCAACACCACCTCCATTTGACCTTCCTACTCCCGAGGAAATTTCCAAAACATACGGCGCTTGCCTATCAAAAGCTCCGTTGAGAAGTGTCTACATACAGGTGATTCAGAAGAACACTTTTGATTACATTTCGTTTGAACGACATGGTTTATTTCAGTATACCGAAATCTATTTCAAATGGAGAAATCAGGTGAGCTCCAATACTGTTGCGCTTCAAGAATACACAAAAGCTTAAGCACCGCATCATGATAACGTTGATGAACCAATTTCAGGGTTCTAACGATGCAACTCTGCTAAAAACACTGAAGAGGCTTTCCCGAGAGGTATCTGTGGTATTGGCTTAATTAAGTCCCATAACCATCAAAGAATCACACTTTACAGATCCACAAACTTGGTGAACGTTGCAAGTCGACCGCAAACCCCGCAGATGAGGTGAGGAACACTTCTATTTAGACAACAATCTCTCCGATCTTTGTGTTCTCTGACATTCCGTACTACAATTAACGATATTCATCGAAATATCTTAAACGTGAATGATCTATGTTTGAACTCAGACGCAGCACGGCTGCCGAGAGAAGACAATATTTACGATTCACCTTATGCGGCCGCGTGAGGCTTGGGGAAAAACACCCTTCAATAGTAGCGCTGAACAGACTGCCATCACAAAAGTGTTACTTGTTACATTTTGAATTCAGAGACCGTCAACACCACCTCCAGTTGATATCTCTACTCCCGAAGAAATTTTCAAAATATACGGCGCTTGCCTATCAAAAGCTCCGTTGAGAAGTGTCTACATACAGGTGATTCAAAGGAACACTTTTAATTACATTTCGTTTGAACGACATGATTTTTTCAGTATACCGAAATCTATTTCAAATGGAGAAGTCAGGTGAACTCAAATACTGTTGCGCTTCAAGATTACACAAAAGCTTAAGCACCGCATCATGATAACGATGATAAACCAATTTCAGGGTTCCAACGATGCAACTCTGCTAAAAACACTGAAGAGGCTTTCCCGAGAGGTATCTGTGGTATTGGCTCAATTAAGTCCCATAACCATCAAAGAATCACACTTTACAGATCCACAAACTTGGTGAACGTTGCAAGTCGACCGCAAACCCCGCAGAGGAGGTGAGGAACACTTCTATTTAGACAACAATCTCTCCGATCTCTGTGTTCTCTGACATTCCGTACTACAATTAACGATATTCATCGAAATATCTTAAACGTGAATGATCTATGTTTGAACTCAGACGCAGCACGGCTGCCGAGAGAAGACAATATTTACGATCCACCGCATTCGGCCGCGTGAGGCTTGGGGAAAAACACCCTTCAATAGTAGCGCTGAACAGACTGCCATCAAAAAAGTGTTACTTGTTACATTTTGAATTCAGAGACCGTCAACACCACCTCCAGTTGATATCTCTACTCCCGAAGAAATTTTCAAAATATACGGCGCTTGCCTATCAAAAGCTCCGTTGAGAAGTGTCTACATACAGGTGATTCAAAAGAGCACTTTAAAGTACATTTCGTTTGAACGACATGGTTTATTTCAGTATACCGAAATCTATTTCAAATGGAGGAGTCAGGTGAACTCAAATACTGTTGCGCTTCGAGAATACACAAAAGCTTAAGCACCGCATCATGATAACGTTGATGAACCAATTTCAGGGTTCTAACGATGCAACTCTGCTAAAAACACTGAAGAGGCTTTCCCGGGAGGTATCTGTGGTATTGGCTAAATTAAGTCCCATAAAAATCAAAGAATTACACTTTACAGATCCACAAACTTGGTGAACGTTGCAAGTCGACCGCACACCCCGCAGAGGAGGTGAGGAACACTTCTATTTAGACAACAATCGCTCCGATCTCTGTGTTCTCTGACATTCCGTACTACAATTAACGATATTCATCGAAATACTCTTAAACGTGAATGATCTATGTTTGAACTCAGACGCAGCACGGCTGCCGAGAGAAGACAATATTTACGATCCACCGCATTCGGCCGCGTGAGGCTTGGGGAAAACACCCTTCAATAGTAGCGCTGAACAGACTGCCATCACAAAAGTGTTACTTGTTACATTTTGAATTCAGAGGCCGTCAACACCACCTCCAGTTGATATCTCTACTCCCGAAGAAATTTTCAAAATATACGGCGCTTGCCTATCAAAAGCTCCGTTGAGAAGTGTCTACATACAGGTGATTCAAAGGAACACTTTTAATTACATTTCGTTTGAACGACATGGTTTATTTCAGTATACCGAAATCTATTTCAAATGGAGGAGTCAGGTGAACTCAAATACTGTTGCGCTTCGAGAATACACAAAAGCTTAAGCACCGCATCATGATAACGTTGATGAACCAATTTCAGGGTTCTAACGATGCAACTCTGCTAAAAACACTGAAGACGCTTTCCGGGAGGTATCTGTGGTACTGGCTAAATTAAGTCCCATACACATCAAAGAATTACACTTTACAGATCCACAAACTTGGTGAACGTTGCAAGTCGACCGCAAACCCCGCAGAGGAGGTGAGGAACACTTCTATTTAGACAACAATCTCTCCGATCTTTGTGTTCTCTGACATTCCGTACTACAATTAACGATATTCATCGAAATACTCTAAACGTGAATGATCTATGTTTAAACTCAGACGCAGCACGGCTGCCGAGAGAGGACAATATTTACGATCCACCGCATTCGGCCGCGTGAGGCTTAGGGAAAAACACCCTTCAATAGTAGCGCTGAACAGACTGCCATCACAAAAGTGTTACTTGTTACATTTTGAATTCAGAGACCGTCAACACCACCTCCAGTTGATATCTCTACTCCCGAAGAAATTTTCAAAATATACGGCGCTTGCCTATCAAAAGCTCCGTTGAGAAGTGTCTACATACAGGTGATTCAAAGGAACACTTTTAATTACATTTCGTTTGAACGACATGGTTTATTTCAGTATACCGAAATCTATTTCAAATGGAGAAGTCAGGTGAACTCAAATACTGTTGCGCTTCAAGATTACACAAAAGCTTAAGCACCGCATCATGATAACGTTGATGAACCAATTTCAGGGTTCTAACGATGCAACTCTGCTAAAAACACTGAAGAGGCTTTCCCGGGAGGTATCTGTGGTATTGGCTAAATTAAGTCCCATAAACATCAAAGAATTACACTTTACAGATCCACAAACTTGGTGAACGTTGCAAGTCGACCGCAAACCCCGCAGAGGAGGTGAGGAACACTTCTATTTAGACAACAATCTCTCCGATCTCTGTGTTCTCTGACATTCCGTACTACAATTAACGATATTCATCGAAATATCTTAAACGTGAATGATCTATGTTTTGAACTCAGACGCAGCACGGCTGCCGAGAGAAGACAATATTTACGATCCACCGCATTCGGCCGCGTGAGGCTTGGGGAAAACACCCTTCAATAGTAGCGCTGAACAGACTGCCATCAAAAAGTGTTACTTGTTACATTTTGAATTCAGAGACCGTCAACACCACCTCCAGTTGATATCTCTACTCCCGAAGAAATTTTCAAAATATACGGCGCTTGCCTATCAAAAGCTCCGTTGAGAAGTGTCTACATACAGGTGATTCAAAGGAACACTTTTAATTACATTTCGTTTGAACGACATGGTTTATTTCAGTATACCGAAATCTATTTCAAATGGAGGAGTCAGGTGAACTCAAATACTGGTGCGCTTCGAGAATACACACAAAAGCTTAAGCACCGCATCATGATAACGTTGATGAACCAATTTCAGGGTTCTAACGATGCAACTCTGCTAAAAACACTGAAGAGGCTTTCCCGGGAGGTATCTGTGGTATTGGCTAAATTAAGTCCCATAAACATCAAAGAATTACATTTTACAGATCCACAAACTTGGTGAACGTTGCAAGTCGACCGCAAACCCCGCAGAGGAGGTGAGGAACACTTCTATTTAGACAACAATCTCTCCGATCTTTGTGTTCTCTGACATTCCGTACTACAATTAACGATATTCATCGAAATACTCTTAAACGTGAATGATCTATGTTTGAACTCAGACGCAGCACGGCTGCCGAGAGAAGACAATATTTACGATCCACCGCATTCGGCCGCGTGAGGCTTGGGGAAAACACCCTTCAATAGTAGCGCTGAACAGACTGCCATCACAAAAGTGTTACTTGTTACATTTTGAATTCAGAGACCGTCAACACCACCTCCAGTTGATATCTCTACTCCCGAAGAAATTTTCAAAATATACGGCGCTTGCCTATCAAAAGCTCCGTTGAGAAGTGTCTACATACAGGTGATTCAAAGGAACACTTTTAATTACATTTCGTTTGAACGACATGGTTTATTTCAGTATACCGAAATCTATTTCAAATGGAGGAGTCAGGTGAACTCAAATACTGTTGCGCTTCGAGAATACACAAAAGCTTAAGCACCGCATCATGATAACGTTGATGAACCAATTTCAGGGTTCTAACGATGCAACTCTGCTAAAAACACTGAAGAGGCTTTCCCGGGAGGTATCTGTGGTATTGGCTAAATTAAGTCCCATAAACATCAAAGAATTACACTTTACAGATCCACAAACTTGGTGAACGTTGCAAGTCGACCGCAAACCCCGCAGAGGAGGTGAGGAACACTTCTATTTAGACAACAATCTCTCCGATCTCTGTGTTCTCTGACATTCCGTACTACAATTAACGATATTCATCGAAATATCTTAAACGTGAATGATCTATGTTTGAACTCAGACGCAGCACGGCTGCCGAGAGAAGACAATATTTACGATTCACCTTATGCGGCCGCGTGAGGCTTGGGGAAAAACACCCTTCAATAGTAGCGCTGAACAGACTGCCATCACAAAAGTGTTACTTGTTACATTTTGAATTCAGAGACCGTCAACACCACCTCCAGTTGATATCTCTACTCCCGAAGAAATTTTCAAAATATACGGCGCTTGCCTATCAAAAGCTCCGTTGAGAAGTGTCTACATACAGGTGATTCAAAGGAACACTTTTAATTACATTTCGTTTGAACGACATGGTTTATTTCAGTATACCGAAATCTATTTCAAATGGAGGAGTCAGGTGAACTCAAATACTGTTGCGCTTCGAGAATACACAAAAGCTTAAGCACCGCATCATGATAACGTTGATGAACCAATTTCAGGGTTCTAACGATGCAACTCTGCTAAAAACACTGAAGAGGCTTTCCCGGGAGGTATCTGTGGTATTGGCTAAATTAAGTCCCATAAACATCAAAGAATTACACTTTACAGATCCACAAACTTGGTGAACGTTGCAAGTCGACCGCAAACCCCGCAGAGGAGGTGAGGAACACTTCTATTTAGACAACAATCTCTCCGATCTTTGTGTTCTCTGACATTCCGTACTACAATTAACGATATTCATCGAAATACTCTAAACGTGAATGATCTATGTTTAAACTCAGACGCAGCACGGCTGCCGAGAGAAGACAATATTTACGATCCACCGCATTCGGCCGCGTGAGGCTTGGGGAAAAACACCCTTCAATAGTAGCGCTGAACAGACTGCCATCACAAAAGTGTTACTTGTTACATTTTGAATTCAGAGGCCGTCAACACCACCTCCAGTTGATATCTCTACTCCCGAAGAAATTTTCAAAATATACGGCGCTTGCCTATCAAAAGCTCCGTTGAGAAGTGTCTACATACAGGTGATTCAAAGGAACACTTTTAATTACATTTCGTTTGAACGACATGGTTTATTTCAGTATACCGAAATCTATTTCAAATGGAGAAGTCAGGTGAACTCAAATACTGTTGCGCTTCGAGAATACACAAAAGCTTAAGCACCGCATCATGATAACGTTGATGAACCAATTTCAGGGTTCTAACGATGCAACTCTGCTAAAAACACTGAAGAGGCTTTCCCGGGAGGTATCTGTGGTATTGGCTAAATTAAGTCCCATAAACATCAAAGAATTACACTTTACAGATCCACAAACTTGGTGAACGTTGCAAGTCGACCGCAAACCCCGCAGAGGAGGTGAGGAACACTTCTATTTAGACAAGAATCTCTCCGATCTTTGTGTTTTCTGACATTCCGTACTACAATTAACGATATTCATCGAAATACTCTAAACGTGAATGATCTATGTTTAAACTCAGACGCAGCACGGCTGCCGAGAGAAGACAATATTTACGATCCACCGCATTCGGCCGCGTGAGGCTTAGGGAAAAACACCCTTCAATAGTAGCGCTGAACAGACTGCCATCACAAAAGTGTTACTTGTTACATATTGAATTCAGAGACAGTCAACACTACCTCCATTTGATCTTTCTACTCCCGAGGAAATTTCCAAAACATACGGCGCTTGCCTATCAAAAAAGCTCCGTTGAGAAGTGTCTACATACAGGTGATTCAAAGGAACACTTTTAATTACATTTCGTTTGAACGACATGGTTTATTTCAGTATACCGAAATCTATTTCAAATGGAGAAGTCAGGTGAACTCAAATACTGTTGCGCTTCAAGATTACACAAAAGCTTAAGCACCGCATCATGATAACGTTGATGAACAAATTTCAGGGTTCTAACGATTCAACTCTGCTAAAAACACTGAAGAGGCTTTCGCGAGAGGTAGCTGTGGTCTTGGCCGAATTAAGTCCCATAAACATCAAAGAATTACACTTTACAGATCCACAAACTTGGTGAACGTTGCAAGTCGACCGCAAACCCCGCAGAGGAGGTGAGGAACACTTCTATTTAGACAAGAATCTCTCCGATCTTTGTGTTTTCTGACATTCCGTACTACAATTAACGATATTCATCGAAATACTCTAAACGTGAATGATCTATGTTTAAACTCAGACGCAGCACGGCTGCCGAGAGAAGACAATATTTACGATCCACCGCATTCGGCCGCGTGAGGCTTAGGGAAAAACACCCTTCAATAGTAGCGCTGAACAGACTGCCATCACAAAAGTGTTACTTGTTACATATTGAATTCAGAGACAGTCAACACTACCTCCATTTGATCTTTCTACTCCCGAGGAAATTTCCAAAACATACGGCGCTTGCCTATCAAAAGCTCCGTTGAGAAGTGTCTACATACAGGTGATTCAAAGGAACACTTTTAATTACATTTCGTTTGAACGACATGGTTTATTTCAGTATACCGAAATCTATTTCAAATGGAGAAGTCAGGTGAACTCAAATACTGTTGCGCTTCAAGATTACACAAAAGCTTAAGCACCGCATCATGATAACGTTGATGAACAAATTTCAGGGTTCTAACGATTCAACTCTGCTAAAAACACTGAAGAGGCTTTCGCGAGAGGTAGCTGTGGTCTTGGCCGAATTAAGTCCCATAAACATCAAAGAATTACACTTTACAGATCCACAAACTTGGTGAACGTTGCAAGTCGACCGCAAACCCCGCAGAGGAGGTGAGGAACACTTCTATTTAGACAAGAATCTCTCCGATCTTTGTGTTTTCTGACATTCCGTACTACAATTAACGATATTCATCGAAATACTCTAAACGTGAATGATCTATGTTTAAACTCAGACGCAGCACGGCTGCCGAGAGAAGACAATATTTACGATCCACCCCATTCGGCCGCGTGGGGCTTAGGAAAACACCCTTCAATAGTAGCGCTGAACAGACTGCCATCACAAAAGTGTTACTTGTTACATATTGAATTCAGAGACAGTCAACACTACCTCCATTTGATCTTTCTACTCCCGAGGAAATTTCCAAAACATACGGCGCTTGCCTATCAAAAGCTCCGTTGAGAAGTGTCTACATACAGGTGATTCAAAGGAACACTTTTAATTACATTTCGTTTGAACGACATGGTTTATTTCAGTATACCGAAATCTATTTCAAATGGAGAAGTCAGGTGAACTCAAATACTGTTGCGCTTCAAGATTACACAAAAGCTTAAGCACCGCATCATGATAACGTTGATGAACAAATTTCAGGGTTCTAACGATTCAACTCTGCTAAAAACACTGAAGAGGCTTTCGCGAGAGGTAGCTGTGGTCTTGGCCGAATTAAGTCCCATAAACATCAAAGAATCACACTTTACAGATCCACAAACTTGGTGAACGTTGCAAGTCGACCGCGAACCCCGCAGAGGAGGTGAGGAACACTTCTATTTAGACAATAATCTCTCCGATCTTTGTGTTCCCTGACATTCCGTACTACAATTAACGATATTCATCGAAATATCCTAAACGTGAATGATCTATGTTTAAACTCAGACGCAGCACGGCTGCCGAGAGAAGACAATATATACGATCCACCGCATTCGGCCGCGTGAGGCTTAGGGAAAAACACCCTTCAATAGTAGCGCTGAACAGACTGCCATCACAAAAGTGTTACTCGTTACATATCGAATTCAGAGACCGTCAACACCACCTCCAGTTGATCTTTCTACTCCCGAAGAAATTTTCAAAATATACGGCGCTTGCCTATCGAAAGTTTCGTTGAGAAGTGTCTACATACAGGTGATTCAAAGGAACACTTTAAAGTACATTTCGTTTGAACGACATGATTTATTCCAGTACACCAAAAACTATTTTAAATGGAGAAATCAGGTGAGCTCAAATACTGTTGCGCTTCAAGAATACACAATAGCTTGAAGGCAGTGTCCACGATTGAAATCGTTTCCGAATTTTCACCAGAGAACGAAGATTTAGAGTCTGACTGATTCTTCAGTGAAGAAGGAATCAAGAAAAACGCTGCGAAACATCCAAGAATTAGCTCTTCTTTTCGAAGGCCACAATTCTACGGTGGATCAGTTGCGCGGGCATGGGCCTGAAGTAGACAGTGTGTGCAGATGCGCCCCAATGCTAGAACTCAGCCCCGCTCGCGCTCCAATGCTAATGAAAAGCGGGCCAAATTGTTCCTAGGAAAACTCGACCGCGAGCGGAATGGGCTAGCGCGAGCGAATCTCGGAGCCGAATAAAGCTCTTTTGGGCTCGTTTTGTCCGTTCTTTCGCTTCTACTGCTCCAATCAGACCCCGGCCTTTCTATTCCCGGTGGGAAACTGAAGACTAAACTTATCGTGGACACTCTGCCTTTAAGCACCTCATAATGATAACGTCGATGAACCAATTTCAGGGGTTGAACGATGCAACTCTGCTAAAAACACTGAAGAGGCTTTCCCGAGAGGTAGCTGTGGTCTTGACCGAATTACTTCCCATAAACATCAAAGAATTACACTTTACAGACCCGCAAACTTGGTGAACGTTGCAAGTCGACCGCAAACCCCGCAGAGGAGGTGAGGAACGCTTCTATTTAGACAATAATCTCTTCGATCTTTGTGTTCTCTGACATTCCGTACTACAATTAACGTTATTCATCGAAATACTCTAAACGTGAATGATCTATGTTTAAACTCAGACGCAACAAGGCTGAATGGTAGAAGAGATTATTTACGATTCACCTTATTCGGCCGCGTGAGGCTTGGGGAAAAACATCCTTCAATAGTAGCGCTGAACAGACTGCCATCACAAAAGTGTTACTTGTTACATATTAAATTCAGAGACCGTCAACACCACCTCCATTTGATCTTTCTCCTCCTGAAGAAATTTTCAAAATATACGGCGCTTGCCTATCAAAAGCTTCGCTGAGAAGTGTCTACACGCAGGTGATTCAAAAGAACACTTTTAATTACATTTCATTTGAACGACATTATTTATTTCAGTATACCGAAATTTATTTCAAATGGAGAAGCCAGGTGAGCTCAAATACTGTTGCGCTTCAAAGATACACCAAAGGTTAAGCGCTGCATCGTGATAACGTTGAACAACCAATTTCAGGGTTCTAGCGACGCAACTCTGCTAAAAACACTGAAGAGGCTTTCCCAAGAGGTAGCCGTAGTCTCGGCCGGAATAAGTCCCATAACAATAAAGAATTACACTTTACAGATCCGCAAACTCGGTGAAGGTTGCAAATCGACCGCGAATCCCACAGAGGAGGTGAGGAACTTTTCTATTTAGAAAATATTCTCTCCGATCTCTGATTGCTCTGACATTCCGGACTGCACCTAATGATAGTCATTGGAATATCTTAAGCGTATTGTGAACGATCTAAAATTAAAACCAGAGGCAGACCGGCTGCCTGAAAGCAGACTGTATTTACGATTTACCTTGTTCGGCCGAGTGAGGCTTAGAGAAAACATCCTTCAATAGTAGCGCTTAGCAGACTGCCATCAGAAAAGTATTCCTCGTTACATATTTAATTCAGAAACCGAAAACACCACGTCCATTTGAACTTTCTCCTCCCGAAGAAGTTTTCAAAATGCACGGCGCTTGCCTGTCTGATGCTTCGCTGAGGGATTTCTACATACAGGTTGATTAAAACACTTCCAAAGACATTGCATGTGAACAAAACGATGTTTTTCAGTATGTTGAAGTCTATTCCAAGTGGAAGAACCTGGTGAGCATAAACAATGTTGCTCTTCAAGAATACCTAACAGGCTGACCTCTGCATCCTGATAACGCTTACAAATCAAATTCAGAAGTCTACTTAGACAAAAGAGCTCGACTACCACGCAAGTTCGTCCGCTTTGTCAGATACACGCGATAAGCATCTGGTCGCCCTCCTGACACGAGAGCGCTCCTATGTCGGTGAAACGTTCGCATAATGCCTATTATGAACGAAGCCTGCAACCCAAAACGACTCTCGATGCCGACGTCGCGTATTCCAAAGAGAAGCATACGACGCGCTTTCGAGCAAGAACCTAGTAGTTGGCAACGCCGCCGGCTCAATCACTCTTGTTATATCCGACACCGCCTAGCCGCTGGAGACCCCATCTATTCGATGGCGGCCCCAGTTGGTGCTAGCGCACTGACAGCATCGTTTGTTGGTGTGCCCGCCGCATCGCATGTCGATGCTCCGATCACGTCGGATGCCGGTAAGCGACGTCGTGTAGCGCTGGGAGGTACCCCGTCTGTATATTTTCGTGCTTTACCCCAGCCCACAAGATTCCAAGAACTCGTAACCTGGGTCTTTCTGACTCTGCGACTTGTCTTAAGAGCGGCATGTCATGTTAGTGTCAAGCAGCTGCCCGCCCACGACAGTCGCTACCGCACCCGCGATAGTGACTACCGCGTGCGACAGAAATTCAAATTTTTGAGCTCCAAGGCCGCTATCCGCTGACGACGACGGCTATCTTGATGGGCGTTGAGCTGATTTTTGTCTGAGTGACGAAGGCACCCTCATAATGATACTAAAGAGCCTCTTTCGAGAGGCGACTATGCTGTCGACCAAAATTAGTCTCGCAAACACTGAAGAAGTTCACTCTGCAGATCCACAAGCTTGGTGAAGGTTGCAGTCCGATCCTGACACACCCAAAGGTGAGGATCATGTCGACTTGAATAAAATTTTTTTCTCTCTGATTTCCCTGTCCACCCGTTCTGCACCTCACGATGGTGATCGAAAAAGCTTTGCGAAACTGCCAGAGATCTAGGTCTGAGCTCAAATGCAGCACGGCTCTCTCGGAGAAAATAGTCAGTAGGATGTACCATATAAGGCCGAGTGAGCTTCAGGGAAGGACATCTAACCCGTCAACTAGTAGCACTGGAGGTTCCCAAACTTAGCCAGCCGATAGGCTGTGGTCAGCGGGTCGATAGGTATTCATACTCTGAGCCGAGAAAAGTCCTCAGTAGAGTTCCCCAGAGTTTTGTGCTTTCCCTATTGTTGTTCAACATTTACACCTACGGAATACAGAGACTGGATTCATTCTTTGAGGTGAGCTGCATTGCGTTCGCCGATGATATCAAAATAAATAATCCGATAACATCCTCCGAGAATAGTATAAAGCTGCAAAATGCAGTCGCTGCTGTAGATCGCTTGTATCTAGAGTGGAGATTACCCCTGTCTCAAAAGAAAACCAAAATGCACCGTCGTAGAATACGTAATCCAATCTATCGTTATAGTATAGGAGAATGTCCCCTAAGTGTTGTGCAAAAGATTAATTCTCTTGGGTTCCTTGTAACTAAAGGACAGATATTTGACCACCATTGTGAGCTAGAAATCACTGTGAGAAATGCATAACTGGTTCCGAGCTCTCACGACAAGAGATAGCTCTGTTCTATAGAAGGCTTTCAAAACTTATGTAAGACCAATTCTTGAGTATGGCACTACCTTTTCTTCTCTACTGAGCCGCCACAAGGTTTTTATGAATCCTTATTTTTCCGGCTAGCGCTCGTCGGCGTCTGACGCCTTCTTCAAAGCCTCAAAGTGAACCAGTCAATTACACAAAATCGCACGCGCAAAGAACGCGTACGCGTCCAACCGAAGATGTGAACTGCTCCGGTTGCCGCGAGCAGACGCCTTCGTACCCCTCAGAGTCCTCACCTTACAATCGAGCGCTGTGCGTCGGCACTTCCGGCCAGCAGTGGTCCATAACAACCTCGTGGCGCCTCAATAAAGAAGAAAAATATTATGGCGGGAAATCCACCATTGCGGCCGAGCTACGCCGTCCGCAGTGCGCTCATGTATACAATCGATAGGTATACAGCCGACCACTTGGGACGGGATCGAACGGAGCTGTCCGGCCTTTGGCCCACTACGACGGGGCCGAGCAAACCGCTACCACAGAAAAAAATTCTATTACATCGTAAATTCAGAAACCGTCAACACCTGCTCCAAAAGATGTGTTTCCTCCGAAGAAAATTCTCAAAATATATAGCGCTTGTCTGACCGACGCTTTGTTCCAAAATGTATACACACAGGTAACTTCAATTAGGGCTTCTGAAGACATCTCGTGCGAACGAAATAATTTTTCAGTATACTGAAGTCTATCGCAAATGGAAGAAGCATGTGAGTTCGAACTATCTTGTTCCTCAACAATTCAAACAGGGCTAAAAACTGCAACTTGATCACGCCGATGAAACAATTACAGGGTTCTAACGACGCCATGCTCTCAAGAAATTTGAGAATGCTTCTCCGAAAGGTATGGTTATGCCGGAATGAACACTCGCAAACTCTAAAGAATAGCACTTTGCAGATCTGCAAACTCGGTGAAGGTTGCAGATCGCTCTCGGCACAACCAGAAGTGAGAAATACGCCGATTCAGATAATATCATTTCCAATCGTTGAATTCTCTGACCACCCGTATCACATATAATGATGGTTAACGAAACACATTCTCTGCCAGATGTCTAGGCTTCAGCTTTAACGCAAAAAGGCTATCTGAGAGTAGACAGTGTTTGAGAACTACACTATAGGACCTCTTTAGGCTGAGGGAATAGCGTCTAACCCCCCCCCCCTTAGTAGTATTGAACAAACCGCCACCACACAAGAATTCCCTATTATATACTCCATTCAGAAACCGTCGACACCAACTACACACGATGTGCTTCCTCCAAAAATAATTTTCAAAATATATGGCGCTTGCCTTTCCAGCGTTTCGTTCCAAAATGTCTACATGAAGGTAATTTGAATTGGCACTTCTAAAGATATTTATTGTTAAAGAAATGATTTTTCAGTACACTGAATTCTATTTCAAATGGAAAAAACAGGTGAGTTCAAATCCTCTTGCCCTTTAAGAAAACCAACGTGACTGAACACTGCATCTCGATCATGCTGATAAATCCATTACAGGGTTCTAGCGACGCCACGCTCTTCAGAAAACTGAGAATGCTTTTCCGAGAGGTAACGTCTCGCCCAAATTAACTCTCGCAAACTTCAATGAATCGCACATTGCAGATCCGCAAACTCGGTGAAGGTTGCAGATCGCCTTCCACACAACCAAAAGTGAGAAACACGCTGATTAAGATAATATCGTTTCCAATCGTTGAATTCTCTGACCACCCGTATTACATCTAATGATTGTCTACAAAAAAACCTTTGTGATGCTGCCAGATGTCTATGCTTCAGCTTTAACGCAAAAAGGCTATCTGAGAGTAGACAGTGTTTGAGAACTACTCTATAGGACCTCTTTAGGCTGAGGGAATAGCGTCTAACCCCCCCCCCCTTAGTAGTATTGGACAAACCGCCACCACACAAGAATTCCCTATTATATACTCCATTCAGAAACCGTCGACACCAACTCCACACGATGTGCTTCCTCCAAAAATAATTTTCAAAATATATGGCGCTTGCCTTTCCAGCGTTTCGTTCCAAAATGTCTACATGAAGGTAATTTGAATTGGCACTTTTGAAGATATTTATTGTTAAATAAATTATTTTTCAGTACACTGAATTCTATTTCAAATGGAAAAAACAGGTGAGTTCAAATCCTCTTGCCCTTTAAGAAAACCAACGAGACTAAACACTGCATCTCGATCATGCTGATAAATCCATTACAGGGTTCTAGCGACGCCACGCTCTTCAGAAAACTGAGAATGCTTTTCCAAGAGGTAACGTCTTGCCCAAATAAACTCTCGCAAACTCTAATGAATCGCACTTTGCAGATCCGCAAACTCGGTGAAGGTTGCAGATCGCTCTCGACACAACCAAACGTGAGAAACCTGCTGACTAAGATAATATCGTTTCCAATCATTGATTTCTCTGACCACCCATACTACATCTAATGATGGCCTACAAGATACCTTTGTGATGCTGCCAGATGTCTATGCTTCAGCTTTAACGCAGCAAGGCTATCTGAGAGTAGACAGTGTTTGAGAACTACACTATTGGACCTCTTTAGGCTGAGAGAATAGTGTCTAACCTCTCAATACAGTATTGAACAGTAGTATTGAACAACATAGTAGTATTTAACAATCCGCCACCACACAAGAATTCCCTATTATATACTCCATTCAGAAATCGTCGACACCAACTCCACACGATGTACTACCTCCAAAAATTATTTTCAAAGTATACGGCGCTTGCCTTTCCAGCGTTTTGTTCCAAGATGTCTACATAAAGGTAATTTGAATTGGTTTTTCTCTAGACATTTTGTGTAAACGAAATGATTTTTCAGTACACTTTAGTCTATTTCAAATGGAAAAAACAGGTGAGTTGGATTTGTCTTGCTCTTCAAGATAAACCAATGAGACGGAAAACTGCATCTCGATCATGCTGATAAATCCATTACAGGGTTCTAACGACGCCACGATCTTCAGAAAACTGAGAATGCTTTTCCGAGAGGTAACGTCCTGCCCAAATTAACTCTCGCAAACTCTAATGAATCGCACTTTGCAGATCCGGAAACTCGGTGAAGGTTGCAGATCGCCCTCGACACAACCAAAAGTGAGAAATACGCTGCTTCAGATAATATCGTTCGCAATCAATGATTTCCCTGAACACACGTATTACATCTGATGATGTTCAACGAAATATCTTTGTAATGCTGCCAGAGATCTAGGCTTCAGCTCTAAAGCAGCAAGGCTATCTGGGAGTATACAGTGTTAAGGATTTTCACTATGAGGCCTCGTTATACTAAGGGAATAACGTCTAACCCCTCAATAGTAGCATTGAACATACCACCGCTTCAAGAAAACTTCCTGGCCCATAATCCATTCAGAAACCGTCAACACAACCTCCACAAGATGTTCTCCCTCCCAGAACAATTTTCGAGATATACAGCATTTGTCTTTCCAATGCCTCGTTCCAAAATGTCTACGATCAGGTAATTCAAATGTACACTCCCAAAGGTTTTCCGTGTAAACAAAATGATTTTTTTTTCAGTATAATACAGTCTATTCCAAATGGAAGAAGCAGGTGTGTTCAATCGATCTTGCTCTTTAAGGATACAAAATAAACACTAGATCTTTTCCAATTTCAGGGATCCAATGATGTCAGTCTCTTCAGAAGACTAAAGACCCTTTTCCAAAAGGTATGGTTTTGCCATAAATACCTCTCACGAACACTGAACATGCTTTTTTTGCAGATCCGTAAACTCGGCAAAGATTGCAGCTATGAGCTGCCAAGTACAAAGGTGGGGAAAACGTTGATTCATATGACACCATTTTCTAATATTTGGTTTTCCTCAAAGATCCATAGTCACCCTATGATGGTACCAGGAATCTGTGGCAGGAAATCAAGTATACAGTATGCGCATTAGCGTTTTCAGTCAAATCAGCACACTGATGTACCCCAAGTTAAGCATTAAATGTTCCATTTTATGTTGGGAAGTCCTTGTTTTTTTTAAACAGTGAATGGTGCATCGGGTGAATCTAGCCTTTCACCTTGCAGCTTGCATGAATGTTTGATCTGCTTGTACGATACTGTGCATATTGAAACACTCACATTGTCGTTGCGGAATCAAAAACATCCCGTGCCTAAAAACACCGCGCAGCCTTGACAATGTTTCGTAGTAGTGATCTAACGGGTCGCGAATCGCGATGCAGGATAGATTTGTTGCTTGAGGGCAAAGATGCGCACCACGTATATTTTCTTAATTTGGCCAAATTCCAGGACCAGGCTTCATCCCCAAGCTCTGGCAAAAACAACGGAAATACGGTACGCCGTGAATTTCTTTTTAGTATTGCGAATTCCTTACCAAAATATCCCAGAGCCGCTTTAGAGAACAATACCTTCGGAAATAGATGCTTGGACTGTCCCAAATGCTGAGGTATATTTTTACATTGCTTCTTCCCATTCCTACAGTGCGTATCAAAAGTACTGACGCCCCCGTTCAATCTATCGTTCCACATTCTGGATGAACTTTGCCCTAGCATTTATGTTCACCACTGAACTCGTCATGAAAGGAAACCCTGGTGTACAACATCTCACAAAAATGATTATTTGCAGCTTCAAACTGCAAAGCAGGCTGTTTCAAAAGTATGGGCCCACTTCCGGAATAAATAGAAAACACTGTTTTCAAGGAGGGATTTCCTGGCTCGAATGTACAGTGAGTAGGAATAGGTGTGAGAAAACCACAGTTTAACTTCCTCGAGAACTCCACCTCTCCTAGCCTTAAAGAGTCCAACTACATGAACTGTTTCGAGTGAGTGTGATATACCATAGCGTCAAGGGGCAACTCTCCCGTTCTTTGAGGATAGCTGACACGTTCAATGCTATCCTGACCGCGAAGCGAAATTTCGACGACCAGAGAAGCCGGCTGCACAGGAGGTTCATGGCATACTTACTCAAACTTTATTGTCCCCATAAATTAATCTTACTGATAAGGGTTATCCGCCTATCGGTGAACTTCATTTGTAAATTCAATTTCTGTTACGAATGCAAGCCAGCTTGACCTGCTTCCGGTGGGTTAGTAGATTGTGCGCGGCAACGGAAATCGTTTTGCTTCTGTTCCTCCAGACCGCGGTACTTGTATCATAAGTCGGAAAATCAGCTAGAATCTTTCTGATCGCCGGCTTGGAAACAAATCTACTAGAACTGCGAAAGTCGAGAGCAACCTGCTGTTACGGTCCTCCGGACAAGACTCTGCCTTGCAACAATATGAGTCAGGAAAGCGCTGGCGCCTGTCGGCTATCGTTGAGAAACGGCCTGGAATGCAAAGTTTTCCACCATTTTACGAAAGCGTTGTCTACACTTTGAAAATAGCCTATTTTGCGGTTTGATGGAACACACTTTATTTTCTGACCCCTACCACTTAAATACTCTACACTAGGGTTTTGTGGCACAGAGAAATTAGTGTTAATCATACATTCTGCACCAAATTTGATCCAGACCGAAATACGGTGGATTATGGGGTACGTCTGTAGCTTTGAAACGAAGTGTACACGTCCTAGTTTTACTATAACACTTGTAAAAGGTAGCCTAATTTAGTAAGCTGACCAGGATAGTTTATGATTTTCTACTCTGACCTACCATTTGAGTTTACTTCCAATTTTACAGCCCAATATGCATAGACCAACGAAATGTGATGCTTGCGAGGAGGTAAGCGCAAACTTTAAATTTTTTTTCCCAGTATTTGAGATTATTGCTTGTGGTAACATACACATACAGGCCATAAAACGGCCAATGTCTCACCGTCGACTGTGTACCACGCGCTGCGCGACCGCACGCGCGTGGTACGCAGTCGACGGTGAGACATTGGCCGTTTTATGGCCTGTACATACATACATAATGTAGCAAGTAAACTTTTTAAAGGCAGTGTTAACGATGATTTTCGTTCACGATTTTTTCACTCAAAACAATGCTTTGGGTACTAAGTGTTACCAAAATTACGAAGAAAAGGCGAGAAACGCACTATATCGTCTTATTTCAGTGACATTATTCTCGGGCTTGGACTAGTTGTCCGGTTGGATGAACATGTTCACGGTTGTTGCCACCATGACAAATGGGGCTTTTCGAAAATGGAAGAATATTTCAGGCGTAAAACTATTGATTAGGGTCCGAAGGAAAGAATGGAGCAACAAGGAGTAGAGAATTTCAAAAGACGGGTCCAAGAAATATGTCATTGTCACAACGAACAGCTTCACTGAGAGTGAAGAGGCGGGGTGAAAGTAAAGGATTTCGTGAACTTCCGATGCGTTTTTCTCCATTTCTTCGTCATTACAGTTCTACCCGGGGGACAAACAATCGATTTAGCGATTGATCTGAAAATCGAAGTTCATTGTGAACACTGTCGTTAACCGAGAAAAAAAGTGTGGCTAGGCGGGGATTCTTCGTAAGCAAGGACGCCCTAGGGCAGTCTGAACTGCAAGTGCGTTGGGTTACCTCTGGCCCAACGCTACGCAGATAGGACGTGGTGCGGATTTCTGTCCTCCTCATAAGCGTTCCTGTATGTCGCCTCAGATGGAGAGGGGTGAGATAGCGATGAGAACTCCGAGGGACTGGGACTCAAGACGGTCAAAACATTCCAATTACCCTGAGGGAAAGTTAATGCTGAATATGGTATTCTCAACACAATTATACCAATTATTACTGCATAAAGAACACACGATGAAGCTCTCGGATAGCTGCATACGCTGATGAAATAAGACATGAAACAAGCGGCCGGCCGTGCGGGGTTGACAGCCTCACAGAAGAATGGGGTACCGATTCGCGCGGGTTCATCTACCGTCGCAGTCTCGTCCATTCATCACACTAAAATTATTAAGCAAACCCTAAGTTCAACCTTTTTGTGTCATCAGTGCTCACGCCGGAGGTTTTTATCACAATTCTTATAGTTCAATTAATAATGGTCAAAACCTCTGACTAGACTAATAAAATATTTTCTAGAATACTGTCGAGATCGCACCCTCATCGGAACACAAAACGAAGGAGGTATCTCTTGAATAAAGCTCAGATTACTTCAATCGTCAATTTCTCCGCACAGCTCAATTTTGGTGATTGGCTCTAATAATTTCAGCAGACACAACGTCCCTGGCAATATACTACCGTAAACGTGAGTTGAAACACTGAATCTTGACGTTATCACAGATACTAACAGAGCATTCTAGCCGGATGTTGTGGTGGCGACAACAGTGGAGTATACAACATGGAAGGTAAGACTCCAGCTCTTGATTCACAAAGTTTCGCCAGTAATGAGAACATGTTTCATGAAGGCATTTTTCAGCCCTGGGTACAACTGGCGCCTGATGACATAAAATCGAAGGTATGCTTTGAATTCGCACGATGACATGACTATCAAGCTTTCCATGGAACTTCGGGGGAATTTGTAACTTGAAACCACAATAGCGGAACTATGCCACTAAACTATGCACGACTTACCATGAATCTCGGCATTGAAGTAGTCGATATTGTCAAAGCTCTTGTACACCTTTTCATGATGCAGGTTTGTCCGGCCAACGTTTCGGCGTCTTCGCCTTCATCGGAGCCTAAAATGTTGTGGGTATTTGAGAAACTATCCGAACAAGCATCATTGCATCCTGCAAGTGTCATTCAGAGGAAAAAGGCCACCCGCAATGCAACAGAGATAAGGAGAAAACGACAAACCTAAGACTCTAAGCCGAAGAGTCGAGCCGAAGAGCGTAAGGTGTAAACGAACGCAGGGATAAGTATAGCGCCCGGATTATACTTAGATGAATAGGATCAATGCTTCGAACGTTTGACCCAGCACTACGAGCGTATCAAACGGTTTCTAAAGTCGGCCAGTAACAATACCACTCTTGTTTTAATTGCGCCCATTCCAAAAGCATGAACGAGATTCGACAGTAACCTGTTCAAAACAGCAGCCTTAGTGTCGTAAGAATTTGAACAAGAAATCTCGATAAATTGGCGAAATTTATAGCTAAATACAAAAGGCACGACCCAGCAGTATGGAACGTCCGAGGCGAGAGGCGACGTTATGCAGAAAGAAAAGAACTGAAATGAAATACCTTTATATCCACCCTCCGTCTGGAAGGGCAGATAGAAAGGTATTGAGCACCCAAGTCCATGCTTGCATTCGGAAGAGTAACCTCTGGGATTTGGTCAGATTCGTTAAGACCCCACATGCTACTTTAAAAAACAGCTGATGTGAAACCGACACTACAACCGTCTTTGCTCAACAGCTTCATGTTTGGAAGAAAAGGTGATCGCATGACTTCTCGAGTGATGTACCTCGTATTATGCCAACTGCGCGAGGATTACTTTGGAGAGATGGGCAGACCACTCTGCCTTAGGATAAAAGAACACCTGAGCAGTAAATATAACTCTCAATCCTGTATCATTCTGAGATGAGACCGAAGTGTGGCACTGTCTAACAATCCTCTTTTTCAGCGTAAATTCCGAAAACGGACGCTGCGACCTCTACGAGCAGTTTTTGGAAGATTACTATGATCATGCGGAGTAGATTGATGTTCTATGAATGCTACGAATGCTCAAATGAATGTTCTAAAATTATATTATACATATGTAAACGTTTAGAATTATCATATACAATGCGAAATGCGAGCTATTAATTTTTTCTGAGGGCACGAGAATCGTAGCTTACCTCGATGATGGCCTGAATTACAAAGATCCGGTATAAGGGCTGGACCCCTTCATTAGCAAACAGAGACAAAAAGGTTAAATTTGCTGAAGAGTGATCGAGTAGCACAATACCTCGCCATTAATTGAAAACCTTGTACTGCAATATAGATACCGTGCGATTGGATGAGAAGGGTTTCGAAATTGGGTGATGAAATCGGACACTGCTCACTTCAAACCTCTATGCCGCATCCCAATATTCGCTACAGCAGTGCAATTATATTCGAGTGTTGACAAAATAAAAAGGCCCTCTACTTTGAGCATCAAAACAACGGCAAACAAATCAGAATGACCCCATTCACAGGTTACATTAGAATGCCCCTATTTCACAACTACTTTTGCTTACGTCTTGTATTGCCGCATGTCCAAGTCTCTGCTTCTTCACATTCAGTCTGTTTTTTAATGAAATTTAAAGCTGCTGATTGATTGGGCGATTGATCATGGAGAAGACAATATCGATTAACATACCAAAAGTTCTAAACTTCTGAATCTGCTTTGAGGATGAAGAGGATATTATTGGATGAAATCCATTCCGATGTTGGCAATGAAAATAGCTGTAATGGTGAGAAAGAAAGCAAAAAAACAAGACAACACATTATATGCAAGAAAAAGATGATGATTCTCAGGTCTGTGAACCCTCTGAGTTAGCTCATGTCATTGCCCGCAGTTTATAGTTTTCACCATCGATTAGTTATCGTGAAAGGCCATTTTCATGGAAGCATTCATTTGTAATAACTCCTCTGAAAAAAAAGAGCAGCTTCCCCTGTTAATTATTACAGGCGTACGAGCATGACGTCACTGCTCTGTAGAACATTTGAAAAGGGTTTCAAAAAAGCATGTAGCTCATATCAAAACTATAGAGGCTCCCGAATGAGCCAATGTTGCAACGTCATTCTGCTTGTTCTTGCCCTAAACAATGTTCTTACCGATCTATTGCTCTCAAAAACCCCAGATCCCCTATGGCTCGGCAATTGTCTCAGAGAAAGGAGTTTTCAAGTAAAAACAAAAAACTCAACATTTTCGTAAGGCCCGTCAAAAGTTGTTTGCCTCAAGATCTTTGCTGTTTACGCAAAAGCTCCATGTCTTATGAATCTCTGTCGGATGAAGTGGAAGCGTTGGTCGATGGCACTGAAGTTCGTAGAAAGGTTGATCTTAATGAGGAGTTGAACACGATTTCATGATAATCTAAGAAAAATCTCGATGAGTCTCACAAATGGAAACTGTTGTTGGCATTCATAGGAAACTTTGTCGAATCAAGCAGGAAATACAGTACTCAGCAAATTCTTAAACGACATTTTGCCGCGTTTTTTTGGGCGCGCAAAGCGCCGCATCCTCATAACTCATTTCAAAATTGACGAACTGGTTTTTTTAAAGAGAATTTTCTTGGTCCTCTCAGTAAGGTTCTACCGTATCAATGATTACGGAGAAGCTGTCCATTTTTTCCGCGAATTTCACACTATCGAATTTCACGAAAAAAGACTCCTCCATTTCGTGGAAACTTACTCATATTTGGTTAAGTTGAGCCATGTGAATTCTGTACGAGGTACCCATTTGCTCTTCTCAGACATTGGGAGCAGCGCACTGCTGGCGAAAATTCGCCAGTTGCTCAATAGCTGGGTGACAGCTGGCGTTTAGCTAACCAACGGCAATCATGGGGCCAACAGTTGGCATACACTCGTCATACCATTTGATGCCAGCGGCGGACGGCTGGCGAATATGTGCCAGTTGCCTAACAGCTGGGTGAGAACTGACATTAAGCTGGCTATTGGCAACTACGAGGCCGACAGCTGGCTCATAATTGGCATCTCAATTATTGCAAGCGGCGAACGCCCACTTGGCGCCTAATCTTCATATTGGCTGGCACTCGAGAGAGTTATTGATTCCTCACGTTTTAAAATGTTACAGTTTGATCACTGATTCCATTGATAAGCCCAGCCGGTATATAAGGCGGTTAAGTCCAAAAAGTGCTCCCTCGGCTCTTTATTGCCGGCCCTGGAAGGTGACTTGAAGGCACTATGCAGAGGCCAGCGCCTTTTTGAGACAGCTGAGGGGAAGGTCCCCACTGTTCGGAGGGGGGGGGGGGAGTTGGAGATGGGGTGGTTGCCACCCCTCAGACCGTTGCGTAGGCGATCTCCTACACAACGATCTAAGGTGAGGGACCCACCTCGATTCATTGGTCTACCAAGAGACTGGCGGGCCGCTATCAAATGATTGCTAAACAGGGGCGGCCGGGTTATAGCCAAAAGACTGCCAGCGGTCGGCCAACGTCCTGGCGGACCGTTGGCTGGGTTTTTGCGGACCGCCGTCTAATGGCTGTCCTACACCGGGAATGGTTTTTGCTCGCCAGGCAAATGCCGGCGGTCCACCTATCTCAATGTCTGAGTTGTGCGCGATCCGGAAACCAATAGTATGATTTCTTCGGGAGAGAAATGTCTCTAAATTAATCTTGGGTGTTTAATGCTTCAGCCTTTTCATCTCAAGCATTTCATTCAAATTCATTTCAAGCATGAAACTTGGGAGTTTATTTTAGCCATGCTTGAATCTCAGGAAGACCGTCGAGATATTAAATGCAAAAGCGGTCTTTAAACATCGCCAGCGCATCTCCAACCCAGCACCCTCCATCGCCTCAACGCGCGCTGCCAGCTCGAGGATGCCATGCTCCATTCGTTTGAGTTGCTTTCTAACGAAAGACAGTGTTGTTTTTGCGCCAAAACCATTGGTGTCGCAACCGGTACAGCACCTTGTGTAGCAATCACCGTGTTTCCTCTAGGTGAACACGCGGATGTACTATTTAATCAACTCTGCCAAAAAGCGGAATTAATTGTATCCAAAATTTGATTGGATCTTCGACTAATGAATCTAAATGCATTATGGAAGAGCCAACAATTGACTGATTAGTCGCAAAAATGTACAACCTGTATCAAAGCAATTCGAAAATAGTTTTCGAACCCATTTCGAGATTCATGCTTTGTGACGTTTGTCAATTTGTCAAAGCTGTTGGCCAGAGTTTTGGAAGTGTGGACTTATCGAGCGTCGTGCAGCGATTCAAATTTGAGAGGTATGGGATGGATACGTGCGGCTTGAATCATCGATAATTCAACATGGAGAGGAAGTAGGCGTGTGCACATGTTCGGGAGTGGGGCCAAACACACTTAAAGGCAGTGTTCGCGATGAAAAAAGTGTTTGAAATTCCACTAGGAGTGGATAGTGGAGAGGCGCACTTTAACGTTGACGTCGAAAGAACGCATGAAAACGAGCCAGGGAGAGCCCCAAAAGAGCCCGAAGTTGCCACTTTGAGCGCAAGGCAAACCCCAAAAGCGCGTTGCCCGCCCACCAACGTGAACGAATGAAAGCTTGAAATCGCGATGGTAAGTGAGATGAGCGATGGTTTCCGATCAATAGCCCCGTTCTTCCCTTCATTCTCAACTTCTCTCTTTACTCAGGTCAGCTCGCATAAATTGACTGCAAAAGATGGAAGTTACAAGCCTCGGAAAACCCGTCCACCATGCTTCTCTAGCTGAATTTTTGAGGGACCATAACTCCGTTCCCAGAAGGTCGTCTACGATTCCACAGATATCGTTGGAATCAACATGGGACCATCTTCAAGATAGGCTGAAAAACAAAAAAACGATTCTCATCGTGGACACTGCCTTTAAGGCAGTGCTTGTAAAGCTTGAGTATCATAAGAAACTTTTCCACATGCTTGAAAACACCACACACTCTGCAAAAGTATACGTGAATTTTGCTGATGCCCGGGTTTACAGGAATGTTTCAGAATCGTTTGTGGGCGCTAAACATCCTTCAAAGAATTTGGAGCGTTGCTCTGTTTAGAGTAATTAATAAACTCGCTAGAAAAAAAAGAAAGTAGACGTATTTCTTTCTCAAAGTCAACCATCACAAAATCTTATGATTAGGATAGGCTTTCTATGTAAAAGTGTTCTATTTTTCAACCTCTACCGGAAGAGGGGTCTGATTAGAAAGGAGAAGGATGTACAAATAGAGGAGGTGTTCAATAAAAGGAACTCCTGGGGTCGTATTAGCCATCAACCCGCCGGGAAGTCGAAGGCAATGTGAAGTGAAATTTCAGTACAAAACGCGCGCTCCACGGCCACCTTCCGCCTCCCTTGCCTTCCCTCGCGACCTCCGGAATCTCTCGCATAGTTTTGATGAGGAATGGTCGCTTCGCGATGGAATCTCTAGGTTTTCGCAGTGATATCGATCGATATGTAACAAAGTTTACGTTTCAATCTTTCATAGCGTAAGATGGGTAGATTTGTTCCTGTGGCGCAAGCGGTATCATCCCTTCCGCTTCCGTTCAACTTACCTCGGCGAGTTGTTGGCGAATACGAACCCTGGATAAGTGTACTAATAATGCCTCGCATCACTCGAATGCTAGTGACTTTCACTCATTTACTAACTCGCTTGGATCTTTGGTGGTTAGATTCTGAGCCCATTTACAGGGCGAGCTACAGAGGAGGTTATCTCTCATTGCCAGACAAACCGCATAATTTCCTCGCCCTCAGCCGTCGATTTGCACTGCTGAATTCGAGTACTGGTATCCCAATTGTGTAGACTCTGGAAAATCTCTGGTGACCTGCCGATTTCGATTATCAAAAAGTAGCGACGCGGTGGGTCTCGGTGAAATATAACTAGTGATAAGGAGGTTCCGACGAAAAAGCTACCGCCCGCGCTGGGATAATCGAAAACAGGAGTTTACTTGGAATGAACCAGAGTATACATATTAGTAGCTTCCGCAATACTTGTTCATTCCTACCCTGTTCTACGCAGTCATCCCTGTGTCTTCATTTCAGAAACTCTCCAATGGGGAAGGTGCTCTACTAAGAATTGTGTATCTCGCTAAATTCATCTCAAGCATGAAACTTGGGTGCGCACATTGGCCCTGCTTGAATCTTAGGAAGACTATCGAGATATTAAATGCGACAGCGCATATGCACTTCTAGAAATTTCGTCGCAAAGACTTCAGGCGTATTGGCGCTATGTGTGGAGTTTTTATCACACTTGTAGATTCATCGTATGCTTTTCTTTGAACGACAATTCGTTCTCGCTGTGCATCTCATCCAGGGCTGTTGCGATGACTTCTCTCAAAAAGTCCTCCTTTTCTGTACTTCAAGATTCCTATTCGGTCTATGGAAGCACATAAAAGTAAGAACATCAACAATTTCAGATACTTCAGATGCACCTTATATTACATGCAGTTGTCATTTTAATGATGGTGTTCCTTCAAGGAACGTCCGTTGAGGTAAGTATACTTCAGATGAAAAAGCAAGGTTTTCATAGAAAATGAATCAACCACAGGCGAACTCGAGCGGAGCTGTCCACGAATTGAGTGCCGCAAAAATCATAGAATTCACATACGCGTTCTCCCATCACAATCTCATGTCAAGTTTCGGTTACGCAGATTGCTGGCTCACGACAATTACGACTCCGGTGTTGAATCTTGTCTTTTAAAAGCAGTGCCCACGATAAATTTCGTCCTAGGTTGTTGGTCGGAAATCGAAAGTTTAGGGCCTCATTGGAGCACTGATATTGGAAGAACGAATGAAAATGAGCTTGAAAGAGCTCTATACGGCTCCGAAGTCCGCTCGCGGTCGAGTTTTCCGAGGAATAGTTTGGTCCGCCTCTACATTGGCGTTGGAGCGCGAGCGCGGCTGAGTTTAAGCATTGGGGCCAATTTTCGCACGCTGTCTACTTTAGGCCCATGACCGCGCAACTCATCCACCGTTGAAACAAGGCTCTCAAGATGGAGAGCTGACTTTGCATGTTTGGCAGCGTTTTTCATGATTCTTTTTTCACTGATGAAACAGTCAGGCTCTGAACCTTCGTTTCCTGGTTGAAACTCGAGAACGATGTTGATCGTGGACACTGTCTTTACCCTTAGGCCTTCTGAATCGCCATCCTATGTAGTCTTCTAGAAGACCGCCTCCGTGATTCTTCAAGATCAGCACCCTAATTAATCACGTAGGTTATAACTGTTCAGAATCAGCTCATATGGAGGCCGAGGCGATCTACAGCTCAGCTTTTCCGAGTTTGCTTTCCTTGGTTCTACATTACCTCAATCGAGTTCTGTCTCAGACCAGTTCACTTTTCAGGCAGTTCCTCCCGAACACCTCGATTTGCTCTATCGAGTTGGATTCAAGAGACGAACATTTACCGATCCGTGGACGCGTCGTCCCGTTTTGAAAGTAATTTTCTAGCCACGTGAGACGAATAATACGATAGCAAATAAGCAAACACTGTTGCAGACTTTTCACAATTCGGATGATGTCAATCTACGTCGGCTGAAGGTAGATGTCGAGAGGTTGACATGACCTGATGCTTCTGTGTCTGATAGAAACATTTCAGCGCGTGAATCGCACGAAGCTGGACCCTTGGAATCGCAGAAGAGAAGTTGGTTTAACCACTTCTCTGTTCGAGTGCAGATCGTCAAGCAAGAAGATGCTTTCAGTACGATTCACAAGAGATCAATTGGTTAAGATCGGCAGTGCAGTACTACCAAATGGTTGTTTTCTTCAAAATTATGCATGAGATTCCCGAAACCTTCTAGATGGAAACCTTTTTCAGCGCCGGAGTACTACAAGACCTGATCCATGGATTAATAGCCCGAAACCCCAGGTTTACACAACTTCTTCATTTTGATATGATATCCAGAGCCAATGGGAATATATTTTTTCAGAGCGAGAAATTCACAGCTGGCTTCAACTTGAGAAGAATGGCGCATGTGGTACGACTGCTACGCTCAGTTAAAGATTTTTTTCTACCTTTTATTCCGACAACTTTAAAACGTTTAGAAACGTCATAGTGATCCATGGCTATTCAAGAGTTACTGAAGGTTAAACTGTACTTTTCGTATAGAAAATAATAATATAATCGAAAATACTGTCTCAAGTTTCAGAGTGCAGCATCCACTAGCGGGCAGAAATTCACGCCATCTGAAGCAAATGCTTCTTCATTTCGATTAACTACGATTAACTTGAATAAAGTTTTTGAAAAGTATGGTTTTTTTTTTTCAGACCATACAGTAGACATTGGTCCCCGAGGACTACTTTACTCAAAAAAGGAGTCAATAAAAGTCAGAGTAACGCGCTAACACACATTGGTTCTTTGCCGAAAGCAAAGAATCAATGCTCTCCTTTCGTTGTTTGCCTACCGATGTCGGACGACTCGTTCTCGTGTGTGAAATATCTAAACACCCTATGCTATTCACCTTAAAGGCAGTTTCCACAATAAAAATCTTTTCCCAGTTTTCACCAGAAGTGGAAGGTCTGGGTCCTGCTTGGCACACCAGTGAAGAAAGAACCACGAAAAAATTATGGAAAAGCTCAAATGGTGGATCCACCCTTCGCGGAAGGGGACGATGGTGGACGAGTTTTCGCGGCATGTGAATCACGTGACGGATTCGATATTACTGAACCGTCTTGAGGTGTTTTTGGGTGAATCCCTTCTGCTTCTTCTGTTTTCAGCTTTTTCAGAGACGTGTGGCCAGATTCATCATTGCCTCAGCCGCGGGTTTGTGAATTTGGGTTGGGTTTTGCGCCAGCATTAGCGCGCGTGTGCACGAGCTAAACCCAACCCAAATCGACAAACCCATGCCTAACGCAATGATGAATCCGGCCTATGAGCATCAGAAATATAATGGTTTTGAGTACTTGGTGGTAATGCATCACACATAAGGTGGTCCAATAACGAATGGTGTTTTTTTCAACTCTATTAGTGTCACTTGTGTTCGAGAATATAA
This sequence comes from Aplectana chamaeleonis, assembly GCA_029168955.1. NCBI lineage: Eukaryota > Metazoa > Nematoda > Chromadorea > Rhabditida > Cosmocercidae > Aplectana > Aplectana chamaeleonis. The sequence goes on from JAPDOI010000580.1 coordinate 255,545, forward strand.
ATTTAGCCACTATTCTCACTGGTAATACGATAACTCTCAACATGCTTGTCGTTCGGTTCCGAATCTTCTTAAAATTCCTGGAGGTGTTGATACTGACCTATGTTCCTCTGCCGACTCGGTCCGAGAGTGTATCCAGCCCAGCGGGACGGCTGTTTGCCTTCTACGTAGGTTTTTGAGGACAATGCGAGCGAATCGGCGATGCTCCTTGGAACTGTGTACTATGATGCCCAACGGATGGGTTTCCATTATGCTGTTCTCGAGAATAGTATTAACAATGTAGTGATGGAAACACGGAGCAAACATATGAAGGTACATAATAATTCAAAAAGACAGGTAAGCGGTTGCCGAAATTTCCGTTAGAGGTGAAGTGACGCAGCGCGCCCATAATTTTGGAACACATTGCAGTATTCCTCCTTGTCAGTTCAAAAAGTTCCCAAAGTGTCTTTGCGACGGCCGCTCGACATGCGCGCCGATCGCATTGGGGGACAGTCTCATTCGGAGAATACTACCTCATTTAGAATACGGATCTGTGACTGGATCCCGTTTATCACAAAGTGTTGTGGGTTCAGGAAAAACGCAGAAGACATTCACGAGCATAGTTTCTGTCGCGAATTTCGGATCCACCCGCAAGTGCCTTTTTAGTACGAAGATCGCCTAACAAGGGACCATGCCGAACACAATATGGAGTTTGAAAGACCGTGTTTTAGGGGTTGTGAGGGAGACAGAAACGAACAATTTAAAAATTGAAATTCTCACTTAGTCACTGTCACACCAAATGCGATCAAAACAATGGGTTGCAGTAGGTAAAAAGACCACTCAGTGCATCCTACCCTGACGAAATCCGCCAAAAAACTAGAAGTGAACATCAGAATCGTGTTCAGCGCCCCAAAGTACCCTCTGGGCAAAGTTTGGGCGAAAGTTTTTTCACCTCTGAATTTCTAAAATGGCATTGAGCCTACACACCTCATGGGGATACGAATCTCAAAAAGAATTAAAGGGCCAAATTTTGCCCTCGGCGATTCTTCCTACTCACCCAATGTCAGCGTGGAGAACTGCTCAAATTAGAATTCTTAGAAGAAGAGGGTGTCTTCTTGGACCGCGCTTTGGCTGAGAGCCTCGGATTCTGTACTAACAGAACGAGATAGCAAGATGCCCAATTTCACACAAGGCTCTCTAAAATTCAGGGTATCCACCTTTTTCGCTAATTTTGTTGGCAGCAAACTTCGTGCTCAATTGCGGTACGAGATTCTCCATCAAATTTGAAATTTTTTCATTGATTTTCAAGAAAATCAATAATCGATCGAAATCGTAAGTGTCTGCTTACCCTGCTTTTACACAGGGAGTTTCCAGTGGCACCACGTGGAGGAACGGACTTCGCCACCTCGAGAATAAGAGAATATTTTATGCAATGCAGGATTAGTTAGGGCTCTAAGGAAATAACGGAGCAATAGAGAGTAGAGGACGGGCCTACAAAAGATTTCATTGTCACAACAAACACTTCCTGTGATACTTAAGAGGCGGGGTGATACTTAAGGAATTTGTGTTCTTCTGGTACGTTTTTCTCAATTTCTACGTCATTTTAGGTCTACCCGGGGGCCATTTAATGAATATAGCGAATATTCTCTAAACTGAAGATTGTCGTGAACACTGCCTTCAAAGAGAGATACTGTCACGTTGATTATGCAATGAAAGGAGCATGATGTTGGTCGGTCAGTTTCTGTGTGTTTGCTGTAACACTCACCAGTTGACCGACCAACACCATGCTCCAATCATCGTTAAATGATTGTTGCGCTAGCGATTCTGCCGAAGCTCCTAATAATTTTTGATGTAAATTTGATGAGTTCATATTTGCATATGAGCACGAATATAGAAGGTTAGTAAACAGAAGCATATGAACGCTCGAGGCGAGCTGTGTGGTAAGGATGAGAGTAGGGAAGGGTGGGGGTATCATCTCCAAGTTAAGTGGAGGGTTGTATGCCGGTTTAGCACGTGATTTCAACCTGATAACCTCTAGATGATCACGGTTCTTAACTGCGAGTTTTGGTCAGTTTACTACCACCCCAAATGTCTAAAGTTTCCTCTGGACTAATGGAACAATGTATCATTTTTGGAAATCGCATGGAGCGGCTGCTATAGAGCAGCTATCAGAATTCGCAATTTCCATTCCATTTTGCACATGTTACGCAACATGCTTCCAATGCATATAAGGACGACATCGGGTAACAAGAAGATTTTCTGCGCTCATAATCGTCATGAGCTGCGCTCTGTGAAAAAAAACCGTTTCTCGTTCTTGCCTTGACGCAATTCACTCCGAACTGTTTACCCAGAAACTCGCGGCGTCCGACGGGTAGTCGACAAGCAATGACTTCGCCGCGTGCTTCCCCACGACCGCTTCAAAGGGGCGGGACTCTTCCCTAGAGTTGTCTGTCACCCCCCTCAAAGCGTCCGTCGCTCCCCTTGAGTTGTCCGTCGACCACTAGACGACCGGTAGTTGGATACCTGTCCATCGGTATTTAGATACCTGTCGACAGTTTATTGGATACCTGTCGACCGGTAGATAGATACCTGTTCACCACTAGTTGGATACCTGTCGACCGTTTGTTGAACACCCATCAACCGTTTGTTGGATGCCAGTCTACTGGTAGTCTTGCGAAAATCTTTTAAATGAATGCTGGCAAAACAATTACAGTGACGAAATTTTACCATTGTTATTGATCAACAACTTAACAATTTAGAGTGAGGGTAAGATAGGATTCCCTGTTCTCAACTAACGACTATCAATACCCAATTATGAGATAAAAAGACAACATTATGAGGGATGATGGACGATATTATCGGATAGTTTTCAAAAAACGAAATAAAAAGAAATGAGACCTAACGTGCACACTGTACCGGCAAAATATGACACTGCTTTCTCAAAGCCTCAGTTCGGTCAATCTGTGGGGCTAAAATGAAATGAGCCAAAAACTTCGAAAACTTTTTACAGGTTATTTTTTGATCGACTAAGTTCCTTCATCACGAATGCTACATGTTTATTTACATATATGCAGAACATATTGATACAATACCGCTCGTAGGATTTGGTCAGAAGGCGCGCAAGGTCGGGTTTTAGCGTCTTTTTCGTCTTTTCCTTATAACTCACTTCAAAATCATGCCTGAGCGAAACTATGGTGATATTCGTGATCCTGGTGTTGAGGGCTACCAAATGATATAGCCCTTGTTGGGGTTTCGTTTTGAACTAACAAAGTTTGACGGGCAGGGATACTGTATATTACCATTTGATGGAGGAGGGGGGCTCGGCGTCTTGTGTCTGCGTCCTCGCGGCTCCCATCACACCGTCTGCAACGCACTAGTCGTCTGTGACCTCGCCGACTCGCGTGCTGCCTCTCCGCGTCGAGATTTTCGGCGGTTCCCCCACCATCATTCCATTTGGTGTGAACCGTTGGGAAATCTCGAGGTTAAGCGGCAGGGATGGTGACGCGCGCGGGGAAGGAACAGTTCGACGTTCCCCCCTCACAAAATTATCAGCTGTGACTGTGGTAACAATACGATACATAGCATTGTGCCAAATTGGTCAAGTTCCCACGCAAATCCTTCAGCATCACCCACCCCTATTCTCCAAAAATGTGAGGAGAAGACTCGTTTTCTGCTGAAACTGATGTTATATTTTGACTGTTTAATCATCTGATGTTCCATCTATTTAGGCTTCGATAATCAGAATTATTTCTTGTAAGTTTATAACAGTTTTATGTCGCTTGAGCATTTTTGCTTTTACTTGGAGGTTCTGTGCTTAATTATAGATTTTTATTGAGGAAAACCTCATTTAAATTTTCTTCGGATTCATTCTCTCGAACTGGTCCTCTATGAGACCATGAATGCGCTTTTGAGTTTAAATATTCTCACAAGGCGAAGAGCAGCTGACTGCAGTTGTTTTTACTTGCTGTACTCATCTTTTTCTGCATTATAAAGCAGTAGAAGGAAAAATACCTAAGCGACATCGAATTGTTATAAATCCATATAAACTACAATACCGCCGCTATACAAGGGAAAAATGAGTAAAGTGGGCAACCAAAGCGTCTTTCGACCACAACACGCCTAAAAGTGCTCCGTTTTCAATTTCGAAAGAACCAAAATGTTCACTGTGTCACAATTTATCTAACTATGTGAGACAAAATTGAATTCACTAATGAAAACGCTTTTTTAAAGATGGAGTTAGCTATGGATTTGATAATGTTATCACAAGATAACGAGCGCATTCAGGCAAAAGACAACCGTACGCGATCTCTAGCATGGTCAAAATGGAAATGTATTCCGCCTGAAAAATAAAGCTGCTCTCAAATATCGCAAAATATTTTCACACGATCGACAAGGCCACGACATGCTCTACATTTCAGCGTTTTTGAATTTGAAAACGGAGCACTTTGAGGCGAGTTGTGGACGAAAGACGCTTTAGTTGTCTAATTTTGCCCATTTTTTCCCTTGGATAGCGGCGGTATTGTAATTCAAATGCTAAATACCACAATAAATGACAACATCGAGATATTTGGCAGTCAAAATATAAAAGAGAAACTAAAGATGACCAATCCACCTCGCATGCTTCAAGGGTACAGCATCGATGACTATTAGATGATGCTTTTCTTTTTTTTTCAGAGAAATTTCACCATCTGCTAGGAAATGATAGGTGATCCGTGGCGTGAGTCAGCGTAGAGCCGCAGGTTTCAGCATTGTGCATGATCATTGAGTCTCAAAAAGAGATCTATTATTCCCTGCTGAAACAGCGAGTATGTGAATTTATCCCGCTTTCTACACTGCGGAAGGCAGTGGCCACGATGGATAATGGCTGTGTCCGTGGTGGGTTCTTGGCGATTCTGGAGACATCATTGTGATCAGCCCGGAATCCTCACAAAACTATGCAAGAAAACCGGAAAACGATTTTGAGGTTGGGCTGCGCCTTCAAGGTATCGTAAAATGTGTATATTGTTTACATTTATCTAGCCCAATATGTATTCAACCCTATAAGGACAATATGTAGATTTAAAAACGTGGAAGCCGAAGAGATGTGGGTAATTTTACAGCTCCTCCTCAAAGTTTCTAGCTCGCATGATACAGTTACTGCACGACTGACTCTCTGCAGGGTTTCTCAGTAATTGTGAACTCAGTTTAGTATTTTTCGCGAGATTCGCGTTTTTGAGCGACCTATCCCCCACACTGTAGTTATCAATATTTATCAATGCTGTACAGAGGCCTTTGTTCTCCTAACATACACTAAATATCGCAAGTCCCCTAGCTTGAATAGTGTCTGGGCACACCCACTGCACTGTGCTGTGCGAAAGAGCTCTCCAATGCGAAGCCGCGACGCGAGCGCGCGCGCCACCGACGGAGGCGAGGTATATTTACGTAACATCGATTAGTGCCGGGCGCATTGGAGAGTGAATGCACCCACTCCGATTGAGTTGCTGGTTGAGGGACCGGCGAAAATCATCGCTGCTGGCCTTGGTGGGAGAGAAAGCGTGAATAGGGGAGTGTGCAAGGCCGAACGTGTGCTGGGAAAGGCAGCACACGAGACGGCAAGGCTACAGACGGCCAGCGCGTTGCAGACGGTGTGGTGGGAGCCACGAGGACGCTGACACAGGACGCCGAGCCCCCTCTTCCATCAAATGGTAATATACAGTATACCCTGCCTGTCAAACTTCGTTACTTCAAAACGAAACCACAACAAGGGCTATACCATTTGGTAGCCCTTGACACCAGGATCACGAATATCACCATAGTTTCGCTCAGGCATGATTTTGAAGTGAGTTATAAAGAAAAGACGAAAAAGACGCTAAAACCCGACCTCGCGCGCCTTCTGACCAAATCCTTGAGGGCAAACTCTAACCTCGAATCGATTTTTTGTTTTCCTGCTCATATTGGAGAGAATTTTACGCTGATCATAATGATGTCTCCACAATCGCTCAGAACTCGCTACGGAAGGAGTTATGGCTCTTCGAAAATTTTGAACTCCAACGGCGAGATATTCGCGGAAGAGTTGTCTCAAGCTTGTTTTTTCTCATTATTCGCAGCCATCGCACTGTAGCACGCCAGAATATAAAGCCAAACCAAAAACAAATGGAAGAACACATACCTTGGATAACGTCAATCGCGCTTCCTTCCCCTATTGAGATCGGAAGCTTGTCAGCGGGCGTAACCCATTTTTTCTTCCATGGGGGCTTTTAGGTCGACTTTTTCCTCGCTCATTTGAGCGAATCGAGATTTTGCGCTTATCAGGGTCGCTACACACCGCGGCCAGATTATACTATCAAAAATTACTCCTGAGGTGGGACTGGGTCTTTAAAAGCAGTGTTCACGGTAATCTTCGATTTTGAGATTATTCGGTGTACGATTGTTTCTACCCAAAACCGAACAGTTTGCATTCCTGAACTGGACGGAGAAATCCACTCTGGACATTTTTGCGCTGATTCCTAGCTCTATTCGTTTAACTGCAAGTATATGGAACGTCCTCATCTCACATGTGAGCACCTGGTTCGCTAAGAGTAGCAGGTTATACCAGTGGATTTTTTTCTTCCTCTTTTTTCAGTCAGGTTTCCAATCAGCTTCTTGATTTTGAAAGATTTTATGTTTGCGACTGGATGAATTCTTAATGAATGGATTCGCTATTGATTATGTGGTCCCGGCTAGAACTAAAATGACTTACATATCACAGGAAGTGTTTGTTGTGACAATGAAATCTTTCGTGAGCCCGTCCCTTGCAATTCCCTACACTCTATTGCTCCGTTCTTTTCTTTGTGCCCTAACTAATCCTGCTTGGCATCAAATATTATTCTATTTTTGATTGAACCAATTTTCCACCGGCGACAACCACCAATAACATGTTCATCCAACAGGACAACTAGTCCATGTTATAGAATAATGTCACTGAAATAAGACGTTTTAGTGCGTTTATCGCTGTTTCTTCGTAATTTTTGCGACAGTTGGTTCCCAACGCATTGTTTTATGTGAAAAACTCGGGGACGAAAATCATCGTGAACACTGCCTTTGAGAAGAGCATTGAGTGGTCTTCTGGCGGTAAAGATTTGCAGAACTTTCACAGGAAGCAGGGGTGTTTGTTAATAGAGCAAAATATTCGCTTAGCGTTAATCGTTAAGCATTAATCGTTGAGCGTCAATCATTAGTAGTTAATCGTTAATCGTTAACCGTTAACCGTTAATCGTTAATAGTTAATCGTTTATCGTTAGTCGTTAATCGTTAATCGGTAATAGTTAATCGGTTAATCGTTAATGGATGACCGTTAATCGTTCAATCGTTAGTCGTTCATCGTTAATCGTTAATATTTGACCGTTAATCGTTTTATCGCTAATCGTCAATCGTTAATCTTTATGCGTTAATCGTTAGGCGTCAATCGTTAATAGTTAATCGTTAATCGTTAGGCGTCAATCGTCAATAGTTTATCGTTAATCGTTTAATCTTCAATAGTTAATCGTTAATAGTTGATCCGTAATCGTTAAACGTTGATCGTTAATCGTTAATCGTTGAAAGTCATTCGTTAATCGTCATTCGTGAAACTTTATTCGTTAAACGACAATAGTTGAACGTTAATCGTCAAACGGCAATCGTTAAACGTTAATCGTTAAACGTTAATCGTAAAACGTTAATCGTTGAACGATAATAGTTAAACGTTAAACGTCAATCGTTGAACGTTAATCGTTGAACTTTAATTATCGGTCGTTAATCGTTAAATGTTAATCGTCAGTCGTTAATCGTTGAACGGTTATCGTTAAACGTTAAACGTCAATCGTTAAACGTTAATCGTTAATCGTTAAACGTTAATCGTTAGTCGTAAATCGTTAGTCGCTAATCGTACCGCTAATCATTAATCGTTAGTCGTTAATCGTTAACCGTTAATCGTTAATCGCTAATCGTACCGCTAATCATTAATCGTAACCGTTAATCGTTAATCGTTAATCGGTAATCGGTACTCGTTAGTCGTTAATCTTCAGTCACCGACCCTGACGCAGAACGCACAGGTGAGCAATGTCCGCTCCCTGGTGTCATACGCTCTGATTCAGCGTGAAACACAGAAACCGAAATTCTGCCCGGAAACTGCCTTTTAGATCAAAAGATTCACAGTGGCTGATCAAGGCCTATAAAATTTATTTTCGCTCAATGTTGGAGTATTCCGTCTTGCTTAAATCTTTTTGACATTTATGAAATGAAGAACTATATCGGAGGAACACAAGCTCATCTACAGTACACCATAAATAACGGCGACGGGGCAAATCTATTTGAAACCATTAGAAACTATAACTATTCGAATGAATATTCGAATAGTACGCTTCGATAATTGAATAGATTCGAATACCCCTTTTATTAGGGGTGCGATTATTTAATGAATTCTAACACCCCTTTTTTGAGATCTGTAATTGAATATTATTCGAATAGTGCGATTTCAGAAATTCCGATCATGAATAGCAACTATTCGAATATATCGATTCGAATACATTCAAATGGCACAACTATACTATGTACTACAGGGTGCGCCTCAAAGGCACAGGACGCCCAGGAAATTAATTCTCAGATTTCGTGCTTATCTTGGAACTAGCTCCCTTCTCGCATGGCCAAGCAGTAGTTACTAGAGTATATCTAGCCGCCAAATCGCTTTTTAGCCTTGGTCCTTGCTGAGATATTGCTACTTTTCGAGATTAATCTGCTGAAGTGTCAGCATCAAATGCTTTCCTGTTGAAAAAAATTTTTAGCATGCGTGTGAATTGACTTCTAGTCACGCCCTCAGAGCAAGGTTGGTATTTTTATATACGGATATGTTAAACTTCGCTCGGTGATACTATGTGAGTGCATTAAAATTCGAGATGTCGACGTTCTTCTTGGTTTTGCTGCTGATTGCAATTTCGTTCGCGACACCAGGCCATTCAAAGGTATTTCCCACTGGAAGTTTTATCCATTCATGTCAATATGTGATCTGTTGCAGGAAATCAACTCTCCCTATAGTGTCAATACCTTGTTTGCGCTCACAGGACGACAGGTATATTTGTTCAGCAACACTCTGGACGAATTAAGTTCAAGGGCAATAAAGTACTTAAAAGTCTCGAAATAAGAAATATACATTCGACGCAATACTTTCAGACATGTATACTGATCACCTTCGATTTCTGTGATCCAGAATTAGTTTTCCAACGTAATGAGACACGGTACGAACACTCACCACACGCTCCATGACCACTGTGTCCATAACGTCACTCCGAATCCGGCTTACAGATGTGATGAGTGCCAGAGTTTTCTGGCCCTCTGTCCTGCAAAATTCTCTAGAATACGTTGCAACGCATTGACGAGAGAACCGAAAACATACGACTATTAGTAAAAACTGCTCTATCAATCAAATCGATACACAAGCTTTTCGCTTTGACCCATGTAGAAGCAGAACCCAGAGATAGCTCAAAGCTGAAGGAGGATTCCACTTATTATATCACACTTTCAACAAAAAAAATACGGTTAAGCTTGAGCGTCACGTGCAACCATTTTCTCTTCTTCTTCTTCCTCAGCGTTTGTCCCGCTCCAATGCGGGGTCCGCTTTTCTTATGCGCTGGCGCCATTTTTCCCTGTCATGAGCCTGATCAGGGTGCACGCCAGCTATTCTCAGATCGGTGTGCAGCACGTCAAGCCACCGCTGCCTTGGCCGTCCTTTGGGTCTCTTTCCAGGCACGTCAAGGTTAAGCCCAGTCTTGCATACGGTATCACTTCCAGCTCGAAGAACGTGCCCATACCATCGCAATCGAGATTCACGCAGCTTCTCGGCAATCGGAGCAACACCAAAACGCTTCCTGATGTCGTCGTTCGTGACGTGGTCCAAGCGGGTGACACCCGCTGTCCAACGTAGCATTTTCGTCTCCATTACACCGAGCCTTCGCTCTGCTTCCTTGGTAGCAGGCCAGCACTCTGCTGCATACAGCGCAACAGGCCGGACCACAGTTCGGTAAATCTTCGACTTTAGGCGATCGGGCATCTTCCTGTCGCATAGCACTCCTGTCGCTGACCGCCATTTCAACCACGCGGCGCTGACCCTAGTGTTGACCTCATTATCTAGACTGCAGTCAGATGTAATCATCGAACCAAGGTACTTGAAGACGTCAGCGCGAGGGAGCTCGATACCATCAATCTTGATAGAGGCAGGCTCACTTCTATCCGTAGTCAGGTACTCAGTCTTCTTAACGTTGAGGCGAAGCCCGAATTGAGCCAATCGGTCACTCCAGTTTTGCACCTGTCGCTCGAGATCCAATTTATCTTCAGCTGCGAGCATCACATCATCCGCATACAAAAGCGTCCATGGCGCTGGTCTCTGCAGGTCTCTTGTGATAGTATCCATCACGATGATAAATAGAAGGAGACAAAGCAGACCCTTGGTGCACGCCAACGGAGATGTGAAATTCGGCCGAAGCTCCAGCAGCAGCTTGACCCGACTTCTGGATCAGTGTAGAGAACCTTGACCCAGTCTATGAGCTCCTCTGGGACACCGTGCCGCCGTAATGCAAAACCAGATTACTTCATGCGGAACTCGGTCAGACGCCTTCTAAATCGAGAAAAAGCAAGATGGAGCGGCTTCTGTTTCTCGCGGTGTTTCTCAACCAGTAGTCGTGCAGCGTGGATGGCGTCCGTAGTGCCACAGTTGGTAACAAAGCCACACTGATTGCTTGTGATCTCGACGATTTCACGAATTCGACGATCGATAATGCGCTCAAACACTTTCATGGTGTGAGACAGTAAACGTATTGGACGGTAATTCACACAATCCGCTGGATTGCCTTTCTTCTTCCAAATCGAATGGTCGTGCTTCGTTGCCAGTCCTTGGGCACTTTCTTTTCTGCAACGACCCGGTTGAAGAACTGTGCAAGCCATTTGGTGGAATCCCAGCATCGTGATTTCCACATCTCTGCCGCCAAATCGTCTGGCCCCGTCACCTTCCCGGCCTCATACGTCCCAACGCCATCTTCACTTCTTCGGTGGTGATAGGCTGGACAGGACCGCTTGTAGGTGGGTGTTCAGGGATGGGAGGATGGGGGAATTCTTCCGTCGAGATTTTCTCGAAATAGTCGCGCCACCTCCTCATCACCTTACCACGGTCCATAAGCAGCTGACCATGATCGTCATTAACACCGTGGAACTTCTCGATGTCTTCCGTACCACGCTGACGGGATTTCGCAAGTCGGTACACAACACGTTCACCGTCACGAGTATCCAGCTTGTCATACAGATCTCCGTAGTGCGCCGCCTTGGCTTTTGCAACGGCCCTTTTGGCAGACTTCTTCGCATCACGGGATCTCTGCCAGTTAGCAGCCGTCTTATTAGCCAAGAAAGTGTGGTACACTTTCTTCTTCTCTTGACCGTCATTCGCACGTCATCTGTCCAGAGCCACGTTTCCTTATCAATCTTCCGCCGTCCGGGCTTTGTTACCCGTTCGGACCGCGCCGAATCAATCATTGATTTGACTGCCTTCTGCCAAGATTCGCACACAGTCGTAACTGGCGGTAGCTGAACACGTGAAATGACGGCAGCTTCTCTTCCTTCAGACGCCACCACTTTATTCGAGGTGGTCCGCACCGTTCACCAATCTTACGCCTCGGCGGCATAATGCCTATAGTGCAGATCAGCGGTCGATGTTGTGTAGCGACCGTCTCGTACGGCCCGACCTTCGCATCTGTGACCATCTTCTCGTCGCGACGCCGAACAAGCACAAAGTCGATTTGTGTCATGCTGCTGCCACTGTAATAAGTGACAAGGTGGGACTGGCGCTGAAACTTCGTGTTCACAATGACTGTCATGAGTCGGCATAGTCGAGAATGCGTTCGCCATCGGTGTTCCTTGGGCCGAAACCGAACCCTCTGTGGCAACTATAGCCTTGACTCGTTTCTCCGACGTGGCCGTTCATGTCACCCGAAACAACAACGATATCGTCTGGTGGCACCTCGGCAGTCTTCTCATCAAGCATCATCCAGAAATCATTTTTCACTTGCTCAGAACAACCCGTCTGCGGGGCATACACCGAGAAGAAATGGACTCGTTGATCCTCACTGACAATCACTATCTTCATCAAACGATCGTCAAAACGATGCACTTCGGCAATCGCATCACGGAAGCGTTCAGACACGACAACGCCAACGCCGTTCTTGGTCCTAGGGCTGCCATGATACAGGACCTTGAAGCCTCTGCCAATGTCCTTGGACTTACTACCCGACCATCTCGTCTCTTGCACCGCACAGAGATCAATACGTCTACGCTCCAGAGCAACAGCAAGTTCGCTCGAGCGGCCTGACAACGTGCCGAAATTCAGCGTTGCAACGCGAGTCTTGGCAACGTCAAAGGACTTACGGAGCGGGCCTGGTTACCCTCCGATGCCGTCCTTGCACCGAAGACCCTAGCATACTTTCACCACTCACCGAATCCGTGGAGTGGGCGTCGGTTACCGCGGACGCCGTAGCTTTTACAGAAACTTTAAGCACCATTGCATGTGGCGTGACAAGGATAACCATCGGCCGACCTGTCACACGGGCGAAACGCCTTGGCCTGTCGCCGGAACACGAATGTCCGCGTTCAGCTTACCTCGACAAAATCGAAGAGTTTCCAGTGGCACCAACGTGGAGGAGCGGACTGCGCCACCACGTGCAACCATTTTCTGAAAGAAAGATATGAGGTAGCTAGAGCACCTCCATCAAGTTGAAGTCTATGTCGTTACTACTCTGCCTCTAACGATAGTATAAGTCCTCTCATTGGAACTGAAACAGCGAGAGAATCAGGAAAAGGTTGCACTAATCACATCCCGTTTTAGAGAAAAGCGGAAATGGTCGATCGTGCCTCCACTTAGGGTTTGTTTTGATGTCTTAAGCCTTCGATATGATTTCCTGATCGTGGCTCATACTTTAGAAAAAGTACAAGTGGTCAATTGTACCACCCCGCAAGGTAAGAATAATTGAGGCTTCCAAGCCTGTTAAAAACTGGTAGACATCACGATAATTTCTGTTCCAGGAGAAGGAAAAGTGGCTGAACGGATCACCTCTCATGGTAACCACTCTGTCCTCTATTGGTTCGTAACTTCATCATAGCTCGTGCTTCAGAAAAAAAGAAGTTGGTCGATAGAAGCGTCTCGCAAGGTAAAGGTCATCGTAGCTTTAAGGTCCGTTGAGATTAGCTAGACAAAAAGATAACTGGTGCTTCAGAGAAAAGAGAAATGGTCGATTGAACCGCCCCGCAAGGTAAGAGTATTCAAGGCTGCTTTTTCTGTCAACCACAGCTACACATTATGCTAGTTCGCGCTTCAGAAAAAAGAAAAGTGGTCATTGCAACCACCTCAAAAGGTAGGAAAATTGACAATTGACCACTGTGTCTGCTCTGATATAGTAACAGCATCGTAGCTCACGCTTTGGAGAAAAGACAAGGGGACGCTAGAGCGACCACACAAGGTGAGAGTCTTTATACCCTCTACATATGCTCGATAACAATTTGTATTGCCATCATAGCTCATCCTTCAGAAGGAAAGAATCTTCCTGAAGCCATCACTCTGCAAGGTTAGAATATTCATTGTTCCGAAAATTTCTGAAGAGCTCTTGAGTTCGATTATCACCAGCGGTAGTCGATTAGCATAGGCGAACGATGATGATAATGCATTCAAAAAAGCTCCACTCGGGATAACCGAAATTGAGCGCCCCCCCCCCAAGATGGGGACATTCGTGGATTTCATGATAGTTCGTGCTTCAGAAGAAAGAGAATCGGCTGATGAAATCGTCTCACGTGGTAACCACTTTGTTCGGTATCGTTTTGTAACATCGTGAAAGCTGATGCTTCAGAAGAAAGGAAACTGGTGGATAGATGCGCCTGGCAAGGTAAGGGTATTGGTGGCTGTAATGCTTGTTGAGACTCGCTAAACATGGTTATAGTCCGCTCTTCAGAAGAATTACAGTTTGTCAAAAGAATCTCTACCTAAGGTCAGACCATAAAAGGCAGTGTTCACGATGAATCCTGGACGTTCAGCTTCTTACAGATTATGTTAGGTTAAGATCCTACTGTGACAGCAGTGTCAGTAAGAACATCAGAAAGCGACCAGAAAGCATTTTTCCCGTCAAAACAGGAGCTTTGGTGTGACGTCACATTGATGGACCGGTGTTAAGGAATGAAGTTCTTTCATGTGATAACGTGATCTACCTTATCCACTTATACAAAATCGAAGCAGTACCTTTGCTGACAGGCTGTGTACGCGTTCAAGCTTCTTCAGAATAGATTCGTTTGAGAGGCGGGGTGGCCCAATGAGCTGACTGGCGCACAGGATTTTCACCCACTTTGGGATGGTTTTTCGTGACTCTCTCTCCACAGTTTTGATCAGTAGGTCCTAAGTCTAACGTGTCTGTGAAAAATCTAGAGAACACTGCCTTCCAAGGTCGCTATGTCTCCTGATCACTGCTTGACATCTAGGTAGCTCTTGTTTCAGAAAAAAGAAAAGTGGTTGTTGGAGCCGTCGCACAAGGTGAGAGCATTGATCGCTGATCATTATTATGTTGTGACGCCCTCGTAGTTCATGCCTAAAGGCAGTGTTCACGATAAGAATTGCTTTTCTGCTTTTTTGCCTATCTTGAAGACGGTCCCATGCTGATTCCAATGATGTTTTTGGAATCTTACAAGACCTTCTAGGAACGGAGTTATGGTCCCTCAAAAATTGAGCTAAGGAAACATGGTGGACGAGTTGTCCGAGGCTTGTAATCTCCGTCTTTTGCAGCCGATGTATGCGAACTGACCTGAGTAAAGAGAGAAGTTGATAATGAAGAGAAGAACGGGGATATGGATCGGAAACAATCGCTCATCTCACAATCTCGAGCATTCATTTTTTCACGTTGGTGGGCGTGGAAAATGCATCTGGGGTGTGACGAGCTGGCGTGTGTCCAACTTTGGGGCAGTAGGGGACCGCTCCGAGCTCATTTTTCTTAGTTTTTCCAACTTTAGGGTTGCGCTAGGCTCCGGAGCTACCGATCTCCTTCAAAAAATCAGACACGGTTTTTATCAGGGCCTTTAAGGAAAAGGACAAGAATCCGCTGGACCCGCCACACAGGGTAGGAGTCCCGATAAACACTACGCCCGCGTAATTTTGTAACTTTATTATTGGTCTGTCTCTAGAGAAAAAGAAACCTGTTGAGAGCTCCGATGGGCAAGATGAGAGTTTTCAGTATTGGTATTTTGTGGGGATTTCTCAAGAGCTATCGATTCCGGTTAGCACTAGAAGGGGGGCACTCGGCCTAAGTGAAGCACAGCTGGTTATCGTTAAAGGCAGCGTTCACGATGATTATCCTCGTTGGCTTTTCACAATGAAATGGTAGGCGAGAAGGATCCTAGGCTCCCAGTGCCGAAATATTGGTAGAAAACCAGCCAGGAGCGGCAAAATAACGGCTGCAAACAATCGTTTTGGTGCCCCGGACACGCCTGGTGCCCCGGATCCGCCCCTCTGAATGAACAAATGAAGACTCAGATTACAGGAATGATCAAGTGAAGGAAGTGCTGATAAGTGATCTGATCGCTTCATTGCACTGATAGGTATCATCCTTCTAGCGGTCAGTTCCTCCACGCTCAAAAATCAACGTAAACAAAGGAGGGCCTGTTTTGGCTCAAAAAGGCGTCTTTCGTTACCTTTTTCAGCATGCCTTGCTACATAGGGCACCAGGCCGTCCGTAAACCGTGGATATATCGGAAGTGAAATTTATCGTGAACACTGCCTTTAACACTTGATGTTGATTTCACTCCATAGTTACCACTGCGGCGGATGATGGCGGCATAGTATCTGAACTAATATTATCAACACCATCGTTGAACTCCACCCGCTCTCAGCCACGCAGTATGCGCCAGCGTTCGAGCGTTGTGCGCCAGCGTTTCAGCAACATGACGCTTGCTGCTAGCAGTCATTTGTGGATAGAGCCCAAGGATTTCTTGACAAAAAACTACCGCTTGTGCAGAGATAATAGAAAATAAGAGGCCCTCGAAGATAAGGTACTCGTGGCTGTTGCCTGTTAAAGGCACAGTCCAACCTCAGAATCGTGTCTCTGTTTCCCTGCTTATCTTGAAAACGGTCCCACGCTGATTCCAACTACGTCCCTTGAATCGTACAAGACCCCCTGGAAACGAAGTTATGGCCCTTCAAAAATTGAGCTACGGAAGCATGGTGAACGAGTTGTCCGAGGCCTGTAGCTTCCTTCATTGGCAACCGATGTATACGAGTCAACGTGAACGAAGAGAGAGGTTAAGATTGGAGGGAAGAACGGGGCTATTGATCGGAATCCATCGCTCATCTCGCCTTTGTTGAGCTCGAAAATCATAAAAGGGGCGTGCCAAAGTGGCTTCCGGATGTGGGCGCCCCATGGTGGCTTCCTCGTATATCTCGCTTATTCAGGAGAATTAAGAGCTCGCATTTGGCAGGCGCTATAAAGGGTGGGTCTACTTTACAATTATGTGGAAATATCAGATTTCGTCCCTGAGCTTGGACTGTGCCTTTAAAGGCAGTGTTTACGATTAAGAGCGTTTTTCTGTTTTTCCGCTTATCTTGACAACGGTCCCATGCTGATTCCAATGATGTTTCTGAAATCCTACGAGGCCTTCTGGGAACGGAAATATGGTCCCTGAAAATGTGAGCTACTAAAGCATGGTGGGCGAGTTGTCCAAGGCCTGTAACTTTCGACTTTTGCAGCCGATGTATGCGAGCTGACTTGAAGAGGAGTTGAGAATGAAGGGAAGAACGGGGCCAATGATCGGAAACCATCACTCATCTCACGATCTCGAGTTTTCATCTGTTCACGTCGGAGGGCGGGCATCGCGCTTTTGGGAATTGCCTTGCGCTCAATGTGGCAACTTCGGGCGCTTTTGGGGCTCTTTCTGGCTCGTTCTCGTGCGTTCTTCTGACGTCAGCGTTACAGTGTGCCCCTCCACAACCCATTCCTTGTGGAAACTGAAACACATTTTTTATCGTGAACATTACCTTTAAGGACCGTTAGACATAACTCTAGTTTCCGTTCCAAAGAAAGGAAAAGAGGCTGATGGGTCCGCCCACTCGGTAAACGTTTTGCAGGCTATAAACCTATTTCCTGTTATTGAAAATCCAAGAGCACTATCTTTCAACCCGCCCCAGAAGGGTGCTGAATCAGAGGGTGGAGTGGGGAGGGGGGTGTTTCAGTAGAGAGGGTGCTCCACATTTCAAGCAAAAAATACCAAGGGATCACGTCTTCAAGATTGTCAGCCACACTTGCCGAGAATGTTGACTTCTCGTACGTCACGTAGCCATTCAAATGTGGGAGGGGAGGGATGGAGCGTCAGGCACCTGCGATGTTTAAGAAACGTTTAGAAACGCTCCAAAGAAACTAGAACATGTTGCTTGAGTCGAAGTCGTTCAAAAGGTCTCAGAAATGTTTGTGAGTGTTGAAAACTTCGGAAGATTTGGGAACAGTGTTTTGCTCATGGTGAATGAAGTACAATCAATCAAAAAAAATGGCCACGTCTCCTCTGAGAAAAGCTCTTCACGGAATCCTAAGATCAGGGAGGAGGGGGCTTTAAGAGAGCAAAAGATAGTTTTTATAGGAGGTGTTTAATTACAGGAAATACGGTATACGGTAACGTGAAGGTTGCTCATATTTGTTCGTACTTCAGAAAAAAAGGAACTGGTTGACAGAAGCACCCCGCAAGGCTATGATATCCGTAGCAATTCTACCTTCTAGAAATCCCAAAACACACAGACAGTTCGTGCTTCGAGAATCTAGGACGATAGAACCGGCTCACAAGGTGAAACTAGTTAAGTTCACGCTATAAATTAAGTCTAATGAAGGGACGGTACTGCGACGGTAAATCGCTTCGCACGAATGGACACCCCGTTGGTCAGTGATGCCGCCAACACAGCACGGCCAGCCGCCTGGTCCATGTGTCATACTAAACCGAATATGAAAATCAGAAGGCCCCTGTCATAGTTGGACGATATTTTGAAGTAGTTCCCCTCAGGTCGTCCGTTGTTCCATCCAGGTCGGCATTGCGCCTGCATAACTCCCACTCGACGAGATGCCGCAATGGTATTGATGCATTAATGATCCAACTCCGATCGGGGTTGGACAGCGAAGGACTACGGGCGACCCTGGCGGACTATCCGAAGGCACTTTTCGTTCTAGTTCAGCATCTGTTATTTGCATATCAAGCTGGGGCAACCACTTATCACCATGGAAATCCTAGGAGGGTCTACGAAAGGACAAATTTCGTAACTGTTTGGAATGCTTTACTTGCATATCGATATGGGGAACAGAGTGGGGCTGCGGACGACCAGGATGGACGATCGAAGGGCAGTTTTTGTACTCGTTTTACGAGCTTTACTTGCATGTCGACAGGGTGGGACTACTGACACTATCGTGTAACCATGGCAAGGGCTTGAAGGCTGATATACCTGCTGATCACCGCTAGATATCACGGTAGCTCCTGTTTCAGGGAGAGAAAAAACGGATGCCGGAACCATCTCACAAGGTAGGATTACGGACAACTAAGCGTTGTATCCGCTCTGAATCGTAGACCTCATCCTAGTTAGCGCTTCAGAAAACGGAAATGCGGCCGCTGGAACCGCCCTACAAAGTAGGACTTTGATGACAGTTATACAACTGTGCTATCATCATAGCTCATTTTCCAGGAAAAAGGGAAGCGGCTGAAGGCACTGAGAAGCAAGGTGAAGATATTGAATGTTGTTATGTATACGAAGAACTGCTAGGTGTTACGTTCGTTTCCGTTTCAGAAAAGAGAAAAGCTGCTGACGCAGGAACCTAGCAAGGTGGGATGATTGTTGTTATCGCTTCAGCCGCGAAGCGGCTGGAGAGGTTTGGTTTTGCCTGGCACTTGTGATCACTTAGATTCCTGTTAAGTCTCTATTCAACATTTCGACTCTTTGATCTATCCAAAATATCAACTTTTCTGAAAATCTACTGAATCGATTCATTTGAAGTCGATTTTTTTTCAATCGAAGCATGATTTGATCAAACGATTCCGCCCAACTTTTTACTAGTGGGAGTCGAACATCTCAGAACAGCGCTAGCCTCCTAAATGTGGAAAGAATGAGCGCGCGAATTGCTTGAACTCTCAGAACTCTTTTGTGAAGAAGAACTCTGTGAAGAAGACCTCAGGCTGAAACGCTCTAGAAAAACACTGTTTAGAATAGCATTATCTAGACCTTATTATGATGCCAAGATTTGAAGGAAGGAGATTAAGGAGATCACACGAAAATCTGTTCACTATTGAGAACTTCTCTCGAAAGAATGCAACAGGTCCGGCGTGGGTAGCTGTACTTTTCTACGTCTTCGTGCCGCTCAGTGACTATTTAATTACGGTCGTTCTTGGGAGAGGTTGATGTAGAGAAAAATTCATAGAATAGAACTGCATCACCGAATGACCCTAGCTTTTAATAATTTCCATAATGTTTCATATTTGAATTGCGTCAGAGACAATATCTAATTGCAGTTCAAACATTACGATCCCTGGCTACCGTCTTGCTTCGCACCAGAAGTTAATCTTAATCAAGTTTTTTTTTAACGGAAATAACTTCTCCTTTTCATGAATCGGCTCTATTTCAGAGACCAACAGAGACTCCGTGGTTCATCCGTGTCATCCCAAAGGTGGGTAAAGGCCTATACAGTATCAGTACAATGTCTTTGCCATGGAGACAAATTTTTCTTTTAGAACGCCACGAGCCCCAGTGAATTGCCATCGCCCGTATGTCGTGCTCCCGTTTCACTTCTATTATTTCACTTCGTCACAAATTATTTGCGATGTTTTCAGGGAGAGAGTGACTTTGCAAAAGATCGATTGAATACAAGCGTATCACAGAATGATGTGAGCTATCATTACTTTGCGTAGGGCTTGACATTTGAAATTCCTCCCGGATAATAACCTATTTCAGTTCAAACAATACGATCCCTGGCTGCCATCTTGCATTACACCAAAGGTTGAAATTATTCGATCTACTGAATTACAAGGAACATCATCTCTTTCTCGTAGAACGAGCTCATTTAGGGATTACCAGAGACTCCGTGGTTCATCCGTGTCATCCCAAAGGTGGGTAAAGGCCTATACAGTATCAGTACAATGTCTTCCCATGGAGACGAAAATTTCTTTCAGAACGCCACGAGCCCCAGTGAATCGACATCGCCCGTATGTAACTCTCCCTTTTCACTTTTCACTTTGTCACAAATTATTTGCGATGTTTTGAGGGAGAGATTGACTTTGCAAAAGATCGATTGAATACAAGCGTATCACAGAATGATGTGAGCTATCATTACTTTGCGTAGGGCTTGACATTTAAATTCCTCCCGGATAATAAGCAATTTCAGTTCAAACAATACGATCCCTGGCTGCCATCTTGCATTACACCAACGGTAGAAATTATTCGATCTACTGCATTACCAGAAACAAGATTTCTTTCTCGTAGAACGGGCTCATTTAGGGATTACCAGAGACTCCGTGGTTCATCCGTGTTATCCCAAGGGTGGGTAAAGGCATATACAGTATCAGCACAATGTCTTTCCCATGGAGACAAATTTTTCTTTCAGAACGCCACTAGCTCCAGTGAATTGCCATCGCCCGTATGTAGTGCTCCCGTTTCACTTCTATTATTTCACTTTGTCACAAATTATTTGCGATGTTTTCAGGGAGAGAGTGACTTTGCAAAAGATCGATTGAATACAAGTGTATCACCGAATGATGTGAGCTATCACTACTTTGCGTAGAATTTGACATTTGAAATTTCTCTCGGATAATAACCGATTTCAGTTCAAACAATACGATCCCTGGCTGCCATCTTGCGTTACACCAAAGGTTGAAATTATTCGAGCTACTGCATTACCAAAAACAAGATTTCTTTCTCGTAGAACGGGCTCATTTAGGGATTACCAGAGACTCCGTGGTTCATCCGTGTCATCCCAAAGGTGGGTAAGGGCCTATACAGTATCAGTACAATGTCTTCCCATGGAGACGAAAATTTCTTTCAGAACGCCACGAGCCCCAGTGAATCGACATCGCCCGTATGTAACTCTCCCTTTTCACTTTTCACTTTGTCACAAATTATTTGCGATGTTTTCTGGGAGAGATTGACTTTGCGAAAGATCGATTGAATACAAGCGTATCACAGAATGATGTGAGCTATCATTACTTTGCGTAGGGCTTGACATTTGAAATTCCTCCCTGATAATAAGCAATTTCAGTTCAAACAATACGATCCCTGGCTGCCATCTTGCATTACACCAAAGGTAGAAATTATTCGATCTACTGAATTACCAGAAACATCATCTCTTTCTCGTAGAACGGGCTCATTTAGGTATTACCAGAGACTCCGTGGTTCATCCGTGTCATCCCGAAGGTGGGTAAGGGCCTATACAGTATCAGTACAATGTCTTCCCATGGAGACGAAAATTTCTTTCAGAACGCCACGAGCCCCAGTGAATCGACATCGCCCGTATGTAATGCTCCCGGTTCACTTTTCACTTTGTCACAAATTATTTGCGATGTTTTAAGGGAGAGAGTGACTTCGCAAAAGATCGATTGAATACAAGTGTATCACCGAATGATTTGAGCTATCAATACTTTGCGTAGAACTTGACATTTGAAATTTCTCTCGGATAATAACCAATTTCAGTTCAAACAATACGATCCCTGGCTGCCATCTTGCATTACACCAAAGGTAGAAATTATTCGATCTACTGAATTACCAGAAACATCATCTCTTTCTCGTAGAACGGGCACATTTAGGTATTACCAGAGACTCCGTGGTTCATCCGTGTCATCCCAAAGGTGGGTAAAGGCCTATACAGTATCAGAACAATGTCTTTCCCATGAAGACGAATTTTTCTTTCAGAACGCCACGAGCCCCAGTGAATTGCCATCGCCCGTATGTAATTCTCCCCTTTTCACTTTTCACTTTGTCACAAATTATTTGTGATGTTTTCACGGAGAGATTGACTCTGCGAAAGATCGATTGAATACAAGCGTATCACAGAATGATGTGAGCTATCAATACTTTGCGTAGAACTTGACATTTGAAATTCCTCCCTGATAATAAGCAATTTCAGTTCAAACAATACGATCCCTGGCTGCCATCTTGCATTACACCAAAGGTAGAAATTATTCGATCTACTGAATTACCAGAAACATCATCTCTTTCTCGTAGAACGGGCACATTTAGGTATTACCAGAGACTCCGTGGTTCATCCGTGTCATCCTAAAGGTGGGTGAAGGCCTATACAGTATCAGAACAATGTCTTTCCCATGGAGACGAATTTTTCTTTCAGAACGCCACGAGCCCCAGTGAATTGCCATCGCCCGTATGTAATGCTCCCGGTTCACTTTTCACTTTGTCACAAATTATTTGCGATGTTTTAAGGGAGAGAGTGACTTCGCAAAAGATCGATTGAATACAAGTGTATCACCGAATGATGTGAGCTATCAATACTTTGCGTAGAACTTGACATTTGAAATTCCTCCCTGATAATAAGCAATTTCAGTTCAAACAATACGATCCCTGGCTGCCATCTTGCATTACACCAAAGGTAGAAATTATTCGATCTACTGAATTACCAGAAACATCATCTCTTTCTCGTAGAACGGGCACATTTAGGTATTACCAGAGACTCCGTGGTTCATCCGTGTCATCCCAAAGGTGGGGAAAGGCCTATACAGTATCAGTACAATGTCTTTCCCATGGAGACGAATTTTTCTTTCAGAACGCCACGAGCCCCAGTGAATCGCCATCGCCCGTATGTAATGCTCACGGTTCACTTTTCACTTTGTCACAAATTATTTGCGATGTTTCCAGGGAGAGAGTGACTTTGCAAAAGATCGATTGAATACAAGTGTATCACCGAATGATGTGAGCTATCAATCCTTTGCGTAGAACTTGACATTTGAAATTTCTTTCGGATAATAACCAATTTCAGTTCAAACAATACGATCCCTGGCTGCCATCTTGCATTACACCAAAGGTAGAAATTATTCGTTCTACTGAATTACCAGAAACTTACTCGTAGAACGGGCTCATTTAGGGATTACCAGAGACTCCATGGTTCATCCTTGTCATCCCAAAGGTGAGCAGCAACTTCTGCAGAGTCCAATTCAAAGTTTTCCCTTTCAAAACGAATTTTCTTCTCAGAATGTCACAAGCCCCACTATCTGGCCGTCGCCTGTAAGTGCTGCTACAGTTTGACTCCCTTTGTTGTTTTGTTACAAGTTACTTGCGATGAATTTAGGGACAGGATGGCATGGCAAAAGATCCACGTAATTTAAGCGTATCACCACATGAGGTAAGCTATTTACACTTCGCGTACTTCTTCACATTCGGATATCCGTATACATGACATCCATTTTCAGTCCATTCATAACGATCCCTGGCTACCAGCTAGATCTACACCGGAGGTAGATTTCATCCCACTTTTTGTGATTACCTTAACTATCCTCTTTCTCGTGAAAAAGTTTGATTCAGGCACCACCAGAGACTCCGGGGCTCATCCGTGTGATCCCAAAGGTGAGTAGCAACTTCGCTTCAGTCCAATTCAACGTTTTCCCTTTCAAAACGAATTTTCTTCTCAGAACGTCACAAGCCCCACTATCTGGCCGTCGCCTGTAAGTGCTGCTACCGTTTGACTCCCTTTGTTGTTTTGTTACAAGTTACTTGCGATGAATTTAGGGACAGGATGGCATGGCTAAAGATCCACGGAATTTAAGCGTATCACCACATGAGGTAAGCTATTTACACTTCGCGTACTTCTTCACATTCGGATATCCGTATACATGACATCCATTTTCAGTTCATTCATAACGATCCCTGGCTACCAGCTAGATCTACACCGGAGGTAGATTTTATCCCACTTTTTGTGATTACCTTAACTATCCTCTTTCTCGTGAAAAAGTTTGATTCAGGCACCACCAGAGACTCCGAAGCTCATCCGTGTGATCCCAAAGGTGAGTAGCAACTTCTCTTGAGTCCAATTCAAAGTTTTCCCTTTCAAAACGAATTTTCTTCTCAGAATGTCACAAGCCCCACTATCTGGCCGTCGCCTGTAAGTGCTGCTACAGTTTGACTCCCTTTGTTGTTTTGTTACAAGTTACTTGCGATGAATTTAGGGACAGGATGGCATGGCAAAAGATCCAAGGAATTTAAGCGTATCACCACATGAGGTAAGCTATTTACACTTCGCGTACTTCTTCACATTCGGATATCCGTATACATGACATCCATTTTCAGTCCATTCATAACGATCCCTGGCTACCAGCTAGATCTACACCGGAGGTAGATTTCATCGCACTTTTTGTGATTACCTTAACTATCCTCTTTCTCGTGAAAAAGTTTGATTCAGGCACCACCAGAGACTCCGGGGCTCATCCGTGTGATCCCAAAGGTGAGTAGCAACTTCGCTTCAGTCCAATTCAACGTTTTCCCTTTCAAAACGAATTTTCTTCTCAGAACGTCACAAGCCCCACTATCTGGCCGTCGCCTGTAAGTGCTGCTACCGTTTGACTCCCTTTGTTGTTTTGTTACAAGTTACTTGCGATGAATTTAGGGACAGGATGGCATGGCTAAAGATCCACGGAATTTAAGCGTATCACCACATGAGGTAAGCTATTTACACTTCGCGTACTTCTTCACATTCGGATATCCGTATACATGACATCCATTTTCAGTTCATTCATAACGATCCCTGGCTACCAGCTAGATCTACACCGGAGGTAGATTTCATCCCACTTTTTGTGATTACCTTAACTATCCTCTTTCTCGTGAAAAAGTTTGATTCAGGCACCACCAGAGACTCCGGGGCTCATCCGTGTGATCCCAAAGGTGAGTAGCAACTTTGCTTCGATCCAATTCAACGTTTTCCCTTTCAAAACGAATTTTCTTCTCAGAACGTCACAAGCCCCACTATCTGGCCGTCGCCTGTAAGTACTGCTACCGTTTGACTCCCTTTGTTGTTTTGTTACAAGTTACTTGCGATGAATTTAGGGACAGGATGGCATGGCAAAAGATCCACGGAAATTAAGCGTATCACCACATGAGGTAAGCTATTTACACTTCGCGTACTTCTTCACATTCGGATATCCGTATACATGATATCCATTTTCAGTTCACTCATAACGATCCCTGGCTACCAGCTAGATCTACACCGGAGGTAGATTTCATCCCACTTTTTGTGATTACTTTAACTATCCTCTTTCTCGTGAAAAAGTTTGATTCAGGCACCACCAGAGACTCCGGAGCTCATACGTGTGATCCCAAAGGTGAGTAGCAACTTCTCTTGAGTCCAATTCAACGTTTTCCCTCTCAAAACGAATTTCCTTCTCAGAACGTCACAAGCCCCACTATCTGGCCGTCGTCTGTAAGTGCTGCTTCCGTTTGACTCTCTTTGTTGTTTTGTTGAAAGTTACTTGCGATGAATTTAGGGACAGGATGGCATGGCGAAAGATCCACGGAATTTAAGCGTATCACCACATGAGGTAAGCTATTTACACTTCGCGTACTTCTTTACATTCGGATGTCCGTATACATGATATACATTTTCAGTTCATTCATAACTATCCCTTGCTACCAGCTAGCTCTACACCGGAGGTAGATTTCATCCCACTTTTTGTGATTACCTTAACTATCCTCTTTCTCGTGAAAAAGTTTGATTCAGGCACCACCAGAGACTCCGAAGCTCATCCGTGTGATCCCAAAGGTGAGTAGCAACTTCTCTTGAGTCCAATTCAAAGTTTTCACTTTCAAAACGAATTTTCTTCTCAGAACGTCACAAGCCCCACTATCTGGCCGTCGCCTGTAAGTGCTGCTACAGTTTGACTCCCTTTGTTGTTTTGTTACAAGTTACTTGCGATAAATTTAGGGACAGGATGGCATGGCGAAAGATCCACGGAATTTAAGCGTATCACCACATGAGGTAAGCTGTTTACACTTCGCGTACTTCTTCACATTCGGATATCCGTATACATGATATCCATTTTCAGTTCACTCATAACGATCCCTGGCTACCAGCTAGATCTACACCGGAGGTAGATTTCATCCCACTTTTGTGATTACTTTAACTATCCTCTTTCTCGTGAAAAAGTTTGATTCAGGCACCACCAGAGACTCCGGAGCTCATACGTGTGATCCCAAAGGTGAGTAGCAACTTCTCTTGAGTCCAATTCAACGTTTTCCCTTTCAAAACGAATTTCCTTCTCAGAACGTCACAAGCCCCACTATCTGGCCGTCGCCTGTAAGTGCTGCTACCGTTTGACTCTCTTTGTTGTTTTGTTGAAAGTTACTTGCGATGAATTTAGGGACAGGATGGCATGGCGAAAGATCCACGGAATTTAAGCGTATCACCACATGAGGTAAGCTATTTACACTTCGCGTACTTCTTCACATTCGGATGTCCATGTACATGATATCCATTTTCAGTTCATTCATAACTATCCCTTGCTACCAGCTAGCTCTACACTGGAGGTAGATTTCATCCCACTTTTTGTGATTACCTTAACTATCCTCTTTCTCGTGAAAAAGTTTGATTCAGGCACCACCAGAGACTCCGGGGCTCATCCGTGTGATCCCAAAGGTGAGTAGCAACTTCTCTTGAGTCCAATTCAAAGTTTTCACTTTCAAAACGAATTTTCTTCTCAGAACGTCACAAGCCCCACTATCTGGCCGTCGCCTGTAAGTGCTGCTACAGTTTGACTCCCTTTGTTGTTTTGTTACAAGTTACTTGCGATAAATTTAGGGACAGGATGGCATGGCGAAAGATCCACGGAATTTAAGCGTATCACCACATGAGGTAAGCTGTTTACACTTCGCGTACTTCTTCACATTCGGATATCCGTATACATGATATCCATTTTCAGTTCACTCATAACGATCCCTGGCTACCAGCTAGATCTACACCGGAGGTAGATTTCATCCCACTTTTTGTGATTACTTTAACTATCCTCTTTCTCGTGAAAAAGTTTGATTCAGGCACCACCAGAGACTCCGGAGCTCATACGTGTGATCCCAAAGGTGAGTAGCAACTTCTCTTGAGTCCAATTCAACGTTTTCCCTTTCAAAACGAATTTCCTTCTCAGAACGTCACAAGCCCCACTATCTGGCCGTCGCCTGTAAGTGCTGCTACCGTTTGACTCTCTTTGTTGTTTTGTTGAAAGTTACTTGCGATGAATTTAGGGACAGGATGGCATGGCGAAAGATCCACGGAATTTAAGCGTATCACCACATGAGGTAAGCTATTTACACTTCGCGTACTTCTTCACATTCGGATGTCCATATACATGATATCCATTTTCAGTTCATTCATAACTATCCCTTGCTACCAGCTAGCTCTACACTGGAGGTAGATTTCATCCCACTTTTTGTGATTACCTTAACTATCCTCTTTCTCGTGAAAAAGTTTGATTCAGGCACCACCAGAAACTCCGGGGCTCATCCGTGGGATCCCAAAGGTAAGAAGCAACTTCTCTTAACTTCAATTCAAAGTTTTCCTTTTCAAAACGAATTTTCTTCTCAGAACGTCACAAGCCCCACTATCTGGCCGTCGCCTGAAAGTGCTGCTACAGTTTGACTCCCTTTGTTGTTTTGTTACAAGTTACTTGCGATGAATTTAGGGACAGGATGGCATGGCGAAAGATCCACGGAATTTAAGCGTATCACCACATGAGGTAAGCTATTTACACTTCGCGTACTTCTTCACATTCGGATATCCGTATACATGATATCCATTTTCAGTTCACTCATAACGATCCCTGGCTAACAGCTAGATCTACACCGGAGGTAGATTTCATCCCACTTTTTGTGATTACTTTAACTATCCTCTTTCTCGTGAAAAAAGTTTGATTCAGGCACCACCAGAGACTCCGGAGCTCATACGTGTGATCCCAAAGGTGAGTAGCAACTTCTCTTGAGTCCAATTCAACGTTTTCCCTCTCAAAACGAATTTCCTTCTCAGAACGTCACAAGCCCCACTATCTGGCCGTCGCCTGTAAGTGCTACCGTTTGACTCTCTTTGTTGTTTTGTTGAAAGTTACTTGCGATGAATTTAGGGACAGGATGGCATGGCGAAAGATCCACGGAATTTAAGCGTATCACCACATGAGGTAAGCTATTTACACTTCGCGTACTTCTTCACATTCGGATGTCCATATACATGATATCCATTTTCAGTTCATTCATAACTATCCCTTGCTACCAGCTAGCTCTACACTGGAGGTAGATTTCATCCCACTTTTGTGATTACCTTAACTATCCTCTTTCTCGTGAAAAAGTTTGATTCAGGCACCACCAGAGACTCCGGGGCTCATCCGTGTGATCCCAAAGGTGAGTAGCAACTTCTCTTGAGTCCAATTCAAAGTTTTCCCTTTCAAAACGAATTTTCTTCTCAGAACGTCACAAGCCCCACTATCTGGCCGTCGCCTGAAAGTGCTGCTACAGTTTGACTCCCTTTGTTGTTTTGTTACAAGTTACTTGCGATGAATTTAGGGACAGGATGGCATGGCGAAAGATCCACGGAATTTAAGCGTATCACCACATGAGGTAAGCTATTTACACTTCGCGTACTTCTTCACATTCGGATATCCGTATACATGATATCCATTTTCAGTTCACTCATAACGATCCCTGGCTAACAGCTAGATCTACACCGGAGGTAGATTTCATCCCACTTTTGTGATTACTTTAACTATCCTCTTTCTCGTGAAAAAGTTTGATTCAGGCACCACCAGAGACTCCGGAGCTCATACGTGTGATCCCAAAGGTGAGTAGCAACTTCTCTTGAGTCCAATTCAACGTTTTCCCTCTCAAAACGAATTTCCTTCTCAGAACGTCACAAGCCCCACTATCTGGC
Source organism: Aplectana chamaeleonis (assembly GCA_029168955.1). Lineage (NCBI taxonomy): Eukaryota > Metazoa > Nematoda > Chromadorea > Rhabditida > Cosmocercidae > Aplectana > Aplectana chamaeleonis. The sequence continues at coordinate 284,437 of JAPDOI010000580.1, forward strand.
CGTCGTCTGTAAGTGCTGCTACCGTTTGACTCTCTTTTGTTGTTTTGTTGAAAGTTACTTTGCGATGAATTTAGGGACAGGATGGCATGGCGAAAGATCCACGGAATTTAAGCGTATCACCACATGAGGTAAGCTGTTTACACTTCGCGTACTTCTTTACATTCGGATGTCCGTATACATGATATACATTTTCAGTTCATTCATAACTATCCCTTGCTACCAGCTAGCTCTACACCGGAGGTAGATTTCATCCCACTTTTTGTGATTACCTTAACTATCCTCTTTCTCGTGAAAAAGTTTGATTCAGGCACCACCAGAGACTCCGAAGCTCATCCGTGTGATCCCAAAGGTGAGTAGCAACTTCTCTTGAGTCCAATTCAAAGTTTTCACTTTCAAAACGAATTTTCTTCTCAGAACGTCACAAGCCCCACTATCTGGCCGTCGCCTGTAAGTGCTGCTACAGTTTGACTCCCTTTGTTGTTTTGTTACAAGTTACTTGCGATAAATTTAGGAACAGGATGGCATGGCGAAAGATCCACGGAATTTAAGCGTATCACCACATGAGGTAAGCTGTTTACACTTCGCGTACTTCTTCACATTCGGATATCCGTATACATGATATCCATTTTCAGTTCCTCATAACGATCCCTGGCTACCAGCTAGATCTACACCGGAGGTAGATTTCATCCCACTTTTTGTGATTACTTTAACTATCCTCTTTCTCGTGAAAAAGTTTGATTCAGGCACCACCAGAGACTCCGGAGCTCATACGTGTCATCCCAAAGGTGAGTAGCAACTTCTCTTGAGTCCAATTCAACGTTTTCCCTTTCAAAACGAATTTCCTTCTCAGAACGTCACAAGCCCCACTATCTGGCCGTCGCCTGTAAGTGCTGCTACCGTTTGACTCTCTTTGTTGTTTTGTTGAAAGTTACTTGCGATGAATTTAGGGACAGGATGGCATGGCGAAAGATCCACGGAATTTAAGCGTATCACCACATGAGGTAAGCTATTTACACTTCGCGTACTTCTTCACATTCGGATGTCCATATACATGATATCCATTTTCAGTTCATTCATAACTATCCCTTGCTACCAGCTAGCTCTACACTGGAGGTAGATTTCATCCCACTTTTTGTGATTACCTTAACTATCCTCTTTCTCGTGAAAAAGTTTGATTCAGGCACCACCAGAGACTCCGGGGCTCATCCGTGTGATCCCAAAGGTGAGTAGCAACTTCTCTTGAGTCCAATTCAAAGTTTTCACTTTCAAAACGAATTTTCTTCTCAGAACGTCACAAGCCCCACTATCTGGCCGTCGCCTGTAAGTGCTGCTACAGTTTGACTCCCTTTGTTGTTTTGTTACAAGTTACTTGCGATGAATTTAGGGACAGGATGGCATGGCGAAAGATCCACGGAATTTAAGCGTAGCACCACATGAGGTAAGCTGTTTACACTTCGCGTACTTCTTTACATTCGGATATCCGTATACATGATATCCATTTTCAGTTCACTCATAACGATCCCTGGCTACCAGCTAGATCTACACCGGAGGTAGATTTCATCCCACTTTGTGATTACTTTAACTATCCTCTTTCTCGTGAAAAAGTTTGATTCAGGCACCACCAGAGACTCCGGAGCTCATACGTGTGATCCCAAAGGTGAGTAGCAACTTCTCTTGAGTCCAATTCAACGTTTTCCTTTCAAAACGAATTTCCTTCTCAGAACGTCACAAGCCCCACTATCTGGCCGTCGCCTGTAAGTGCTGCTACCGTTTGACTCTCTTTGTTGTTTTGTTGAAAGTTACTTGCGATGAATTTAGGGACAGGATGGCATGGCGAAAGATCCACGGAATTTAAGCGTATCACCACATGAGGTAAGCTATTTACACTTCGCGTACTTCTTCACATTCGGATGTCCATATACATGATATCCATTTTCAGTTCATTCATAACTATCCCTTGCTACCAGCTAGCTCTACACTGGAGGTAGATTTCATCCCACTTTTTGTGATTACCTTAACTATCCTCTTTCTCGTGAAAAAGTTTGATTCAGGCACCACCAGAGACTCCGGGGCTCATCCGTGTGATCCCAAAGGTGAGTAGCAACTTCTCTTGAGTCCAATTCAAAGTTTTCCCTTTCAAAACGAATTTTCTTCTCAGAACGTCACAAGCCCCACTATCTGGCCGTCGCCTGAAAGTGCTGCTACAGTTTGACTCCCTTTGTTGTTTTGTTACAAGTTACTTGCGATGAATTTAGGGACAGGATGGCATGGCGAAAGATCCACGGAATTTAAGCGTATCACCACATGAGGTAAGCTATTTACACTTCGCGTACTTCTTCACATTCGGATATCCGTATACATGATATCCATTTTCAGTTCACTCATAACGATCCCTGGCTAACAGCTAGATCTACACCGGAGGTAGATTTCATCCCACTTTTTGTGATTACCTTAACTATCCTCTTTCTCGTGAAAAAGTTTGATTCAGGCACCACCAGAGACTCCGGAGCTCATCCGTGTGATCCCAAAGGTGAGTAGCAACTTCTCTTGAGTCCAAGTCAACGTTTTCCTTTCAAAACGAATTTCCTTCTCAGAACGTCACAAGCCGCACTATCTGGCCGTCGCCTGTAAGTGCTGGTACCGTTTGACTCCCTTCGTTGTTTTGTTACAAGTTACTTGCGATAAATTTAGGGACAGGATGGCATGGCGAAAGATCCACGGAATTTAAGCGTATCACCACATGAGGTAAGCTATTTACACTTCGCGTACTTCTTCACATTCGGATATCCGTATACATGATATCCATTTTCAGTTCACTCATAACGATCCCTGGCTACCAGCTAGATCTACACCGGAGGTAGATTTCATCCCACTTTTTGTGATTACTTTAACTATCCTCTTTCTAGTGAAAAAGTTTGATTCAGGCACCACCAGAGACTCCGGAGCTCATACGTGTGATCCCAAGGTGAGTAGCAACTTCTCTTGAGTCCAATTCAACGTTTTCCCTTTCAAAACGAATTTCCTTCTCAGAACGTCACAAGCCCCACTATCTGGCCGTCGCCTGTAAGTGCTGCTACCGTTTGACTCTCTTTGTTGTTTTGTTGAAAGTTACTTTGCGATGAATTTAGGGACAGGATGGCATGGCGAAAGATCCACGGAATTTAAGCGTATCACCACATGAGGTAAGCTATTTACACTTCGCGTACTTCTTCACATTCGGATATCCGTATACATGATATCCATTTTCAGTTCACTCATAACGATCCCTGGCTACCAGCTAGATCTACACCGGAGGTAGATTTCATCCCACTTTTTGTGATTACTTTAACTATCCTCTTTCTAGTGAAAAAGTTTGATTCAGGCACCACCAGAGACTCCGGAGCTCATACGTGTGATCCCAAAGGTGAGTAGCAACTTCTCTTGAGTCCAATTCAACGTTTTCCCTTTCAAAACGACTTTCCTTCTCAGAACGTCACAAGCCCCACTATCTGGCCGTCGCCTGTAAGTGCTGCTACCGTTTGACTCTCTTTGTTGTTTTGTTGAAAGTTACTTGCGATGAATTTAGGGACAGGATGGCATGGCGAAAGATCCACGGAATTTAAGCGTATCACCACATGAGGTAAGCTATTTACACTTCGCGTACTTCTTCACATTCGGATGTCCATATACATGATATCCATTTTCAGTTCATTCATAACTATCCCTTGCTACCAGCTAGCTCTGTCTACACTGGAGGTAGATTTCATCCCACTTTGTGATTACCTTAACTATCCTCTTTCTCGTGAAAAAGTTTGATTCAGGCACCACCAGAGACTCCGGGGCTCATCCGTGTGATCCCAAAGGTGAGTAGCAACTTCTCTTGAGTCCAATTCAAAGTTTTCCCTTTCAAAACGAATTTTCTTCTCAGAACGTCACAAGCCCCACTATCTGGCCGTCGCCTGAAAGTGCTGCTACAGTTTGACTCCCTTTGTTGTTTTGTTACAAGTTACTTGCGATGAATTTAGGGACAGGATGGCATGGCGAAAGATCCACGGAATTTAAGCGTAGCACCACATGAGGTAAGCTGTTTACACTTCGCGTACTTCTTTACATTCGGATGTCCGTATACATGATATACATTTTCAGTTCATTCATAACTATCCCTTGCTACCAGCTAGCTCTACACCGGAGGTAGATTTCATCCCACTTTTTTTGATTACCTTAACTATCCTCTTTCTCGTGAAAAAGTTTGATTCAGGCACCACCAGAGACTCCGAAGCTCATCCGTGTGATCCCAAAGGTGAGTAGCAACTTCTCTTGAGTCCAATTCAAAGTTTTCACTTTCAAAACGAATTTTCTTCTCAGAACGTCACAAGCCCCACTATCTGGCCGTCGCCTGTAAGTGCTGCTACAGTTTGACTCCCTTTGTTGTTTTGTTACAAGTTACTTGCGATAAATTTAGGAACAGGATGGCATGGCGAAAGATCCACGGAATTTAAGCGTATCACCACATGAGGTAAGCTGTTTACACTTCCCGTACTTCTTCACATTCGGATATCCGTATACATGACAGCCATTTTCAGTTCACTCATAACGATCCCTGGCTACCAGCTAGATCTACACCGGAGGTAGATTTCATCCCACTTTTGGCGATTACTTTAACTATCCTCTTTCTCGTGAAAAGTTTGATTCAGGCACCACCAGAGACTCCGGAGCTCATACGTGTCATCCCAAAGGTGAGTAGCAACTTCTCTTGAGTCCAATTCAACGTTTTCCTTTCAAAACGAATTTCCTTCTCAGAACGTCACAAGCCCCACTATCTGGCCGTCGCTTGTAAGTGCTGCTACCGTTTGACTCTCTTTGTTGTTTTGTTGAAAGTTACTTGCGATGAATTTAGGGACAGGATGGCATGGCGAAAGATCCACGGAATTTAAGCGTATCACCACATGAGGTAAGCTATTTACACTTCGCGTACTTCTTCACATTCGGATGTCCATATACATGATATCCATTTTCAGTTCATTCATAACTATCCCTTGCTACCAGCTAGCTCTACACTGGAGGTAGATTTCATCCCACTTTGTGATTACCTTAACTATCCTCTTTCTCGTGAAAAAGTTTGATTCAGGCACCACCAGAGACTCCGGGGCTCATCCGTGTGATCCCAAAGGTGAGTAGCAACTTCTCTTGAGTCCAATTCAAAGTTTTCACTTTCAAAACGAATTTTCTTCTCAGAACGTCACAAGCCCCACTATCTGGCCGTCGCCTGTAAGTGCTGCTACAGTTTGACTCCCTTTGTTGTTTTGTTACAAGTTACTTGCGATAAATTTAGGGACAGGATGGCATGGCGAAAGATCCACGGAATTTAAGCGTATCACCACATGAGGTAAGCTGTTTACACTTCGCGTACTTCTTCACATTCGGATATCCGTATACATGATATCCATTTTCAGTTCACTCATAACGATCCCTGGCTACCAGCTAGATCTACACCGGAGGTAGATTTCATCCCACTTTTTGTGATTACTTTAACTATCCTCTTTCTCGTGAAAAAGTTTGATTCAGGCACCACCAGAGACTCCGGAGCTCATACGTGTGATCCCAAAGGTGAGTAGCAACTTCTCTTGAGTCCAATTCAACGTTTTCCTTTCAAAACGAATTTCCTTCTCCAGAACGTCACAAGCCCCACTATCTGGCCCTCGCTTGTAGGTGCTCCTCCCGTTTGACTCTCTTTGTTGTTTTGTTGAAAGTTACTTGCGATGAATTTAGGGACAGGATGGCATGGCGAAAGATCCACGGAATTTAAGCGTATCACCACATGAGGTAAGCTATTTACACTTCGCGTACTTCTTCACATTCGGATGTCCATATACATGATATCCATTTTCAGTTCATTCATAACTATCCACTTGCTACCAGCTAGCTCTACACTGGAGGTAGATTTCATCCCACTTTTTGTGATTACCTTAACTATCCTCTTTCTCGTGAAAAAGTTTGATTCAGGCACCACCAGAGACTCCGGGGCTCATCCGTGTGATCCCCAAAGGTGAGTAGCAACTTCTCTTGAGTCCAATTCAAAGTTTTCCTTTCAAAACGAATTTTTCTTCTCAGAACGTCACAAGCCCCACTATCTGGCCGTCGCCTGAAAGTGCTGCTACAGTTTGACTCCCTTTGTTGTTTTGTTACAAGTTACTTGCGATGAATTTAGGGACAGGATGGCATGGCGAAAGATCCACGGAATTTAAGCGTATCACCACATGAGGTAAGCTATTTACACTTCGCGTACTTCTTCACATTCGGATATCCGTATACATGATATCCATTTTCAGTTCACTCATAACGATCCCTGGCTAACAGCTAGATCTACACCGGAGGTAGATTTCATCCCACTTTTTGTGATTACCTTAACTATCCTCTTTCTCGTGAAAAAGTTTGATTCAGGCACCACCAGAGACTCCGGAGCTCATCCGTGTGATCCCAAAGGTGAGTAGCAACTTCTCTTGAGTCCAAGTCAACGTTTTCCCTTTCAAAACGAATTTCCTTCTCAGAACGTCACAAGCCCCACTATCTGGCCGTCGCCTGTAAGTGCTGGTACCGTTTGACTCCCTTCGTTGTTTTGTTACAAGTTACTTGCGATAAATTTAGGGACAGGATGGCATGGCGAAAGATCCACGGAAGTTAAGCGTATCACCACATGAGGTAAGCTATTTACACTTCGCGTACTTCTTCACATTCGGATATCCGTATACATGATATCCATTTTCAGTTCACTCATAACGATCCCTGGCTACCAGCTAGATCTACACCGGAGGTAGATTTCATCCCACTTTTTGTGATTACTTTAACTATCCTCTTTCTAGTGAAAAAGTTTGATTCAGGCACCACCAGAGACTCCGGAGCTCATACGTGTGATCCCAAAGGTGAGTAGCAACTTCTCTTGAGTCCAATTCAACGTTTTCCCTTTCAAAACGAATTTCCTTCTCAGAACGTCACAAGCCCCACTATCTGGCCGTCGCCTGTAAGTGCTGCTACCGTTTGACTCTCTTTGTTGTTGTTTTGTTGAAAGTTACTTGCGATGAATTTAGGGACAGGGATGGCATGGCGAAAGATCCACGGAATTTAAGCGTATCACCACATGAGGTAAGCTATTTACACTTCGCGTACTTCTTCACATTCGGATGTCCATATACATGATATCCATTTTCAGTTCATTCATAACTATCCCTTGCTACCAGCTAGCTCTACACTGGAGGTAGATTTCATCCCACTTTTTGTGATTACCTTAACTATCCTCTTTCTCGTGAAAAAGTTTGATTCAGGCACCACCAGAGACTCCGGGGCTCATCCGTGTGATCCCAAGGTGAGTAGCAACTTCTCTTGAGTCAATTCAAAGTTTTCCCTTTCAAAACGAATTTTCTTCTCAGAACGTCACAAGCCCCACTATCTGGCCGTCGCCTGAAAGTGCTGCTACAGTTTGACTCCTTTGTTGTTTTGTTACAAGTTACTTGCGATGAATTTAGGGACAGGATGGCATGGCGAAAGATCCACGGAATTTAAGCGTATCACCACATGAGGTAAGCTATTTACACTTCGCGTACTTCTTCACATTCGGATATCCGTATACATGGTATCCATTTTCAGTTCACTCATAACGATCCCTGGCTAACAGCTAGATCTACACCGGAGGTAGATTTCATCCCACTTTTTGTGATTACCTTAACTATCCTCTTTCTCGTGAAAAAGTTTGATTCAGGCACCACCAGAGACTACGGAGCTCATCCGTGTGATCCCAAAGGTGAGTAGCAACTTCTCTTGAGTCCAAGTCAACGTTTTCCCTTTCAAAACGAATTTCCTTCTCAGAACGTCACAAGCCCCACTATCTGGCCGTCGCCTGTAAGTGCTGGTACCGTTTGACTCCCTTCGTTGTTTTGTTACAAGTTACTTGCGATAAATTTAGGGACAGGATGGCATGGCGAAAGATCCACGGAATTTAAGCGTATCACCACATGAGGTAAGCTATTTACACTTCGCGTACTTCTTCACATTCGGATGTCCGTATACATGATATCCATTTTCAGTTCACTCATAACGATCCCTGGCTACCAGCTAGATCTACACCGGAGGTAGATTTCATCCCACTTTCTGTGATTACTTTAACTATCCTCTTTCTCGTGAAAAAGTTTGATTCAGGCACCACCAGAGACTCCGGAGCTCATCCGTGTGATCCCAAAGGTGAGTAGCAATTTCTCTTGAGTCCAATTCAACGTTTTCCCTTTCAAAACGAATTTCCTTCTCAGAACGTCACAAGCCCCACTATCTGGCCGTCGCCTGTAAGTGCTGCTACCGTTTGACTCCTTTTGTTGTTTTGTTGCAAGCTACTTGCGATAAATTTAGGGACAGGATGGCATGGCGAAAGATCTACGGAAATTAAGCGTATCACCACATGAGGTAAGCTATTTACACTTCGCGTACTTCTTCACATTCGGATATCCGTATACATGATATCCATTTTCAGTTGATTCATAACGATCCCTGGCTACCAGCTAGATCTACACCGGAGGCAGATTTCATCCCACTTTTTGTGATTACCCTAACTATTCTCTTTCTCGTGAAAAAATTTGATTCAGGCACCACCAGAGACTCTGGGGCTCATCCGTGTGATCCCAAGGGTGAGTAGCAACTTCTCTTGAGTCCAATTCAACGTTTTCCCTTTCAAAACGAATTTCCTTCTCAGAACGTCACAAGCCCCACTATCTGGCCGTCGCCTGTAAGTGCTGCTACCGTTTGACTCCCTTTGTTGTTTTGTTACAAGTTGCTTGCGATGAATTTAGGGACAGGATGGCATGGCGAAAGATCCACGGAATTTAAGCGTATCACCACATGAGGTAAGCTATTTACACTTCGCGTACTTCTTCACATTCGGATATCCGTATACATGATATCCATTTTCAGTTCATTCATAACGATCCCTGGCTACCAGCTAGATCTACACCGGAGGTAGATTTCATCCCACTTTTTGTGATTACCTTAACCATCCTCTTTCTCGTGAAAAAGTTTGATTCAGGCACCACCAGAGACTCTGGGGCTCATCCGTGTAATCCCAAAGGTGAGTAGCAACTTCTCTAGAGTCCAATTCAATGTTTTCCCTTTCAAAACGAATTTTCTTCTCAGAACGTCACAAGCCCCACTGTCTGGCCGTCGCCTGTAAGTGCTGCTACCATTTGACTCCTATTGTTGTTTTGTTACAAGTTACTTGCGATGACGTTAGGGACAGGATGGCATGGTGAAAGATCCATGGAATATAAGCGTATCACCACATGAGGTAAGCTATTTACACTTTGCGTACTTCTTACGATCCCTGGCTACCAGCTCGCTCAACACCGGAGGTAGATTCCATCCCATTTTTTTGTGATTACCTAAACTATCCTCTTTCTTGTGAAAAAGTTTGATCCAGGCACCACCAGAGACTCCGGGGTTCATCCGTGTAATCCCAAAGGTGAGTAGCAACTTCTCTAGAGTCGAATTCAATGTTTTCCCTTTCAAAACGAAATTTCTCCTCAGAACGTCACAAGCCCCACTATCTGGCCGTCGCCTGTAAGTGCTGCTACCGTTTGACTCCTTTTGTTGTTTTGTTGCAAGTTACTTGCGATGACTTTAGGGACAGGATGGCATGGCGGAAGATCCATGGAATATAAGCGTATCACCACATGAGGTAAGCTATTTAAGCTTTGCGTACTTCTTCACATTCGGATGTCCGTATACATTATATCCATTTTCAGTTCATTCATAACGATCCCTGGCTACCAGCTACTCAGACAGTAGCAGGCCCGGAGCGCAACCGGCTCCGTCTCTCCCCGCCCACTGCGACCGAAACGCAGAGCAGTTGATATTCAAACTTCCGGTGCGTTTCGGTTGTGATTGCAGCCTGCAGTGCGTTCAGGTTGCTCCCCGGGCCACATGCGTTGACTGACGCGCGCATTTCGAAATTGGATGAATCGATTGAAACAAGGAAGAGCATCTGGGCTTCCTGCGATTTTTGAGTGGGATTCTCACTGATTCTCTTGTGGAGCTTGTAATTGATTTCGTCTGCTACATTTGCGCTCAACATTCGACCATCCTAAAATTCATTATATTCTTTATATTTGTGCAATATTTAGTCTGTCTTAAAAAATTAAACGTTAGCATGACCTTCCGAACGCATTTTGCAAGTATTAATGGAGGGAGTTTTTTAAATTTATTTAATCATTTCGAAAAAATAAGAAAAACGAATCGCTCGCATTCTTGCATTTAGTCATCCACTCCGAAAAATCAAAAAGTCGTAAATCGGAAAAAATTGATTCGGGAGGGTTATTTGAATTTATTACGCATTGGAGTGTTCTAAAATGCTATATTCAGCTTATCCTCTGTTTCTCTCTACCCTCCCTTTGCACAAGCGCGCGAGGGAACAGAATAACTTTGGCTTGGAACCAGAGGATACTTATCCGGTCGCTCCAATTTAGGCATCGATTCCCAATGCTTAGCGGGTTGATTCAGGATGAAATCGCATACAATGGAAATCAGAAGATTAATGGGTGAAGTTGCCAGGTAAATTGTGACGGAATCAATGTTCTAAGCAGGGAATAGTGTCTTTAGCTCAGGCATTTCATAAAAAATTACAATTGATGGTCACATTAATCCAAACGAATCCAGTAGGGTGAGGTGAATCGGTGAATTTGTGGAAATCGCTGGATTCTTCTTTGAAAAATCGATTAGCTAAAATGGGTGCGATAGTCGATCAGCGAAGCGTGTGAAATACGTCGAGGTATCGATTTTTGCAGCTGCGTTGTTAAAATCGGTTTATAGAAAGCGCCCGGGGCGGAACCGTCTACGCTGGATGATGTACTATGACGTCATCAGCCGACAGTTGCGCTCTGGGCGTTGCGTGAATCAATTTCGTCGGTAGGGCCCGGAGCGCAACGTATGTGGCCTGCATCGCAATATATGTGGCCCGGAAATCGCCAAATTTCTCACCCTGAGCGCAACATGGACGCGGCTCCGGGTGCATTCGTGGTGGGCTCAGGGCCTGCTATCGTCTGAGTAGCTTTACACCGGAGGTAAATTTCATTCCATTTTTTTGTGATTATGTAGACTACCCTATTTCTCGTGAAAAAGTTTGATTCAGGCACCACCAGAGACTCCTGGGTTCATCCGTGTAATCCCGAAGGTGAGTAGCAACTTCTCTACAGTCCAATTCAATGTTTTCCCTTTCAAAACGAGTTTTCTTCTCAGAACGTAACAAGCCCCACTATCTGGCCGTCGCCTGTAAGTGCTGCTAGCGTTTTACTCCTTTTGTTGTTTTGTTACAAGTTACTTGCGATGACTTTAGGGACAGGATGGCATGGCGAAAGATCCACGGAATTTAAGCGTATCACCACATGAGGTAAGCTATTTACACTTCGCGTACTTCTTCACATTCGGATGGTCGTATACATGATATCCATTTTCAGTTCATTCATAACTATCCCTTGCTACCAGCTAGCTCTACACCGGAGGTAGATTTCATCCCACTTTTTGTGATTACCTCAACTATCCTCTTTCTCGTGAGAAAGTTTGATTCAGGCACCACCAGAGACTCCGGGGCTCATCCGTGTGATCCCAAAGGTGAGTAGCAACTTCTCTTGAGTCCAATTCAACGTTTTCCCTTTCAAAACGAATTTTCTTCTCAGAACGTCACAAGCCCCACTATCTGGACGTCGCCTGTAAGTGCTGCTACCATTTGACTCCTTTTGTTGTTTTGTTACAAGTTACTTGCGATGACTTTAGGGACAGGATGGCATGGCGGAAGATCCATGGAATATAAGCGTATCACCACATGAGGTAAGCCATTTACACTTTCCGTACTTCTTACGACCCCTGGCTACCAGCTCGCTTAACACCGGAGTGTAAATTCCATCATTTTTTTGTGATTACCTAAACTATCCTCTTTCTCGTGAAAAAGTTTGATCCAGGCACCACCAGAGACTCCGGGGCTCATCCGTGTGATCCCAAAGGTGAGTAGCAACTTCTCTTGAGTCGAATTCAACGTTTTCTCTTTCAAAACGAATTTTCTTCTCAGAACGTAACAAGCCCCACTATCTGGCCGTCGCCTGTAAGTGCTGCTACCGTTTGACTCCTTTTGTTGTTTTGTTACAAGTTACTTGCGATGACTTTAGGGACCGGATGGCATGGCGGAAGATCCATGGAATATAAGCGTATCACCACATGAGGTAAGCTATTTACACTTTGCGTACTTCTTCACGTTCGGATGTCCGTATACATGATATCCATTTTCAGTTCATTCATAACTATCCCTTGCTACCAGCTAGCTCTACACCGGAGGTAGATTTCATCCCACTTTTTGTGATTACCTCAACTATCCTCTTTCTCGTGAAAAGTTCGATTCAGGCACCACCAGAGACTCCGGGGCTCATCCGTGTGATCCCAAAGGTGAGTAGGAACTTCTCTTGAGTCCAATTCAACGTTTTCTCTTTCAAAACGAATTTTCTTCTAAGAACTTCACAAGCCCCACTATCTGGCCGTCGCCTGTAAGTGCTGCTACCGTTTTACTCCTTTTGTTGTTTTGTTACAAGTTACTTGCGATGACTTTAGGGACAGGATGGCATGGCGAAAGATCCACGGAATTTAAGCGTATCACCACATGAGGTAAGCTATTTACACTTCGCGTACTTCTTCACATTCGGATGTCCGTATACATGATATCCATTTTCAGTTCATTCATAACTATCCCTTGCTACCAGCTAGCTCTACACCGGAGGTAGATTTCATCCCACTTTTTGTGATTACCTCAACTATCCTCTTTCTCGTGAGAAAGTTCGATTCAGGCACCACCAGAGACTCCGGGGCTCATCCGTGTGATCCCAAAGGTGAGTAGCAACTTCTCTTGAGTCCAATTCAACGTTTTCCCTTTCAAAACGAATTTTCTTCTCAGAACGTCACAAGCCCCACTATCTGGACGTCGCCTGTAAGTGCTGCTACCATTTGACTCCTTTTGTTGTTTTGTTACAAGTTACTTGCGATGACTTTAGGGACAGGATGGCATGGCGGAAGATCCATGGAATATAAGCGTATCACCACATGAGGTAAGCCATTTACACTTTCCGTACTTCTTACGACCCCTGGCTACCAGCTCGCTTAACACCGGAGGTAAATTCCATCCCATTTTTTTGTGATTACCTAAACTATCCTCTTTCTCGTGAAAAAGTTTGATCCAGGCACCACCAGAGACTCCGGGGCTCATCCGTGTGATCCCAAAGGTGAGTAGCAACTTCTCTTGAGTCGAATTCAACGTTTTCTCTTTCAAAACAAATTTTCTTCTCAGAACGTAACAAGCCCCACTATCTGGCCGTCGCCTGTAAGTGCTGCTACCGTTTGACTCCTTTTGTTGTTTTGTTACAAGTTACTTGCGATGACTTTAGGGACCGGATGGCATGGCGGAAGATCCATGGAATATAAGCGTATCACCACATAAGGTAAGCTGTTTACACTTTGCGTACTTCTTCACGTTCGGATGTCCGTATACATGATATCCATTTTCAGTTCATTCATAACTATCCCTTGCTACCAGCTAGCTCTACACCGGAGGTAGATTTCATCCAACTTTTTGTGATTACCTCAACTATCCTCTTTCTCGTGAAAAGTTCGATTCAGGCACCACCAGAGACTCCGGGGCTCATCCGTGTGATCCCAAAGGTGAGTAGCAACTTCTCTTGAGTCCAATTCAACGTTTTCTCTTTCAAAACGAAATTTCTTCTCAGAACTTCACAAACCCCACTATCTGGCCGTCGCCTGTAAGTGCTGCTACCGTTTGACTCCTTTTGTTGTTTTGTTACAAGTTACTTGCGATGACTTTAGGGACCGGATGGCATGGCGGAAGATCCATGGAATATAAGCGTATCACCACATAAGGTAAGCTGTTTACACTTTGCGTACTTCTTCACGTTCGGATATCCGTATACATGATATCCATTTTCAGTTCATTCATAACTATCCCTTCCTACCAGCTAGCTCTACACCGGAGGTAGATTTCATCCCACTTTTTGTGATTACCTCAACTATCCTCTTTCTCGTGAAAAGTTCGATTCAGGCACCACCAGAGACTCCGGGGCTCATCCGTGTGATCCCAAAGGTGAGTAGGAACTTCTCTTGAGTCCAATTCAACGTTTTCTCTTTCAAAACGAATTTTCTTCTAAGAACTTCACAAGCCTCACTATCTGGCCGTCGCCTGTAAGTGCTGCTACCGTTTGACTCCTTTTGTTGTTTTGTTACAAGTTACTTGCGAAGACTTTAGGGACCGGATGGCATGGCGGAAGATCCATGGAATATAAGCGTATCACCACATAAGGTAAGCTGTTTACACTTTGCGTACTTCTTCACGTTCGGATATCCGTATACATGATATCCATTTTCAGTTCATTCATAACTATCCCTTCCTACCAGCTAGCTCTACACCGGAGGTAGATTTCATCCCACTTTTTGTGATCACCTCAACTATCCTCTTTCTCGTGAAAAGTTCGATTCAGGCACCACCAGAGACTCCGGGGCTCATCCGTGTAATCCCAAAGGTGAGTAGCAACTTCTCTTGAGTCCAATTCAACGTTTTCTCTTTCAAAACGAATTTTCTTCTCAGAACCTCACAAGCCCCACTATCTGGCCGTCGCCTGTAAGTGCTGCTACCGTTTGACTCCTTTTGTTGTTTTGTTACAAGTTACTTGCGATGACTTTAGGGACCGGATGGCATGGCGGAAGATCCATGGAATATAAGCGTATCACCACATGAGGTAAGCTATTTACACTTTGCGTACTTCTTCACGTTCGGATGTCCGTATACATGATATCCATTTTCAGTTCACTCATAACGATCCCTGGCTACCAGCTAACTTTACACCGGAGGTAAATTTCATTCCATTTTTTTGTGATTATGTAGACTACCCTATTTCTCGTGAAAAAGTTTGATTCAGGCACCACCAGAGACTCCTGGGTTCATCCGTGTAATCCCGAAGGTGAGTAGCAACTTCTCTACAGTCCAATTCAATGTTTTCCCTTTCAAAACGAATTTTCTTCTCAGAACGTAACAAGCCCCACTATCTGGCCGTCGCCTGTAAGTGCTGCTACCGTTTGACTCCTTTTGTTGTTTTGTTACAAGTTACTTGCGATGACTTTAGGGACAGGATGGCATGGCGAAAGATCCATGGAATATAAGCGTATCACCACATGAGGTAAGCTTTTCCAAATCGCCACCAGAAGGTTATTCAGGTGGGGAAGTTGTACTCCAACAGACCACCGCCCGGACCACCTTATCTTATTGATGAAGACACCGCTTAAACCACAGCAAAGTGAAGACAAGCAACTGTGTCTAGTGCCCGGTCGCAGAAGCAGCCGTGGCCTCCGATTTATTGCTCTCTCTGGGATTGACCGCAGGGCCACCACTAGTGATTGGGAGACGCTGGACAGGTTGTTCTTTGAGCGACCATGTGCTAGCCACGCGTTTGGCCGCTACACAAAGCGCACTCCATAGATAGCTTTGTTAGCTTTCAGGCACCCTGGGGGGGGGGTGACATTAGCCTGCACCTGAAACGTGACTTGGTCTCAATCTTCATAAGACGATATGCGGCCGCTGTTTGATACCACATAAGCTATATTGAGGAAGTTTCAGGAGGGAGTGTGACCTTGAAGCGGTGCTTAGCAAGACTCCCTTTCCCTTATTAAATGGCAAGTGCTGTATCAACGTTTGTGAAGAAGACAGAAAGGGTAATAGTTGGGGTATGCTTGTTTGCCCCGGAAGCAACTGCGGTTAGACATAGAACCGGATAGTGCTCCGACCAAAGCTTCAGTCACACCGACCGCACAACGGTCGCCATTGTGGATGCCCGATTTTCCCTAGGAATGGAAGGGCAGTGTAGCTTGAGTGGTTCATCGGGATGACTGCTTATAACGACTCTCCGACAGAAGAAAACCTCGGCATGCTCCTGGCAAGCTTTGGGGTTCAAAGTTGTTAGGATTGCCCCTTAGCTTACTACGTCTGAGGGGGGGGCGGAGCCTTCATACCTGAAACACCACCGTAGCTGTCATCAGTAGCAACATATTGCACCTATTTGTAGTATAAAAATATTGGTAGACTGATGTCCTTTCACGGTTTTGGGAATGGAGTAGAGGAAGTGGGTAAAATGAAGCAATATTCTAAGAAATCGCTAGTGTTGCTTATAGAGATCAACAGATATGTAGTTTCTGACCTCCATGAACAGCTTTCAGGAAACGAATTATCAGAAAAAGCAGCAAAATCTGGATGGTTGGTTGCCCAGCTGGTTTCATTCAGAAATCAATACGGTAATACTATGGTATTACTTCCATTCTTGAACAACTCCCAAACTAGGCTAATTCAACAACCGAGTACCCAGAGCCCTTAGAAGCTAGAAAAAATATGCCACAGGCAAACGTTTCTCACGAAAAAGCTTTTCTTCGATCTTTGCTTGGGGTCTCTGATGTTATTGAAGCCAATAGTGACCATTATCCCGAGTGGTAAGGCGAGAACAATACCCCTACGATAGCTACATCGCCTTGTCAGGTATGATAAGTGGTATAAAGGCGATTTGGAAAGATACGATTTAGCGACAAAAATTCATTTGGTAGGTTGGATGGCTTAACACAAGGCGAAATAGTAGATACTTACGTGAGGTTATTGATACCCAGAGATCCCAACCACGATTTCAGAGGTATTAAAGGTTGTCTCGCAGGAACCCTTACATTGCTCTGAAAAGAAATGAAGCACTGTTGTGAGAAAACGGGTAGGATTGCTACAGAGATTGATGAAGCAATTGATGAAAATAATGTTCATACGGACTTTAAAGAATAAATATTTAGGGTCAAAAACAGTCGATGCAAGATGGTAGGCTATCCAATTGGTTCCAGTCGAAGAACACTACGGTATATTTACGGAACTATTTTAATTCCTAAACAATCCCCAAAACTAATCTAATGTAGCGACCGGGTACCCAGAGCGCTGGCAAGCTCGAATGGATGCAACCACGGGTAAGAACCGCTTCCACATAAGTTATTTTCTTCCATTTTTGTTTCACGTCCTTAATGTTAGTCGTCCCGTTACTAGAAGCGGCCAGCTTGAGGAGGTACCTATGGATGCAGGGCTTTGAAAGAAATAAAGTGTTTCTAAAAAAAAAGCTCACACATGGGTTTTCAATGAAACAGTTTCATGGATGATTCATAAACCTTTGCTTTCATATTCGACGTCCCTCGAGCTCTCCGTGTACAGAAACGCTCGAACCACATCGGCCTTATCGCCATCACACAAAGGTTTACGTATAAGAAGTTAAGCTTTCTTGAGAAATTCGGCCATTACAATAAAAATCACCTTACTCGACATTTCTGGTCACACGATTCTAACATGCCCTCCAGACCAACTCACAGACTCTCTGAACGAAGTCTTGTGGGGTTTTCACGACTCCGCGAAAGATATGCTCAACAATCATAGGAACTCTGTGTTTCACTAGACATATGTATATTAACAACACATTTTTGATGAGAAATTCGTCTTAAAAAATAACAAACAGAAAAATGAAGAATTCCGTTTTAAACTAAAAACAAAAAATTCACAGGCGAAAGAATCGAAAAAAGGAACTTTGGGAGAATGATCAAATTTCTGTTAAATCGAAACATTTGTTCTTCAAGACTATACTACAACCATTCAATTTATAAATGAGTGTAATTTTAATCTCTACACAGCCTCAGACAGAGAGAAAATCTCAGTGAGGTACCTGACTGACCGGGAACTATCGCAATTACACGCGATTTACACTTACGAGATGTCGACTTAAGGCACAGCCCACGTAATTGCGAAGTAGACTCACCTTCATAACACCTGCCAAACGCGAGCTCTCAATTCCTGCTGATAAGTGAGGTATAGGAGGAGGCCACTTCGGAACGCCTAACTCAAGAAGCCAGTTTGGCACGCCCGTTTTACGATCTCTCCAGCTAAATAGTAGCGATTCACTCAGGTGCGCTCGCATACATCGGTTGCAAATGACAAAAGTTACAAGCCTCGGACAATTCGTTTACCATGCTTCCGCAGCACAATTTTTGAGGGGCCATAACTCTGTCCCCAGGGGGTCTTGAGCGATTCTAGAGACAACATTGGAATCATCGTGAGACCGTTTTTGAGATAGGCGGTGAAACAGAAAAAAAGATCCTGAGGTCGGACAGTGCCTTTAATGACACGGGGCGGCTGGACAAAAACTGTATTCCAAGTGTGACATGTTCAATTGGATCAAAGAAGAAGCCATGACGGGATGTGGAGGATGATTCAACTACGTGCTGCCATCCAGAGTAACTTCATTTATTGCGGAACCCTAGTAGGTCAAAAATTGTGACGAAGTCCTCTGTAATCTTCAGAATGCGAACCATTCTAGTGTTTTTGGTAGCAACCGCAAAACATAAGTATAGAGGACTAATTTACGAGTATATCCGAGAAAAGCCACCAACATTGAATTTCTCGTTTATAGCTTCTGATTATACCCGAATCCTGGGCCATTGTTATACCTCCAGTCTGCGACCGCAACAGGTCCGCTCATCTGTTACGAATTCTGTCGGGACCCACACCCTCACCTTGATAAGAGCTGTCGCGGGAACACTTTACATGCTCCGGTAGCGTCGCAGGGTTGCAGATCGGTGTCACACATTCGACTGTTAAAACAGAGCGGCAATTGGTGGCAGTCGCGGGCATTGGTCGCAGTTGGGCGCACTGTTACCGATGCCCGCGACAGCGACGGAGTAATCGGTCTAGGGTATTTTTGACCTGTTTTTCCATCCTTTTTTTAGTTCCTTTTTTCGTCTCTCTCCTGGTGTCTTTATTTCACCGAAAATGTATAAATATTAGAGCCTACCCCTCCATGAACTGAATTTGAACTGATTTCCACTAAGATTCCGGGTTATTGATCCGACGCTTTGTCTGCAACTGCGCGGACAATGGCGCGTAGAAGACGTAAGTTGGCGCGATGTATGACATAGTACAATTGGCCCTTAGCGACAGCAGGGTCGCTCTCCACTGCAACCGCGACTGCGCTGTCGTAGAGTATAACAATGGCCTTAGATTCATGCCTAAAAATGTATCATCTTTCTTTCAGGGTTGGTCATCGCTTCAGCACACGTCATCATAGTTTTTAGTACGGGGAAATCGAACATTCTTCGTTGTGACTGATGTTAATTCGCGAATAAAGTATGCATTCCCTTATGCTGCTCATGTATTTTTTCGTAGACCATCGACTCCAATGGGCCATCTTTTTCCAATCAGCTCACTATTTGTGCCACCTATCGCCCGCCACCCTCTTGTCACACTCCCCTCTCCTCATCTTTCTATTCTCTTTCCTGTCCGTCCTCTCCTACACTTTCTCATTTTCTGCTGTTTCTCCTCACTCAGTGACTACTCCATCGAACCTTTATTCTACTACTCTTATTCATTTTTTCACACCTCACTCAATCCTGCCTGTCTGTAAATGGAAAAATAAAATGAACTACTTTCCCTTCCTCCTCTTGAGATCTGCTCTCAACTTTTATCCCGCCCAAATTCCATCACCTTACCGTTTTCTCTGGCCGTGTTTTGGCTTTCAGTTTCACTCACGCTTTCTCGCTATCCCTGTCTTTCTCTATTTCCCTTACCTTCTTTCATGTATCTCTTTCTTACACAGACTCCATTTCCTCTTAGAAACTTCTTCTTTTTTCTCTGTCTGTCCTCCCTTAGACTCCCCTCCGGCTCACAAGATCCTTTTTCAGGACAACACTTCTCTTAGAGGCCTCTCTATCTCGAGTACGCCTTTCCCTCTTCTGCTACCTGAAAATTCATCAAAGCCCTCTCTACCTTTCACTCCATCAATCTCAACATTTCAATCTTCTATCTCTCTTACGAACGGTATACCCCCTCTCTCGGAAATTCCTCTCGGCTCTTCCCTTTTATCTCCTTATTTCGCTATCCATGGTCTTTTTCTGCTCCTTCCTGCTAACTCGCAGATTTACCCAACAGATCTCGGTCAAAACGTTTTTATGACTCTCACCTTTTATGAAGAAGTTCCTCATACTATCTCCCTCTCACTCTCTGTCACGTAAAGACTTCCAAAACACTTCCAACTCCTCTCTCCTCATTCCCCTTTCATTTTCTCTCCACCTCCTCTCTCTCCTACTCCTCTCTTCCTATCCTGCTGATTTTATCTCTCTGAGGTCTGTTCACTGCGTCCTTCTCTGGTTGTCCCTCAATCCCTTTTCTCATTCTATCTTTCTATTTCACTCAGTAATCTCCCCTTCCTTGCACAGACCCTCTCAAGTGCTCCTCACCCCTACCTTTTGCAAGCCGCCTTCCTTTTCAGTTATCTCTCTGACTTCCTCCCACATTCTTCTGTCAGATTTTCCTCTAAAACATCGTCATACTTCTTCCACTCATCAAAACGTTCCTACATCTCCTCTCTCAGTGACATATCTACTCCCATGCCGTGACCTATACCTTCCCCTTTCTCTCACTTGATATCAACATTCCTTCTCTCTTCGATTTCTATTCCTCTTCTTTTTTTTACCACAATATTTATATCATCGTTTTATTTGGTTCCTCCTCCACCTTCCATTCTTTCCGTGGTCTTCCAAATCCATCCCCAACCCCTTCCAATAGCTCCCCTCTTTTCCTGAATGTCTATCGAGCTGTATCGCCATCCTTAGAGGCACAGGACACCCAAACAATGATTTTCTCAGAATTTATGTTAATCTTGGAGAAAATCAAACGCTGATCACAATAGTATTTCTAGAATCGTCCTAGACCCCCTACGGACGGAGATATGGCCTTGGAAATGCCTGTATTTTGAGGGCAAAAGCTTGGTGGACGAGTTGTCTCAGACCTGTATTTCTCTTGTTTCGCAGTCGCGGCATGAGAGCAAAACAGGATGAGGAGATAGATCGTAAAGGGAGTGAAGAACGTTGACTGGGTTGAAAACCATCCATCCATCTAGCCGCTATTGAGATCGAAAATGATGAAGGGGGCCGCGCCTGCGGTGGTGGCTGGAGGGGGTCGGGCCCGTAGTGGTCGCTCATATTTCGCTTATTTGGAGGAATTGAAATCTCGCATATGTCATGTGTTATACAGAAAGGGTCTGCTACACAAATACATGAAAATCTTAAAATTCTTACGTGAGGGTGTACTGTGCCCAGGCTACGGCGCGAGGTGTGATACAACCCAACATTAGTCCGACCCCCCACCCAAGTCAAGCGATTTGCTCACCCCCCCCCCCTGGAAAAAAGTGATGTTCAATAGCTGAACAATCATTAGTGCCCTGAGGACACATAGGTGCGGGTTTGGGCATGAAAACCACGTATAGCTGTTCAGATGTGAAAACGCACCCCAAATTTCATGGACGAAGCTCTGAGCCAAACAGCGCTACATAATATGAGCGGAGCCTGTTTTCGTGCCCTGAGGGCACATAGGTGCGGTTTTGGGCATGAAAATCACGTATACTAATTGGCCTTACGGATTTTAAAACGCACCCAAAGTTTTATGAACGCAGCTTCAAGGCGAACAGCGCTACATAGGGAGGGGTCCATGAAAAAACCAATAGCTGTGAAATATTTACAAGTATTTAAGGAAATTTGAATTAGGGAGTTTTGCGTTGCTACAACGTGCGGAAATCCTAGTCACGGACCCAAGTAAACGATTTCATTCTTTTATCGGTTAAAAACGGTCTTTGAAGACCCATTTTTGGGTGTGATACAATCGATTGTATCACACCTAAAAATGGGTCTTCAAAGACCGTTTTTAACCCGTTAAAAGAATGAAATCGATTACTTGGGTCCGTGACTAGGTTTTCCGCACGTTGTAGCAACGCGAAACTCCCTAATCAAAAATTCGATAAATACTTGTAAATATTTCATAACAATCCCAGACGAACATTTTTTCATGGACCCCACCTTATGTAGCGCTGTTCGGCTCAAAGCTGTGGCCATGAAATTTTAGATGCGTTTTCACCTACGGACATTCGTATTCAAAATGTGGGTTCCGTGCCCGCAACTGCACGTATGTGCCCTCAGGGCATAAGAATTCTATGCTTCAGGTGAAATCGCATCTGAACACGAGTCAATTTTGTGGAGTAAATTGCAAGAGATATAACAGTGAACAATTCTCTTCTCAAACAGTCAAAAATCCATTATTTCTCAGAATTGCGAAATTTTTTAGCTTTAGCGGGATCGAACCTGTGAATCCTTAATCGCCTAAGAATGCATCTTCATCTCGTTGACAGGATAGTCCGCTTGTAATGACCTCGATGAGAGCGAGTACTCAACACCACCGCTGCTGACATATCCAAGAGCGCTTTGGTGACACACTTCTCTTCTTCTCCATGTCAGAGTCATTAACGATGGCCATGCTACTGTCGTCTATTGTCTTGCATGCTTTATCACCAGTTAATTGTAAGCTCTTCTTGTGTGTTCCTGCCTTATTTTTACATCTCCATTTCATATGTTGCCTCACTTGTTTTTTCTCAGTTATTTCTCACTATTCAGTTTCTTTTTTGATCTCCTGTCACATTTTGCTCTCTCAGTATGATCTCCAGTTTTATTTTGACCTCTTATTGTGATCTCATTTTGTCGTCTCTGTTTGCCGTCATTTTTTATACTAACGGTATGGCTCTCAATCCCCCCGCCTTCATAGAGGTCCATTTTGGTTCTTGGTTTACCAAAGGTCCGACCCCCTATCCCACCAGATGTCGACGGGTCCTGTGATACATCACACCTCCCGCCAAACCCTGACTGTGCCTTCAATGTCACCGTCACCCTTGCCTCTCTCTCATTTCCTCTCTACTCCTCCCTCTCTCTCGCACACCCATCTGACGGTTCACTCTCCAAGCCTCACGTTTCCCAAACCTGCTTCAAGCCATCCCTCTTTCTATCTCTGGCTCTATTCATCTTCTCTCCCTCTTTTTCTCTCTTTCCCTCTTTCTTGTCCACTATTTTTTGCCCCTTTCGTCCAACTGCAAACTCCTCGCCACTCAACCATGATTTTATCGTATCCTCCCTGTTTTTCTCTTTTACTTTTTTTCTTCAAATTTCACCTCATTGTTAACTATCATTCCTTAAAGAATCCTATTTCATGCTATTTTGCATCACGACTTTTTTTCGACATTTGTCTCTCCCTTTCTATTTCGATCCTCGCCAGTCGTTTCTCTTTTAAAACTCATTTGTCCAGTATTTCTACCCAGACTAATTCAACTAAGGCTCTAGTATTTTCTTTCACTCTGTCACTCCAAACTTTCTCCTCTATATCGAAGGCCAGAAGTCGTTTGGCATTACTTCCATTTTTTCTTACTGCCCCTCAACCGTCAATGGCTCCTAACTTTAGCTGGTGTCCCCTTCCCATTTTTATCCTCCAATTACACCAGTGGTCATGTGGTTGGTTCACTGCTGAATCGTGGTGAAAAGTTTTGATTTGTTTTTGTGTTCATTTCCATGCTACGAATTCAGTGCTTTGGGTTTTTAGCGCGTCGGCAATAAATAAATGTACAACAAATAAATAAGTAGACGGATATTCATGGATAAACAACTAAATAAGCGGATAAACCCCTCAATGCGATATCCACACATAAAATCATAGGACTATTGACATATTTATTTTCAAAAAATCAGAAAAATATGTTACAGCCAAACTAAAACTTCAAATGATACAACGATAATTAATGGCAACAATTGGACTAGTAGCCGATGACTAGCTGTTGAGCTTTTGCCGTACCGGTAATGATAACCGGTGATCACTTCGAGGTACCTGAAGGAAACCATAAAACGCGCGACAAAATACGTTTGTCGAGAAATGAAAATCCAGATATCTACTCACCGCGGATCCTGATCTGCAATGATCTGATCGAAGTTCACAACACCACTGAATATACCCTCACCGTACGTTGAAAATGGCAACCGAGCGTGTATCGAGTTACATTTATCCCTCCTGAAAACGAGAGCACCACATTAGAATCGGTAACGGCATAGGTCCGTTTGTGCGCAAGTCTGCAGAGAAGTAAGACGTGAACCTTTGAGAGGACACCACGTGACACAAGTGAGATTTCATTATAAGCAATCGTGGTGGGACCAACGTAACTCTTGCTTATTGAGTCCTTTACAATTTCCAAGCTGTATCTCAAGGGGTCCGCAGAGTTGAAGTTGCGGCGTTGCCCGCTGCGACGAACAGCACTGGATGATGCAATATCGATTACATTCGGCGACGGTGGCGACCGACGCGGCGTGAAGGGCGACGAGGGGGCACCGCAGAGTGTATTGACGCCGCGACGGTACTAAATCACAGCCAGCGAGCGGCAACCGACGCCGCGATGATAATGTTTCGAAATATTTCTGTCGCCGCGTCAAGGCTGAAGGGGTCTGCAGAGTTGCAAAGACCGGCGAGTGGTCGCCGAGCGTCAGCCTTGACGCGGCAACACAATTGTTTCGAAACATTATCGTCGCGGCGTCGGTTGCCGCTCGCTGGCAGTGACGTTGGGCCGTCGCGGCGTCAATACACTCTGCGGTGCCCCGTCGTCGCCCATCACGCCGTCTCGGTCGCAATCGTCGCCGAATGTAATCGATATTACATCATCCAGTGCTGTTCGTCGCTGCGAGCAACGCCGCTACCTCAACTCTGCAGACCCCTTGACGCTCGGCGTCCACTCGCCGGTCTCTGCAACTCTGCAGACCCCTTCACACGTTATTGGGTTTCCGTCGGCCACAAACAAGAGGACGATCTGGATGTTCAGCGATTGCACCAAAACGATGCGATTGAAATTCAATTCACGCCAACATTCAATGCATTCCAGCATCTTTCAATTCTCCGTTCCTTCATTAATGTCTCCGCTTCGTTATTTGTTTGAATGTTTCGCCGTTAAATTCAGAAAGCTAAGAAGAAAAGGTAAAGCTTCAAAAATATAAAGCGCAACACTTTTTGCGTTTTATCATTTTGAAATTTTGTCTTTTCTTATTACCCTTCTGCAACGTTCTATTTAAAGGCATCGTACGCACTGAATACCGTTTTCTATTTTTCGTGTTTTTGCGTAGCTTGGCCTCTTTAGTGAACGAAAATGTCGAAGGGGCCCATAAAACCTTTATTTGCAAAGAAAAGTCAATCGGAACACATTGTAAATACGAATTTGAATTTCGCGCCAAAATCCTTTTTGAGGTTTTTCTGATTCTGGAGGCCTCGTTACGGTCATTTTCAAAGTTTTTCTGCATGTGGAGCTCGTGCCGTAACTATTTTTCATGTTGTCTTACAGTCGCACCAACATTCTAGGAAAAAGTGCTAGATAACTGGTGAGAAATGGTGGCGGATCTTCATCTTTGACGCCTCCCAACCTCATTGCCCAACGTTTTTGACGCGCCAAAGTTTACCAGTGTGGTCTACCAGGCTCAATCATGAAATTGAGCCTGGAAAATGAAAATTGATTTCCAGCGCGAACGATGCCTTAAACCTACCCCCTCTTTCTCAGTTCTCCATATTCAAAACAAGATGCGAAAATAACGGTTCACAACTTTTCGCCCAACTGAAGTTCTGCTAAAACCTCGAGGTTTCTCTTAATGTCGAAATCAAAAGAGTCAGCGATCTAGGTGGTTAATGACTGAACCAAAGTGAGGCTTTCGTTTGAATTTATTTCGGAGGAATCACTGCCCAAAGACCTCTTCTGAACACTTTCTGGCGTATTTCCTGAACAAGACTCTACTTACTTTTCCGTGTTCCACGAAATTTACGGACGAAAAAATTCCTTGACAGGGTGGTTTTCAAATATGGTGGCAAAACTTTTTGATCTTAAACCGCTTACATATGCGCGTCACTAATCACCCCACATGGTCTGTTCTCGTCACCAAACCTCTATCTCTATCTCTATATCTATCTCTATCTCTATCTCTCTCTCTCTCTCTCGAGAAATGCACTACTTTTCGCAGCACAAGATGGTTTTTTTTCAATCAAACGCTCGCAGAACTCGTCATTGTGTCAGCTTCGGTAATTGTTGTTCGTAACCCTATGTGGCCGTGGAGAACTGCTCCAATTGAAGCAGAGGGTGTCTGCTCAAAAACCTATCGTAGCTGATTTCCTTGGACAATCTGTTGAAAGAACGGCTTGAAATCGTTTGGAGGGGGGTTGGCACTCGAGAAAATGAAATGATTCACCCATGAAATTGAGTTTTTGGGCTGATATCATATGCCTGATAGCGTTATCAGTCATTGTTTTCGCGGAGGCCCCATGGAAATACTTCGACTTCTGAAAGCGGTATCATTCGTTCTCCAACTGAATCCTGAGTGCCCCCCCCAATGGTTTCATACCGACAGAACGGAAGGGCAAAGTGTCAAAATCTAATGGCAGCATACGCCCGCTCCTGCACGCATTAAATGGAAATAAATTTCACTACTAGACAGAGGATATTTACCTATTACATATACACGTCGTCTGGTTATGTGTGTCTTCGCACAGCAACATTGATCCAACCCGTCGCAGTTTCAGCTCAGATCGCCTGCGATTCACCTAAAAAAACGGCACTCATTTACGACATATGGACTTAACTACAAATTCAATGCTCCTAAGCTAATACGGGTCATACCTCTAGGTCAGCCATTTGCCACGGGGATAAATTTACACATCCTGACATGTACTGATACACCGGGCAGTGCTTGCACTGGCCTGAAAATCAGTAGTCAATCGAGTCTTCAAGATTAATCACTAGTATCTGTTCGTTTGTGTCAATTCCTCACAGCCTTTCACCCAAAAACAAAAGGTCGGAGAAGGTTTGAAGT
The DNA here is from genome assembly GCA_029168955.1 of Aplectana chamaeleonis. Lineage (NCBI taxonomy): Eukaryota > Metazoa > Nematoda > Chromadorea > Rhabditida > Cosmocercidae > Aplectana > Aplectana chamaeleonis. The sequence continues at coordinate 311,251 of JAPDOI010000580.1, forward strand.
AAGAACGCAAAGGTGCCCTACAATCGTTAGAATGACCTACGCATGAAGCATGCCGATCCTTTGCAGGTTCTCGCATGCGGTCCACAGGCTTTTGTATCACGTTGTGATACTGTACGCCACAACTGCACACATTGAACGCACTCCACCTGAAGCATTATAATTTTGATTTAATATAGAGATTATCAAGTTTCATGAGAAAACCAAACTAATCTCTTATTCAATGTTGTCCTTGTGAGGCCTCTAGGGGGTTTAAAATCGAAGAAGACTGGCGGCGCTGAGTTGCAGCGGGCACTGTGCGGCATCATGTAAAGGGGTCTGCAGAGTTGCACCGACCAGCGACTGGTCGCCGAGCGTCAGCCTTGACGCGGCGACAAAAGTGTTTACAGACATTATCGTCGCGGCGTCGGTTGCTGCTCGCTGGCAGTGACGCAGGGCCGTCGTGGCGTCGAAACACTCTACGCAGCCCCCTCGTCGCCATTCACGCTGCGTCGGTCGCCCTCGTCGCTGAATGTAATCAATACTGCATCACCCATCGTGATTCGTCGCTGCGAGCCACGCCGCAACTTGAACTCTGCAGACCCCTTAAATTACCGAGGCGGTAGCGATCTAAGTCGCCCGCTCCAACTCAGCGCCGCACGGTTTCGTCTCTCCGGCAAAGTCGATAAGCAGCAGACGTGACGCGAACACGACTACGGCATCTGCAATAGTACCACCGGTATGAAACCGACCCCTAGCGTCTGCTATACACTATGCCACTCTCACTACGAAATGGATTGTATGTGAGGCTTTGGACCCCCGTCATGGCTAGGCGCTAGTACGTAGTCTCGCCCGGTTTATAAGCAGGTAACGCACACAACACCGGGACAAAAAATGTCTTTCAGTAGCCCCTCCTAGGTCGCTCATAGTCCCGACCAATCAATACGCAAGTAAGGCAAGCAGAACGAGGCAGAAAATGTTTTTTTGACAGTCCCTCCTGAGCCCTCCGTAGCCTCCCGTGTCCCACCTGACTCAAAGTTCGATCGATAATACCATTAACATCATTCTGGCATCTCATCGGGCGCGGCATATGCTGCCGCATGGACGACCTACTCTGAGAGTTTTGGCCGAGAAATAGCCGGGAAATAGTCCACCAGGCTCCGCAGCGGCTTCTGGTGGGCTATTTCCCGGCTATTTCTCGGCTTTTTATGAAACGGACAAGAATTAGCCGAGATATAACCGAGAAATACTCAGAAGTGAACAAAATTGACCAAGACGCAACCGTTGCCGGCTCGCCGAGCCACCATCTGAGGCCGCCAGCGCTTGGGCGGGGCCTCCAGAGGCTGAACGAAGTCCAAGTACCTCAAACTTGGGTAATTGAACCGACGGAGGTGATGACATCTGAATTATGCCACTGGAATGCCCCGTATATCTACCGGGAGAGCATTATTTCTCGGCTATTTCTCGGCTTCTTCGCGGCGAGCATTATTTGGCGGCTATTTTGCGGCGAGCATTATTTAGCGGCTATTTCTCGGCGAGCATTATTTGGCGGCTATTTAGCGGCGAGCATTATTTAGCGGCTATTTCTCGGCTATTCCGCGGCGAGCATTATTTGGCGGCTATTTTGCGGCGAGCATTAGTTAGCGGCTATTTCTCGGCTATTTCGCGGCCATTTCCCGGCGAGCATTATTTGGCGGCTATTTAGCGGCGAGCATTATTTAGCGGCTATTTCTCGGCTATTTCGCGGCTAGCATTATTTGATAGCTATCTCGCGGCCAGCATTATTTAGCGGCTATTTCTCGGCTATTTCGCGGCCATTTCCCGGAGAGCATTATTTGGCGACTATTTCGCGGCGGGCATTATTTAGCGGCCATTTCTAGGCTATTTCGCGGCGAGCATTATTTGGGGGCTATTTTGCGGCGAGCATTATTTAGCGGCTAATTCTCGGCTATTTCGCGGCCATTTCCCGGCGAGCGTTATTTGGCGGCTATTTAGCGGCGAGCATTATTTAACGGCTATTTCTCGGCTAGTTCGCGGCTATTTCCCGGCGAGCATTATTTGGCGGATATTTAGCGACTATTACGCGACAAACCGGCATTTCTCGGCTATTTCGCGGCTATTTCTCGGCCAAAACTCTCAGAGTAGGAGGGGCTAATGAGAACCCAGGGTGGACAATGTCACACTATCGTCCAACTATGATGGGGCCTTGAAGGGAACTAACCCTCTAGTTAGTCTAGCCCTCCAAAGTTTTTTTTTGAAGAAACCATGGAAATTCTTACGTTTCCTGTATGAAATGCTGGCCTGATCTCATTTCAAGGTTCCCTTGCTATCTGTTTTTGTGAGTAACGCTTTGAGACGATGATAAAGCAGGCAACTCACCTGGTTAACACTAGCATCCAACTCCATTTCCGCTCTCACGGCATCGAGAGTGGAATAAAAGACGGCAATAAGCAATAGTATCACAGAATACGGTTCGAAAATGCTGGACAGGGAGTTAAGTCGAAATTGCATCGTTTGAGGGAGGGCATTTAGCCTCCCTTCTGGATACTGGCTGTCGAGCAATCTGGAATTAGCACAAACAAATGAATAGGGATTTTCGGGCCCTCGTCAATATCAGCGTAAGCGAGTCGAGTACTGTGCTTCTCTGGGCCGAATTCCGGTCCGCAATTGCATGTCGACACGCTTCGCGGCCGCACGCGCTCTAGTCGGTCGAGTGTCCAGCGCCAAAGTCCACCCGAAGGGGCTTTTTTATACAGTTTTCTCCAATTTTTCTCGATTTCCAGTTTCTAAAACCCACCTAGAGCCAACAGATCGGCCTCTGCGGAGCTGTAAGCTCTTCCGACTCGGGAGCGTGCGGCCGCAAAGCGTGCCGAGACGCAATTGCGGACCGGAATTTGATTCAGAGAAGCACAGCTTAGCCAAACCGAAGGAAGCATATTCGATTAAAACTTTCTTTTGTATAGTTTGCGAGGAAAAAGCTCAGGCGTTAGATTGTGACAGGCAGTGTTAGATAGTGCTTGAGCACATTGAGTTTTCCAGTCACAAAATTTGTAGACGATTTCATACATGCATTTGCGATGCGGAAACTAGTAGGTAATGAGCGGTATAAGATGAAGATTAGGAATGTCAAATGAGCTAATCGATAGGGCCGTTAAGGAATGGGCAACATTATTTTGGATGAAGTTCGATAAGGGGATTGAACAGCCCTAGAATATGAATGGTTCTAATTATCGTAGTATTCGCCAGAGTTGGATGATGACATTGTGTGCCTTTTAATTTCGGATAGTGTAAGATTAAAGGCACAGGACACCCAAAAAAATAATTTTCAGATCTCATGCTTATCTTGGAGAGAGTCACACGCTGATCACAGTGGTATCTCTGAAATCGCCCAGGACCCCCTTTGAACAGAGTTATGGCTTTTCAAAGATGCATAGATTTTGAGGGTGAAAAATTGGTGGACGAGTTGTCTCAGACCTGTATTTCTCTTCATTCGTAATTGTTGCGTGAGGGAAAGCCAGGATAAGGAGACAGTCCGGTAGTGGACAGAACAACGACGACTTATTGAAATTAATCCATCCATCGAGCCGCTATCGAGTCCGAAAATCTGTTAGGGGGTCGGGCCTGTGGTGGTCGCTTATATCTCGCTTATTTGGAGGAAATGAGATCTGGCGTTTAGCACCTGTTTTACAGGAGGGGTCTTCTACAAAATTACATAAAAATCTCGAAATTCATATCCGAGGGTGTACTGTGCCTGTAATAAGTGTGACAGTGTTGGATCGTTAGGTAAAGCTAGGTTGATGTAGGATAGTGTGAAAAAGTGTTGGGTGTCGTATGAGAAACTCAAGTACTGTAGTATTGTGTCATATGACATTAGACAGTGGTCGGCTGCGCAAAATAGGTAATAAAGAGAGTTCGTATGATTTAGGAATGCTTCTGGTAGCGTGACAGTACCACACAGAGTAAGGTTATGTAGGATGATGCTAGATAGCGCTAGAAAGTGACAATACTGGTTCAAAAAAAAAGCTTCAGGCCAAAACGAAGGTGTCAGATAATGAGATCGTTGAGTGATATATCGGCAGAAAATATCAGATTGGACACCGCAAGATTGAAGACAGTGCACACTATGATTTTCGTTCCCGAGTTTTCCACTCAAAACAATACTCTGGCCACCATGTACTACCAAAATTTATTTATTTATTTATTTATTTAATTACGTCACAAAAGGCGATGCGTAGTAGAAGATAAGACATGAGAAGATACCAAAAGTCAATCAAATAGTATCGAAAAACACAAAAGTTTCTTACCTGCTAAGCGTTTGAAAGCACGAAAACCGAGTGGGTGAGGGTGCGACCCCACCTTCAAAGAATTGAAGATGGCACCCGCTCTGTAGGTGAAGCTGGCCGACCGAACCGTTGTTTTAGGAGTACCAAAAGAGATTTTGAGTGAGCTCCCCCGTGTCCTAGAAATTACCAACCGATAGAACTTCGACGATCTAGTCTTTATAATACCAGAAAGTATTTTGGAAACCTTACTAACGTCACTTTGTTGACGACGAGACTGAAGAGTGTGCAGTTTGAGCTTCTGATTCCTAGTTTTGGAACTGGGCAAGCTTCGAAAGGAGCAAGAAAACGCTCTTATGAATGTCCTTCGGGTGAAATTATCTTGAACCTTCTCTAGCAAAGCAATGACTTTCTTTCTAGTCGGACAAAAGACTGAGCTCCCACATTCCACAATAGGCCTAACGTATGTCCTGTAGGCTCTAACGAGCAGAAACTCGTCCGGTAACGTCAAACCCTTAAAAATTTGGAAAGTACGTGACATAGCTTTCTTATGCAAAAATTTCCAGTGCCCAGAGAAATCTAGTCTGTCGGTATAATGAAAACCAAGGTCTTTGACACTGGAGACAAAGCCCAGAACATGGCTACCAAGCCTATAGGTGGAGGGAACAGAGTACCCACCGATTCTCATGCAAACGGTTTTCTCAGGAGCTTGGAAATTGTGAAGGAACGGCGAGAAACGCACTAAAACGTTTCATTTCAGTGACATTATTCCCTAACCTGGACTAGATGTCCGGTTGGATGAACATGTCCACAGTGGTTAGACTGGTGAAAATAGAGTCAATCGAAATCGGAAGAATAATTTATGCAAAACGGTATTAGTTATGGTCTAAACCAAAGAACGGAGCAACAGAAAGCAGATAATTGCAAATGACGGGTTTACAAAAGATTTCATTGTCACAGTGAACAGTTTCTGTGAGAGTAAAGAGGCGAGGTGATACTCAAAGATTTCGTGTACTTCTGGTGAATTTTTCTCAATTTCTTTGTCCTTTCAGTTCTACGCAGGGGGCCAATCAATCTATATAGCGAGTAATCTCGAAATTGAAAATTATCGTTAACACTGCCTCTAACAAGGGAACCACAATTAGTCATAGTGACCATTCCAAATGAAATGTACTTTTCTAGAACCATTTTCGGACGAGAAGTCCTAATATGCCCATCGCAGCTGCCTAGACCCACTCTGAAAAAAGTTATAGGCATTTTTTCTCCGATTTTCGTATTTATTGTACCCTTCAAAAAGTGCATTATTTTAACGAAAATCCGGAAACGGGCCTCATAATCGTGTTCAGCGCCCAAAACTACCCCACCAAGCAAAGCTAGGTTGAAGGAACATTTTCCAAACTTTGCGCAGACTAAAAGCGTTTTGGATGTGGGCGTTACGGATTTTCGGTTGAGCGTTAATTTATACCAATTACAGGGCTCTCCATGCGTTTTAGAAAAATATTCCTGATTTGACTAAAAGTTCGCTCTAGAGGTTATTTAAGGTGCTGATCACGAATCTGAGGTTCACTTGTAGTTTTTCCGAAGTTTTCGACTGCATTCGTTCACAGATTCCTATCGGGGAAGAATTTGATGGCAAATCGCGATTTCTGACGATTTCCGGAGTGCTACTATAGATTATGCTCAAATTATTTTGCTGGGGGTTATTTGGAGTGCTGAACACGAATCCGATGTCGGTTTATCGAGTTCTGACAGCTTACGGTAGATCATGGTGGGTATACGGTAGTTTGGTCAAAGTCTCAGATTTGTCTCAAAGTTTCTATGTGGGGGTTATTTGGGGTGCTAAATACGAACTCAATGTCCACTTGTCGATTATCGGAATATTGAGATAGGGTTTTTCATCCTAAATGGCATGTTATGTACCGTAACCTACAGTAATCCTTCAAATTTGGGCAAGCGAACCCCAGATTCGTGTTCAGCACCCCAGATTACCCCTACATGCATGTTTTTAGCAAAACCCGGAGAAAAAATTAAAAACACCCCAAAAATTCCATGGGGGGGTACCCTTACCTTGCCGCGAAGCTATAGAAAACGCTCGTAACTTTTTTCAGAGTAGGTCTAGGCAGCTGCGATGAGCACATTCGGACTTTTCGTCCGAAAATTGTTCTAGAGAAGTACAATTCATTTGGAATGGTCACTATGACCTATTGTGGTTCCCTTGTTAGCTGAATGGTTTTAGAAAATGTCAGGCAGTGTGAGCTTGCCTCATATAAAGTTGGATAGTGATTTATTTTGTGGTACAACGCTAGAAAAAAAGCCGAGTCGCACTTTGCAAAACTGAACTCGGTGGCGTTAAAAAACTTCAAGAAATGCAAATTTGTATAGCGAAGTCATTCGAATAGTTTCGAAGCGAACTATTCGAATATTTGCAATTTAAAAACCTTATCGAATTCGAGATTTCTAAATTCGCGCCATTCGAATGCTTTTTTATATTCGGCACTCGGAAATGATGCCACTCACATCTTCCTGGGGATAAGATACAAACCATACCTGAAGAATATATGTTTTCCCCCTATGTAAATACTTCGAAACAACTTGACTTTTCTCACACGTAAGTATCTGTCTAACATAAGATGTTTATCCAATGTGTATCGCTGGGATAGTTTTTTTTCGTGATTACACTGACTGCTCACCTGGGATGTTTACAAATTGTTGATTTGGAACTATTCAAAAATACTACAGATGTATTCGGCTAACGTTTCAGCGTTATCGCCTTCTTCGCAGCCTTAGGCCGGCATAATACTTCTAGCGACGAGCGACGCGACGCAGTGTTTACCATCAATATCGAACGAAAATCGATATGCTTGATATGCACTGTCGCTGTCGCTGGTCGCGGTAAGCATGATCCCAGCCTTAGGGGTATGGTATACTTTTGCGACACACGGTCGCGTCGCTCTGCACAGCGACAGCGACCGCCTCCCTCCCTTTAAATCTGTCGCTGTCGCAGTGCACTGCACAGTGACAGCGACAGTGGTAGCGACAGGCTATGGCACATTTGCAGTATGTCAGCCCTCCGCGACACGTCGCTGCGACCCACACGCGACATCTGTTCCTACGACGACCGTGGCGGTTGCTCCGATGCGGGTCCCGCCATGATTTGTGTTAGATTGCATGCCTGTCGCTCATTACAGCGACAAAGTATACCATAGGCCTTAGACTGTGAGCTGAGACGCTCAACTGGTCACCCTCAGATCGACACAGACGAATAGGAATGAGCCAATCATTCCTCTCCGTCTGTGTCGATCTGAGGGTGACTTGATGAGCGTCTCGGCTTCAAAAATAATTTGAATCAATAAGGAAGTCGGAACTCAAAAGGGAGTCGTTCGAGTCTATTCGAAACTGGAACCTCAGAAAAGAGCCAATCGAATTTATTCGATATTCGGTCCTTTCGCTGAGAGCTTAACTGTACATATAAAGACGCGTCAGATAAAGTCATACAGATGAATGCATTGTCTGAGATAGTGCTGGAAAGTGATTCCAGGTTGCGATTCCGCTCCAAGGGGTCAGCGAATGTTGGGCAGCGTGAGGTTGTGAAAGAACATGCCAGATAGTGTGAGATAGTGCTAAACAATATCGGATAGCGTCAGAGAGTGTGAAGCCATGCAGTATTGTATCAGATAATTTTAGATAGTGCGAGACTGTGATAAATCGCGATCGAGAGTCTTGGGCTGAATGAAGCAGGACTCGGCTCAATATCTTTAGAACCATAGGCAGTACCAGGTTGTTCAATAAGTTTTGTCGTTCGATAAGAGAGGGCGTTGCTACTAGCCCAATTTCTTTTTGTTTTGTTGGTACACTCTCCATATGATCGTATGTGAAGTTTTATTTCAATCTGTCAATTCATTTTTTGTTTACAAACCATTTAGTGTCGCCGTGTCACAGCAATGGAAAAAAATTGAATATCGTGCATTAACAAAATTCTTATTTTTGGAAGGTGTAGCACCAAAAGAATGTCACGAGCGAATGTCAAAATGTATAATGATTGTTCACCTACAATAAGAACAGTAGAAAGATGGGTTGCTGAATTTAAACGTGGTGGTAAAAAGCCTTGAAGACGATCCACGTGAAGGACGTCCAAAAAGCACATCAACACCGGAAATCATAGCCACAATACAGAATATGGTTTTAGAAGATCGTCGATTGACTGAGAGAGATTTAGTAGAGGCTCTACACATCTCATTAGGCAGTGTGAGCCATACTTTAAAGGCAGTGTTCACGATGATTTTCGTCCCCGAGTTTTTCACATAAAACAATGCGTTGGCCTCCAAGAGTCACCGAAATTACGAAGAAACGGCGAGAAACGCATTAAAACGTCATATTTTAGTGACATTATTCTATAACATGGACTAGTTGTCCGGTTGGTTGAACATGTTCATGGTGGTTGTCACCGGTGGAAAATTTGGTCAATCGAAAACAGAAGAATATTTCATGCAAAGCAGGATTAGTTAGGGCCCTAAGGAAAGAATGGAGCAATAGAGAGTAGAGAATTGCGAAGGAAGGGTCTACAAAACAGTTCATTGTCACAACAAACAGTTCCTGTGATACTTAAGAGGCGGGGTGATACTTAAGTATTTCGTGTGCTTCTGGTGCGTTTTTCTCAATTTCTACGTCATTTTAGTACTACCCGGGGGCCACTTAATCAATATAGCAAAAAATTTCAAAAATGAAGATTATCGTAAACACTGCCTTTAAAGGCATCGTACGCGCTGAAATCCACTCTCCATTATTTATGCTCAATCCCCTCCTCGGGCCCCTGTGAGAACGTACAACGAGCTTGGCTGCTCAAAAACGTACCATTGTGAGCATAGAAGAGGTGGAAAGTAAGGAATCCCGTCAAAAGGGGTCGGCTCTTCCGTCAGTCATTTGGCACTTTCGCAATATTTGAGCAGAACGTCGCGTCGCTAAGTACAGGGCATGCCACTGTACGCTGACGTACCGTCGGACGAAAGTAGCATTATCGAATGGAAATTTCTCGTCACACAACGAGCGAGGACGATGTGCAGGGCCCAGGTGAGCATTTTTGTTAGTCAGTGCAAGTCAGTGCAGTCAGTGCATTGTAGTCGTCGGCGAATTGTTTCCAACGCTGCGCCAATCGACAAATTGTAGAACTGCTCCTTGCGCCATCCGCGTAACTATCCCGAGTCGATGCCGGCGCGAATTTCAAACGATTTGCAGAAGGTTTTTAAAACGGTTCTTTCTTGAAAAGTTAACGTTTTCGAGGGGGCTTTTCGCTATTTTTAGTTACTATAGGGGTGTAACAACTCAAAAACGCTCAAAAACGAAACATGGTTTTCAGCGCGTACGATGCCTTTAAGTGAAATTTTAGGTTTTAAAAAGCTGTGTGCACAATGGGTGCCGCATTCGCTAACAATGGAACAAAAACACATTCGAATGCGACTTTCTCAGCAACATTTGAAGCGTATTAAAAAGGATAAAGTGGATTTTGTGCGTCGATTCATCACTATGAATGAGACTTGGGTCTGTTACCATGATACTGAATCAAAACAAGAGGCTAAAGAGTTGTGTGAACCTGGTTGTTCGGCTCCGAAACGAGTTCGTGTCCGGAAATCGGCCAAGAAGGTTATGGCATCAGTTTTTTTGGGATGCTAAAAGAATTTTGCTTGTGGATTACTTCCAAACTGTTGAACCAATCAATTCTGAATATTATTGCAACCTTTTGGACAAGTTGAAGAAAAAAAAGCGTGAAAAAAACCCGGTCTACAGAAGAAAAAATCCTTTTTCATCAGGAAAATGCACCGTTTCACAAGAACATTTTGATCATGGGGTAAAATCCATGAATTAAATTTCGAATTGTTGGAGCATCCACCGTATTCACCAGATGAGGCCCCCCAGCTAGTACTTTCATTTGTTTCCAGAACTCAAAACATTTATGTGTGGCAAGCGTTTTTCATCAAATAAAGAGGTCATTACGGTTGTTGAAGCGTATTTTGCAGACCTTCCGGATTCTCACTTCAGGGATGGGATCCACAGATTGGAGGATCGTTGGAGCAAGTGTATTAAGTGTTCAGCAAGATCACACTGAATAATGAAGTGTATTTTGAACCACAAATTGTGTTTTTCTTATCTAACGACAAAACTTATTGAACAACCTGGTACACATAGAAAACCAGGATCGGCTCGTAAAAAAGACCTTTTCATGAAACCTCAAGGAAGGAGGAAGAAGAAAATGTCGTCCAGAAGCGGATGTTGAATAGAGAAAGCTGAATATTTGACGAGGTGCGCACGCGATGATTTTCGCATAGCACGAGCAAAGATTCATCCACATGATATGTGCTGATGCGCCCCCTGCAAATACCTCAAAATAGTCGAATGAATGTAAAATGTAAATCAATGTAAAACAATACATTCAAACTTTCAAATTACACCTACATAGGCAATATTCCGCAGAGAGCACGTAAAGCCTCAATTTCAGAATTTCTTCCCATAGAGGCTTAGAATCTCAACAACTCAGGCGATTCTGAGCCCCGAGCCGCCTGACAGTTCGGCTCGTGTTCCCTTAATCTGCGGGCTACTGCTGTTGCTGTTTAGGCCACAGCTGTTGTTGTCTGGGCTCCTCCAGTTCGCCCGGACGGCAACAGCAGTAGCTCGGATAGCAACAACAGTGGCCCGGAAAATGCTTCCACGAAAATGCTCAACACGAGCCAAACTATCAGGCGGCTCGGGGCCGCGAATCGCCTGAGTATATAAATTTGTACATATCGAAGATTCCAAGGAGGTAAATGCAGCATTCACAATGAGAACAAGAACTTTTCGGTGAAAATAGAGAAGTTTGAGCATTTCCGTGGAAGCACTAAGGGTGAAGCCCCTAGAAACTCGGAAAATTGCCGGAATAGACGCTTCGAGGTGGACGAGTTGTGGGCCAAGATTTTCGAGAGTTTTCGTGGTACATACGTGGATCAGCTGATGGTCTCCAGGCACAGTGTTTCAATCCGTATTCAGGCTCCGTTTGGGGAAAGTAACTTCTTTTAACTAAAAAATTGTCAGCAAGTGATTGAAGGAAGGCAACAATGCACTCACAAAAAAAAACGAAATTAAGAAGTAGGTTTTTTATAGTTCAATCTACTTTTGAGATTCTTTGCCGTGCAGGTTTGATAGGATTGATAATTGTTTCAATCGGTGTTTTGACTGAAATCAATCACATTTGACAAGCTTAAGAAAAACATGTGCGAAAAATCAAACCGAAACAGTCCCAAAATAAGGAAAAATCACTTGACAATCTGATCTGTGCCTTTCGAGAAAGGGACAAATCGTCCTGAACTCATAACTTACTCTAATGAGAGTCAACCTTATTTCGGGAATCCATCTGATTTCAAGAAATCAGGAGAACGTTCTAGCAATCACAAGTTTTGCACAAACGAGATCGAGCTGCTACTCAACTCTAACTCAGCCACTGCGCATCCATTGATTGGTGGACGTAGTGGGACTCCTTGGTATTTTGCCACCGAATTCGTCCTTATTCTGGAGACAAACTCTTCGGATTGAAAGGCAGGGCGGGCATAATGGGCGTGGCGGGCCAACGAAATTGCAACCTTGCGGCCGCTTTTCTCGATTCTAGGGTCCGTTTGTCAAAAGCTAAGGTTCAACGTAACGTAAAATTTATTTAGTGCTTCTTAGGAGGAAGAGAGATTCTCACATCAGTATTCGAAAATCCATTAATTGTCTTCAAGTTCCAATTTTAGTACATGTTCAGGAATGAACCAGGAATGTTCAGGAAAGTTCAGGAATAATCAGGAAAAAAAATTGCCTTCATGTTCATGTTTACCACCCTGGATAACTCCGTCAGGGATGTTTTGAGTCCAATCTGAGACTTTGGCCGAACTACCGTATGCCCACCGTAATCTGCTGTAATCTATCAAAAATCGATAAACGAGCCTCGCACTCATGTTAAGCACTACTCAAAAAAATCAAAACAAATTACTTGTAATATAAATGTAACTTACTTGAATGTCTCAAGTAACTTACATTTATATTACATGTAACATACATTTATATTACATGAAACTTAAATTTATATTGCATGTAAGTTACACTTATGTTACATGTAACTTACATTTATATTTCAACTATAGGTGGCCATCACGTGACTCAGACGACACGCGACGCAGAGCGCACGTCTCAGACCACACACTAAGCAAAAAAAATTGTGCGGGGCCTACCATGCTGGTTCGAGGTCAAGTACCTCAAACTTGGGTAATTGAACCAACAGCAACGCCAGTCGTAAGCATGACCCCGCGAGTGCATCGTACATCCCGCTTGGAAATATCTTCTTGGCCGATTTAAGTTACTTGCGACTTATATTGTGGCATTTAAGTTATGTACTTGTAACATATCGGAGGCGCACTGCACACAGTATCCTCTCAGAAATTGAAAACAAGTTACTTGTAACATTTCTGAGCCGATGTAAATTACTTGCGACTTATCTCAGGCCATTTAAGATACATGTAACATATCGGATGCGCACCGCACGCAGTATCCCGTCGATATGTTACATGTAACTCAAATGACCTGAGATAAGTCGCAAGTAACTTACATCGGCTCAGATATGTTACGAGTAACTTGTTTTCAGCCTTTTATGTTACAAGTAACTTGTTTTCATTTTTCTGAGTACTCCAAAAAATGCTGTGAGGGAAATCTCCTGTTGTTGTGAGGTCAAGTACCTCAAACTTGGGTAAATGAACCAACAGCAAGGCCAGTCGTGAGCCTGACCCCGCGAGTGCGTCGTAAATCCCCCTTGGTAATATCTTCTCGGCCGATTTAAGTTACTTGCGACTTATAATGTGCCATTTAAGTTACATGTAACATATCGGAGGCGCACTGCACACAGTGTCCTCTCAGCAATAGAAAACAAGTTACCTGTAACATATCTGAGCCAATGTAAGTCTTTTGCGACTTTTCTCAGGTCAAATGAGATACATGTGACATATCGAGGGCGCACCGCACGCAGTATCCCGCCAATATGTTACATGTAACTTGAATGACCTGAGATAAGTCGCAAGTAACTCACATCGGCTCAGATATGTTACAAGTAACTTGTTTTCAGGATTCATGTTACAATTACCTTCATTTCATTTTTCTGAAGAATGCTCTCAGAAATCAAAAACAAGTAAGTTCCCTGTGATATATCTAAGCTATATAGGAGGCGTACTGCACGCAGTACCCCGCCGATATATTACATGTAACCTAAATGACCTGAGATAAGCCGCAAGTAACTTACATCGCCTCAGATATGTTACAAGTAACTTGTTTTCGGTGTTTTATGTTACAAGTAACTTGTTTTCATTTTTCTGAGCACGTACAAATAAAAACCAGAGAAAAAATATGAAACCAGAGAAAAAATATGAGGCACTTCTATAGGCTGTGAAACTGCGAACTTCTCATGGTTTCAACGCCAGCTGGTGCGAAGCGTAGGTTAGAGACAGCGAGAGAGCGCATGACAGACGGAGAAAGCAGAATCACGCGCCGCTCGCGCCATGAGTCGTGAGAACTACGATTTTTACAGAGGATACCACAGTATTCCGCAAGTCGTCAAAGGCCGTGTTTGGCGCTCAAAATTTTCCACACTTTCAGAACCACCTGCGGCCGAATTTATTATTACGTCAACCTGGGTTTGTGAATTTTGAGTTGGGTTGAGCACGAGGATTAACGCAGCTATGCTCACACATAACCCAACCCAGAGTTAGCGCAATGTGAATCCACTCACTGATGGGTATAGAGTAAACGCTCAACAAACAAGGGGAATGGGGAAAACACATTATACACTGTTTAAAAGTTCAAAACAACCGTTTTTGCCGGAACTTTATCCACGAGTCGGATTCATATTTGCGCTAACCTTGGGTTTGTGGATTTAAGTTGTTGGGTTCAGTGTGAGCACAGCTGCTGCGTTTATAAACGACTCCATGAACAGAATCAGACTTTTCAAAGGTAAACATCATAAATAATTCCCATGTCAATTATATGAAGATCCAGAACTGAAAACAATTCTCCTGGGAATTGAGAGGGGAGGAAAACCCAGGGTTGAGAGAAAGTGATAAACTTTAAACGTGAAGCCACGATAGAAATCACCTATTTTCAAGTAAAATCTAGACTCTTATAAAAAGTTCTGTCAACCCTTTCTCAAAGGAATCTGATGTGCACCAAATTTGGCGTTGTTTTCTTCACCTCCCGACTCTATTATATTCCCTTGCAGACGCGAGGCGTTTTAAAAACTCGATTTATTCGAAATTTGGAAACGGATCCCACAAAACAATAGATTTTCTGTGCGTCAGAAAGCCGTGAAAATCACAAAAATATACGAAATGACCAGAGTAGGGTTCATAAAAGAAGAAAGAAACAAAGGTTTAGGACTAAATGGATTTATTATTTGAAAAATATTCAAATAATCTAATAATCAAGCACTCGAACATTCTTTCAGACTGCTGACCTACTATTCAGAAATTATAATAATATTTTTTTTAAGTCAAAACCACTCGCTTTATTCGGTAAGCTAGATATTTCGAATAATCGTTCAATTCTAGGCTACAAAAACAGATTACTAAGCCACCAAAAAGAGTTGTCAGCAGAATCAGTGATTTATTCGGAAACTCACAAAGAAGGGTAACTTGGAGAAAGTGTTCATTTCGAGCAAAATGCAACCTTTGAAGATCAATTTTTCACGAGAAATTAGAAATTGGGCTTTATAATTGCGTTCCGGCTCCCTAAACGGTGTTATAGGCGAGTGGTTGAGGTGTGTGAATGAGCTTACCGCACCGTCTCTGAGAAACTTTGCCGCGTCAGTGCCGGAAAAGTACCGCCACCCTCGACTGTGCCGCGATAGTTCCGCTATAGTGCCGCAGCGGCTCCGTCATCAGACGATTTTGCTGCCGTGTCTTGAGCCTCGACATCGCCGCGATAGTACCGCATCGGCTCCGCGTTAGAACCGCGCTGGCTCTGCGGTAGAACCGCACCGGCTCCGCGAGGATGCAGCAGTGAATCCGCGTGGAGTACGATGTACTATCCTGGGCGGTGAAACGACATTGTCGACGGTTCAATTACCCAAGTTTGGGGTCCATTCCGTATTTCCCTGGGCGCGAAAGCGGCGGTAATCTCTGTCCCTACTAGACAGATGACGTAATGAACGCAAATGCGTGTTTTTGTTCTTAGGCCGCCCTAGTTGTACTATCATTCTTGAACAACTTCATATCAGATCCTCTTCCGGAGCCGCTGCGGCACTATAGCGGAGCCGAAGCGGCGCTGCTGCAGCAGCGCTACGGCTCTGCGGTAGTCCAGCCACGGCTCCGCTGTAGTGCCGGCGTGGCGCCGGGCTAGCGCCGCTTCGGCGCCTGTAGGCTCCAAAGCGGCACTATCGCAGTGCCGCAGCGGCGATTTCTCTCAAAAGTAACCCAACAGCATAGCCTAAAAACTCGAAGAAGACCTCATATTCGTGTTTAGCGTCTCAAAGGCAGTGTTCACGATGAAAAACCGTACTATAGTTCTCGATGTTTTTGGGTAGGTAAGTCCATTAAGAAAAGGTTAATAGGAAAAAGTCTCTATAGAACACTCAAATAGAAGAGCAAAACTGTTAAAAGCAATCTCTGAAGAAAGAACGCAGGACAATTGTTACATGGCGTAGGCGGGGTGGCCCAATGGGTTGACTGGCCCACGAGATTTTCACCGACTTCCTGGCCGTTGTTTATCGTACTTCCGTTCTTAATCATCCTAGAAGGACCCAAAGCTTCACCCAAGGTTTAGGAGATCATTTGGGGCGCAGAACCTGATTTTGGCGTTCATTTGCAGTGGTAAAAAAGATTAGGGTACATTACAATGTATATAATGATAATTAATTATGATAACCCACTAACCCACCAATGAACGCCTATCTGAGAAACGTAGAGCAGCTAAATAAAATATGAAGGTCGAATCTAAATTTTCACTCGAAAGTCGATTCTATAAAAATGCACTCCGTAAGGGGATGGTCACTGTCTCTATATGAACTTCCCTTCTCAGGGTACTCAGTCGAATATTCGGATAAATTTCGAATATCTGCCCGAGTCGAACAGCGGCCTCAAATTCAGTCATTTTTTTCACAGACTTTATCTGTTCAAAATCTCTTTTTTTTGTGTTAAGTTTAAGGCCAACGTTTACGATGAAAAGTTGAGTGTTTTCTGGCAAAACATGAGCATTGGGTCTCTCTCAGAAAAATAAGAACGACAAAGAGTTTGACGAAAAATGGCCAGGAAACCACGTCATATAACAGTTATCCTGCCTTCGTTTAATCAGAGGAACAGGCACAGAATTCGTGGATATTCATTATTTATTTATTTATTTATTTATTTATTTATTTATTTATTTATTTATTTATTTATTTATTTATCTATTTATTTATTTATTTAATTATTTATTTATTTATTTATTTATTTATTTATTTATTTATTTATTTATTTATTTACTTATCTATTTTACTAATTATTTATTTATTTTTTATATCATCGCGAAAAGTTCTAACATACCAGCATGTGTAAAAATAAATAAATAAAATTAATGTGCATTGGCCCATCAAATTTTCAGAGTTTTAGGTACGAGAAACAGAAACAAAGTCAATCACCTAAGAAGTTTGAAGCGCAACAGTATTTCCGACGTCAAGTTTGACGCTTTGTCTGCATTCTCCCGAAACACACCAAACATGCATAACTAGTTTTTTTTTCAGAAATTTTTTGAGCAGTTTTTCTCCGATATTTGAGTGTTCTGTGGGAACTTTTCCCTATTAACCTCTACTTAGTGGACTTACCTACTCAGAAACTATAAAACGATTTTAATCGTAAACAACGCCTTTAAGAGCAGGCTATTCGCTCAAGAGATAAGTAGCGCCAGAGGGCCACTCAGGGAGCTCTCTGGAGTATTGGCCGAGCAAGATATAGTCATTATCTAACAAGGGAACCACTATAAGTCATAGTAGCCATTCCAAATGAAATGTAATTTTCTAGAATCATTTTCGGACGAAAAGTCGGAATATGCCCATCGCAGCTGCCTAGACCCACTCTGAATTCAGGCGATTCTCCGAGCCGCCTGACAGTTCCGCTCGTGTTCCCAATCAGCGAGTCGGCTTCTGTCGCTGTCAGGGCCATTGCTGTTGCCTTCCGGGCCACTGCAGTTTCTGTCCTGGCTGCTCCGGTTGGCCCGAACAGCAACAGCAGTGTCCCGGAGATTGGGAGAACGAGTAGAACTGTTAGGCGGCTCCGATTCCTGTTCGGTGCGGCTCGGAGCCGTGAATCGCCTGAGAAAAAAGTTATACGCATTTTCAAAGCTTTCCGAAAAGGTAAGGGTACCCCCCATAGAATATCGAGGGTGTTTTTCAAATTTTTTTTCCCGGATTTTGCTAAAAACAAGTATGTAGCGGTAATCTGGGGTGCTGAACACGAATCTGGGGTTTGCTTGTCAACATTTTGAGCTTTACTGTAGGTTACGGTAAGTATTTAGGAGGGAAAACCTACCTCAATATTCCGAAAATCGACAAATGGACATCGAATTCATATTCAGCACCCCAAATATTCCCCACATAGAAACTTTGAGACAAATCTGAGACTTTGACCCAACTACCGTATACCCACCGCAATCTACCATAAGCTGACAAAAATCGATAAACTGACATCAGATTCGTGTTGAGTACACCAAATAACCGCCGAAAGAATGATTTGAGCCGCATCTGCCGCCACATTCCGAAAGTCGTCAAAAGTCGCGATTTGCCATCAAATTCTCCCCCGATGGGAATCTGTGAGCGATTATAGTCGAAAACTATGAAAAACAACAAATGAACCTCAGATTCGTGAACAGCACCCCAAATAACCCCTCAAGACGAATTTTAGGTCAAATCTGGAATATTTTACTAAAACGCTTCGAGAGCACCCTAATTGGTAAAAATAAACGCCCAACCGAAAATCCGTGCAAGTCCAAAACACTATAAGTCTGCAGAAAGTTTGGAAAATGATCCTTCACCCAAGCGTTGCCTGGGGGAGTAGTTTTAGGCGCCAAACACGATTATGAGGTCCGTTTACGAATTTTCGTTAAAAAATGAGCTTTTTGGAGGGTACAATAGTTACTAAAATCAGAGAAAAAACGCCTATAACTTCTTTCAGAGTGGGTCTAGGCAGCTGCGATGGGCATATTCGGACTTTTCGTCCAAAAATGGTTCTACAAAAAGGTACATTACATTTGGAATGGTTACTATGACTTATAGTGGTTCCCTTGTAAGATGTTAATTGGAACAAAAATTGTAAGCCCACGGCAGAGACCAAAAAGGTAAATTATGATGACACCACGATATAGCTGAAGGCAATAAGCTGTGTGGACTAAAAATGGGAAATTCTATATCATAATAGCAAGATTTCCGATGCATTGAAAGTATACAAGTCCTCAACACCGAATGAGTATGTGATGGCCAGCGAGGGTCTCCCCCCATACCCCTCTCTAGCCGGCGCGCGCTCATGACATTCAATCCCTACGGGTGAAATCCGACCCAAATCCCGCAGCTAACGTGCACGCGTTCTCTAACAGGCCACGTACGTATGTGAAGCTGTAATTGCTGGAATGAAAGAAATAACGAACATTGCCTACAGGAGAATGAGGTTCATAGTCGAACGGAGGTAAGGAGATAGCTGGAATTCTAGGTAAGTCCACTCTTAAACATTTGCAACAGTCGTAACAACGAATTTTTTGCTGGTTAACACCGACAATATCCGTGTGGATGTTGCGGAGGAGAACAGGAGGAGGTGGAGTGTAGATTAATCGATGGACTACAAGAAAACGTGGTAATAGGTAGCAGATTGATGGATTACGGGATATTGCCGAAACATGTAAAGTGCGTCCGAATGCGAATGTCCGCCCACGCGGTAGGCGTGCGTGCCGAGTGGTCGTCGCGATGGGTATTTCCGGACGATGTTCACTCAAAAACTGAAACTGTTCCATCTTATTTCTCCTCTAACAAGGAAACTACTATTAGCCAAATTGACCATTCAAATCCTAATGTTCTTTTCTAGAATCACTTTTCGACGTAGAGTTCGAATATGCCCTTCGCAGCTGCTTAGAACCACTCTGAAAAAAGTCATAGGCCGATTTTCGTACCTGTTTTACCCTCTAGAAAGCGCATTAATTTCACGAAAACTCGTAAACCGACCTCATAATCGTGTACAACGCCCAGAAGAACAACCCCCCACAATGCAAATTTTGGGTGAAAGCACATTCTCCGAAATATGTGCAGACTGATAGCGTTTCGGACCTGTTCGGACTTTCGGTTCAGTGTTCAATTATATCAGTTACGGGGTAGAGAAAGCGTTGAAGAACAATATTCCAGATTTGACTCGAAATTCGCCCTGGGGAGTTATTTAGGGTGTTGATAACGATTCTGATTTTTATTTGTCGTTTTTCCAAAAATTTCAAATAAATAAATTTGTTGAAAGCTTCCCACCGGCAGAAAAATTCGATGGCAAAATAGACTTTTGACGATTTCCGGAATGTGACCACAGATGTGGCTCAAATCGTTCTTTTGGAGGTTATTCGAAGTGCTCAACACGAATCTGATGCCTTTTTATCGATTTTCCCCGCTTACGGTAGATTACGGTGGGTATATGGTAGTTTGGTCAAATTCTCAGATTTGTCTCAAAGTTTCTATATGGGGGTCATTTGGGGTGCTGATTACAAATTCGATGTCCATTTGTAGATTTTTTCCGAACTATTAAAGGCAGTGTTCACAAAGAAAAAGTTACCTGTTTTTCGGCTTAAATGTAAGCTTTGGGTCCCTCTAAGAAGATTAAGAACGGAAGTGCGACGAAAAACGGCCGGTAAGTGGGTGAAAATCTCGTGGGCTAGCCAACCCATTGGGCCACTCCGCCCACGTCTTATAGCAGTCCACCTAAATTCGTGGTTAAATGAGTGATCGTTTCCGTTCAAAGGCTCGTTCTCCCCTTCATTCTCAACGTCTCTCTTTACTCAGGTCAGCTCGCACACATCGGCAGCAAAAAACGGGAGTTGCAAGTCTCGGACAACTCGTCCAAAATGCTTCTCTAGCTGAATTTTAAGGGGCCATAACTCCGGTTTCAGGTCTTGTACGATTCCAGGGACATCATTGGAATCAGCATGGGACCGATTTCAAGATAGGCGGAAAAACAGAAAAACGACTTTTATCGTGAACACTGCCTTTAACCCATTCACGACCGCGTGTCCCACCGGTGGGACACGCGTTGGCTACCACTTCGGACCGCGTGTCCCACCGGTGGGACACTCTTTCCAAAAATCGATTTCTCCTTCGCATGGAGGAATTTCTAAACCTACTTATGGTCAATGTATTGACCTATTCTAGACTCGACTATGAACTTCATGGTCCGCTGGCAGCTTCACTGTTACAATACTTCTCATCCTTCGAATGCAGCGAGGTCGAAAGCCGCAAACATGAGTACAGATCGTATTTTTACAAGCAATTAATGGCGAATTTTTTCTTTTTTCCATTACTCGAAAAACAATCCCTACTTCTACAGGTGGTCAGATCGTATAGCACTATTTAATATATCACAGAAACTTGATTACTGATACTGCGCACCATTCCCGCGCAGAGAATCGGCTTTTCCTTCGCCCGTATTTTGTTCACAGAATTTATTTCATGCAAAGATTACCAATGCTGAGAACATTAGGGTCTTTTTTGAAAGTCCTACTTGGTTACGGTTAGTGTACCATCGTAGGCGCTCCAACTTCGATGGAAACTACCTTGGAGATGAGCGGACGAGAAAAATGGGGACGTGCCAGAGCAGAAAACGAGTGAACACTTATAAATCGGTTATAACACTAATCATTCCCAGTCGATATGTAATAATAGAACTATTTTCTACGTCTAAAGGTAAAAAGCAAACTCTTAATATGCTTTTTGCAAAAAATATTTTTCTAGAAGGCGCCGAACCGTAGGGCTTAGGGGGTGGCCGGAAAAAATTGCGAAGATCTAAAAAGGTCATTTCCATGAGCATTTCCAATCAATATGAAAATTGAGGAGTATCTTCTACGTCTAAATATCAGAAAGAATGCAAAAAATGTTTATTACAAAAAAACTCGGGCCGGAATGCGATAGACCGCAAGAGCGATGGAGTAGCTAACGCAAAAATTATGGCAAATCTGAAAAAATATCATTTTACCTAGCATTTCCTGTCAACTG
This sequence comes from Aplectana chamaeleonis, assembly GCA_029168955.1. Taxonomy (NCBI): domain Eukaryota; kingdom Metazoa; phylum Nematoda; class Chromadorea; order Rhabditida; family Cosmocercidae; genus Aplectana; species Aplectana chamaeleonis. The sequence continues at coordinate 332,752 of JAPDOI010000580.1, forward strand.
AAGAGCAGAGAAATGTCTATTATGATAATCTACGATAATTAATGTTTCAAACAGCTAGAATTCAACGAACTTACGTGATTTTGTGGATGTTCTTATCTACACAGTTGAAAAATTAGCAGGTCATTTCTCTGGAAGGGAAGAGTTATGGAAGCTGAAACTTTGGCATCATGATTCTGACGTCGACAGTCGTAAGATAAACGAAAAAAACGGAAATCGATTTTTTGGTGGCGTGCCATTCGAGCAAAAGTGGCCCACCGGTGGGACACTGGATACGGTGACGCAATATTGCACGCGGTCCGAACGTGCATCCACCCAAAATTAGGCGTGGTCGTGAATGGGTTAAAGACCGAGGACACCCAACAAATTAATTTTCAGAATTTATGCTTCTCTTGGAGAGAGTCACACGCTGATCACTGTGGTATCTCTGGATTCGTCCAAGACCCCCTTTGAACAGAGTTCCGGCTCTTCAAAGATGCCTAGATTTTGAGGTGGGGGGGGGGGGGGAATTGGTGGACGAGTCAGGCTTGTATTTTTCTTCATTCGCAGTCGTTGCGTGAGAGAAAGCCAGGATAAGGGGTCAGTCCGATAATGGACTGAAGAACGACGATTTGTTGGAATTCATTCATCCATCGAGCCGCTGTCGAGTTCGAAAATCTGTTAGGGGTCGGGCCTGTGGTGGTCGCTTATATCTCGCTTATTTGGAGGAAATGAGATCTGGCATTTGACCAGTGTTATACAGGAGGGGTCTTCTACACAATTACATGAAAATCTCAAAATTAATATCTGAGGGTGTACTGTGCCTTTAAGGTTTTGCCTCCTAAATGGCATGTTACCTACAGTAACCTACAGTTACTCTTAAAATTACGGTAAACGAACCCCAGATTCGTGATTAGCACGCCAGATTACCCTTACACACATGTTTTTATCGAACCCCGGGGAAAAATTTGAAAACACCCTAAAAATTCTAGGGGGGGACCCTTACGTTGCCGCGAAGCTATGAAAACGCTCATAACTTCTTTCAGAGTAGTTTTGATGGAGAGAGGGGTAATTTTGTGTTTTTTCTCGTCTGAGATTTGGTTGGTTAGCTTCCTGCCTTTTGTGTGAATCTCCAAATAAACCAGTATGTTTGATGTGTGTTTTAGCCTCCTGCACACTCTCCCGCTTTCAGAAAATCCAAAAAGAGGCCCAAGGGATTACTTCAGAATCTATGAAGTTTCGCAAGACCTGTTAGGTAATGCGAGTCAAGTACAGCCGCTAAACTCTGGAAAGTAACTATTGTTGAAAATAAACTCTAGGAAAACCTACAGAAAAGGCGGGTTTTCTAATTACAGAAGAGATTCTTAAATTCACATAATTTCCGATTCTTCGAAATCAGGAGGGGGTCCCGAAGGCAAAAAAACACGCCAAGCAGGTTAGCTCATCTAAAGTCCAAAACAAAATAGAAGAAACTGACTGATGAACCCATTTTAAACTGAAGAAAAAGAACAGAAAATCCCCTCCCCCCCAGCTCGTACAACGAGGTAAATTCCACCCGGGAATGAGCAAAATTCCGCGTGTTTCGAAACCCATAGTTTTGCGCGTTTTCTAAAATTCCTGCGTTCCGCTTTCCGGAACCCGCACGGAGCGCTACGGAACGCGGAAATATCGGGTCTATTGAGATAGAGGTAGTGAGGCAAGAATTTTAAAAAATTTCGCGCTTTGAAAACCGCATTCACGCGCATTCTTGAGCGTTTCGAACACGTTTTCCGAAAACCGAGAATATATTCTCAGTTTCGAAACCCGATTCCAGAAAATTTCTGTTCCACTCATTTCTGATCCCATCCCCATGACTACCAAAATCTCAGAATCAGAGCTAACCTGAAAATCCGGGGGAAGGGCATGGAAGACGACGATCGAGGGTAGTTGCAGTCAGCTGTTTTCCACCGGGTAAAACTCGTCCATAAACTCCCAACGCGATGATCGCTTGGCACACGTGACGACCGCGTGGGCTGACATTTGCATTCAGGCTCACTTTATTATACATGGTCTCAAACTATGCATTCCGAGGATTTGCACGAAAAGAGCAGTGCAGACTTTGGATACCAGCATTTGAATATTCGTTTATTCAAAAGTGGAAATAATGAAAAACAAGTAATTTGATTTCGAATGCGAATGTCCGCCCACGCGCTTGGCGTGCCTTTTGTTCTTTGAGCTTCATCCAGCCGAAAATAGGTGACTGCAGCTGCAATACTATAGAATTTTGTGTGCAGCGCATTTTTTTTCAACATTTTTTTTTGCGAAAATTGAATACTTTGCGGTGAACTGTTGATAAACTAGAGTCAATCGCTTAGCCGGCACATGCGATGCGAGAACCTGTTCGATCAGTCTCTTCAGGAGCATAGGGCAAGCGCGCTACAACGACAACATGAATTCATGGGATTTCTGCCGCCCGCGTCGCATAGACTCGGTTAACTCGTCCGCGGCTTCCTGTTCTTCATGTGCTGGGACTACAAATCGCAGCGCTTGGGTTCAAATGTGCTAACCAACACCACTGCTATACCTACTTTGCGCCGAGTGCTGCTTCGGGAAGGCTACAGCCAAGGCGACACGCCTTTGAGGAATGCTATACTCAGGCGATTATCGGCCCCGAGCCGCTTGACAGTTCGGCTCATTTTTCCAATCTGCGAGTCGGCTCCAGTTGCTGTCCGGGCCACTGCTGTTGCTTTCCGGGCCACTGCTGTTACTGTCCGGGCTATTCCGGTTGGCCCGAACAGCAACAGCAGTAGCCCGGAGATTGGGAGAACGAGCCGAACTGTCAGGCGGCTCCGATTCCTATTCGTTGCGGCTCGGGGCCGAGAATCGCCTGAGTACATTTGTTCTAGGGACAAGTCCGCATTTCCATTGGTCATCGCTAAAGGAGCGCTGCCGTAGCATAACAATGACTCAGGTTGTATTATAAAGCAGACAATGCGTTTATGAGAGAACCACATCTCATCCTCCTGGCTTTCAAAACGGGTTTCCAAAAAAATTATCTTTGAAAGCTGAACCCGACACTTCTACCCCGCTGAGAAGGTATCTATATAATCCGTTTCATTGTAGAAGTCCAGCCTGATTTTCAACTACATGTATCGCATTCCAACATTGTGCTTTGCATTTTTTCGCTGTCCTATGCAAACCCAGGCCGTTGAAATACCTACAAATCCATGCTTTCAAAACTTGATCTCTTCGAGGACATTCTCAGGCGATTCTCGGCCCCGAGCCGCACCGAATAGGAATCGGAGCCGCCTGACAGTTCGGCTCGTTCTCCCAATCTCCGGGCTACTGCTTTTGCTGTTCGGGCCAACCGGAGTAGCCCGGACAGCAACAGCAGTGGCCCGGAAAGCAACAGCAGTGGCCCGGACAGTAACAGGAGCCGACTCGCAGATTGGAAAAACGAGCCGAACTGTCAGGCGGCTCGGGGCCGATAATCGCCTGAGTTTGTAGTTGACTCCCCGCTTGTGTTTTTCGAAGCAATAGCTCAAGGGCTATGACACCATTCACTGTACATAATTGATCGAAAACAACTTCTCGATACGCTCTATGCTAGTTTCAAGGCTCTGAAAAAAGCTCATTGACGTAGCTAAGCGCGTATTCATGATGCCACTTTTTCTCGAACACCAATAAAACAACAGTTGAGACCCCATTCGTCGCCCCGTAGAAGATGGGTAGTAAAAGTAACGAGCCCTCAGCGGCAGAGGATGAAAATTTATTGCAGTACGTATCTAATTCATCGTTGTGATGGTGGTGATGGTGGTGGTCTATCACGTCACACACCACGCCCACTAATAAACCAATGAACCCTGAGGCAGAATCCATCTTACTAGGGAACCTCGAATGGTGTACCCCCGGATCAAAAAGCTGACAAATGTTTTCTAGTCAACTCTGGCACTCTCTCTCTCTCTCTCTCTCTCTCTTCGAATCTGAACTGGGATTTTGCAACGGACATCGGCGAAAAAAGTTATAGCCTGTCAAATGTCGTATTTCCTGCGGCTGAGCTGAACTTGACGTTTATAGTTTTTGGATGAATTTGGCAAAAAAGTTCAATCAAGGATCACTTGACGTATTCAGCTTGAATTCCTAGTCGGTTTCTTAGTTTTCAAAAAAAAAGCTGGGAATCCATGAGTCAAAGATTTGAAAAGGCTTGAAGCCTCTAATTGTTTGCTGAGCGAATTTTTTATCAAAGACGCGCATTCGTATTTGAAAAATCCTTGAACGGACCTCATAATTGTGTTCAGCGCCCAAAACTACCCCACTGAACAAATTTTGGGTGAAGGCACATTTTCCAAACTTTGCGCAGACTTCTAGCGTTTTGGACTTTGCCTATTTTAGATTGGGCGATTCCCGTCCGCGATTGCGTCTCGACACGCTTTGCGACCGCACACTCCCGAGTCGGAAGAGTTTCCAGCGCCGCAGCCGCCTATCTGTTCACTCTAGGCGGGTTTTCAAAACTGGAAATTTGAAAAAAAATTGGAGAAAACTGTATACAAAAGCCTATCGAGTCGGCTTTGGCGCTGGAAACTCCAGCGACTCAAGCGCGTACGGCCGCAAAGCGTGTCGAGACGCAGTTGCGGTCCGGAATTTCGCCCCGAGAAGCACAGTGCCAATAGCAAGGCTCTGAAAGCTTTTTAAAAAAAAGTTCCAGATATTCACTCAAAATCCTTTCAGTAGGGTATTTTGAGCGCTGATCACTAATCTGGAGAATATTTAACGATTTTCCAAAGCTTACGACTTGCTTCGTTCAAAGGCTCCCATCGGGGGTAAATTTGATAGCAAATCGTAACATTAGACGGTTTCCAGAGTGCTACGATAGATGTGCCTCAAATTTTTGCTCTAGGAGTTATTTGCAATGCTAAACACGAATCTGCAATCCGTGTGTCGATTCTTGATAGAATACGGTAGGTTACGGTGGGTATACGGTAGCTCGGTCAAAGTCTCAGATTTGGCTCAAAATATCCCTGTGGGTGTTATTTGCGCAGCCCAACACGAATGTGACGTCCATTTTCAAATTTTCGAAATTTTAAGGTAGGTAAAGCCAGTTAGAAGGCATTTTGCCTACCGTGACCTACAGTAACCATAAGTTTAACGACAAACAGACCTCAGATTCAAGTTCAATTTCCTGAATAACCCGAGTTGAGAGTTTAAGCTTAGAGTTTAGAGTTTACTTTAGAGCACATTGAAAATTGGCTGATGGGTATAGTCGACCCTTACCTTTTCGCGAAGCTTTAAAAACGCTTATAACTTCGTTCAGAGGTGGCCGTAGCCAAATCCGATGTCAGATTCGGAGACAGCGAGCCAGAATTGACAGGAAAGCATTCATCATCTTTTAAATGGTGCGGCCCTGTGAGGTTCCCTAGTTAGCAGACCGGGTAAAGATAAAATACCGGTATGACCCTGGAGGAGAGAGTCCTCCGAAAGGGGAAGAATGGTTCGACAGTGAGTCACGAATTTCAAAGATCGGGTACGCAAAAGATTTGATCGCTTAAAAAACAGCTCCACTGAGAGTACAGGGGCGCAGTGAGACTACAGCATTTCGGGCACCTCTTGTGCGTTTTTTTCCCGAATTCTTCGTAATTTCAGCTCCACCCGGGAGCCAAGCTATCGTTTAAGCCATAAATCTTAAAATTGATGATTATCTTAAACACTGTCTTCAAAATGGAGAGAAAACTGCACATACTCTGCCTAACATACTATGACGAAAATTTTTCGGAGAGTTGAAGTTTTTCCCCGAAAGTACGCAATGGTGTGGAGCCTCATCACATTAAACAAATGGAAATTAAATATTAGTGCAGAAAAATCGATGACTGCCTGAGTAGGAAAAAATCTTCAATTTAATAGAAAGCTGCTGATGTCCCACGCACGCGCGCCCACGGAGTGATTAAAATGCTTTAAAAAACCGACTGAGACCTTACACAGAAGCGTGGACTATTTGAGTACCTGGCTATGACCACTTCTAGTCTTCAGTGGTTGTGACCGGTCAATAATGGGGTCAACCTAGAATGCAAAATATATTCTGCAAAAAAGTGTTAGTTGGAGTCCAGAGGAATGAACGAAGCAGAAAAAAATGGAGAACTTCTGAAAGTTTAGCTTCCAGGCGAATGTAACCATTCGGCAATGGCATTCAAAGGCCAAAAAAGGTTTCAAAAATATCTTTAAATATCCAAAAAAAGATTTGACGTAGAATAGCCTGGAGTGATAAAAAAAGCTAGGAAATAAAATGAAATAACCGAAAATACGATTTGGTGGTCGATCATTTCACAAGCTTCTCCGTTAAACTTATCAAAACGAAATCAAGCACGATATGGAATGGAGTTCACCTAGCTTGACCTATGCTGATTCCCTTATTACAGCTTTCAGAAATGGCTTAATGTTTCCGTTGCGCCCTTGATTTCGTTTTGATAAGTTTAACGGAGAAGCTTGTGAAATGATCGACCACTAAATCGTATTCTTGGTTATTTCACTTCAATTCCTAGCGTTTTTATTACTCCAGGCTATTTTACGCCAAATCATTTCTTAGGATATTTCAAGATACTTTTTGAAAAGAATTTTTTGACTTCTAAATGGCATTGCCAACTCGTTGCTTTTGCCAGGAAGCTAAACTTTCAGAAATTTCACCTATTTTTCCCGAAGATTCTCTTTCTGACTTCAATTTTGCCCCACGATTTCCATTTTGGGAAGATAAAGCATCTAACAGACGATATTGTCATCAAGATATATAAAACTATCGTGGACAGTGGGGACTGTGTCGCTCTACAATCGGCCGTTAATTCAATTGCGGATTGGTCAGAGAGATGGAGGCTTCCGCTGTCAGCACCTAAAACTAAAGTGCTCCATCTTGGCAACTGTGCTGATAGGAACATCTACTACCTTGGTGAGTTGGAACTTGACAGTACTAAAACCCTGCGAGATCTGGGGTTTATTCTAGACGAACAACTAACCTTTACGGAGCACTGTGACATGATAGCAAGTAGGGCAGATAGGGCCATTCACAACCTGTTCAAAGCTCTGTCCACGAATTCATTTGAACACCTTATACTAGCCTACAAGTCGTACATTCGTCCGTTATTGGAATATGGTACTAGCGTATTCAGCCCAAACTCAAAACGATGCATTCAGAGACTTGAAGCAGTTCAAAATAACTTTACTAGAAAGCTTTGGATGAGAATATATGGGTGTGACTACACTAAACTCCATCAGCTTCTGTCCGTAATAAGTCGTTCAAGGTTCCCACCTATTATATCGGAGAAAGAAATATGATCTCATTATGATTTACAAATTAATCACCGGTGCAGTACCCATTTGCATCGGTTCTCCTCTTCAAACACGAGAGGTGGCTCGTCCAAGCAATTTTCAAGAGCCAAAACCTGTATCAGAGTTCACTCAAAGAGCCGGCTCAGAATTTCTGAAGCTATCCAAGAAACATCCATTGCCAACTACCCTAGCCCAATACAAAAAGCTGATCGACAAGTACCTCCAAGAGACTGCTTAGTTTGCTTCCCGCAGGCTTTGTGACTCATTTGTATTGACCTAATTGAGATATTCTTAGATTACAATACTTTCTGTTTCCGTGTTATATGTTTATGCCTTGAATTTCCGCTTATCTGTTCACGCGTGGTGTTCCACGTATAAATAAATAAAGAAAAATAAATAAAATATTGTCGTATGAGTTTAATTTTTAAAACCTATGACACAACCATAAAAATACCACTCATTGCCGCATTTTGTGCAACTTGTAAAAAATCGATATTATTGATAATTGATATTCAATTTTGCACGATGAGAAGAATTTCCCGAACAAGTGACTTAGAGCCATCAACAATCAAAACTCATTGCGGCACTTTGTGTAAGAGGCGAAGAAATCAATATTATTGATTGGTATTTATCCACGATGACTGATGAGCGAAATTCCCCAACCAAGAAACCCAATCCCATCAGCTATCACAATTTCTCGCCGCATTTCGTGGGAAAAGCGTGAAAATCGATAATATTGATTATCGATCGATGGCGTGCATGAGTACGAATTCCGACAAGTTCAGTACTTACCCCCGACGACCAGTGTTAATTGGCTGCAGATCCACCCACACACCCTGGTCTCCACAGCCGTAGCATGCCCCTGCAGTTTTCGTGCTCTACGGCTAAATCAGCATGTGAACCCACGATTTTGAGGTACCCTTCAAAGTTAAGGTATCAAGTTCAAATTGGAACAGGAGCGACCTGCACACATTTCCAGCCTCTTATCCAAAAATGAGCTCTCTAGCTCAGTTTTGTGTGTACCAGCAAGATACAATACCGCCGCTATCCAAGAGAGAAAAATGGGCAAAGTGGGCAACTAAAGCGTCTTTCGACAGCAACTCGCCTCAAAGTGCTCCATTTTCAATTTCAAAAACGCCGAAATGTACAGTATGTCTTGATCTAGTAAAATATTCTACAAAATTCGAGAGCAACGTTATTTTTCAAGGCGGAGAACATTTCTATTTTGACCATGTAAGAGATCGCGTACGGTTGTTTTTGACCGAATGGGCTCGTTTTCTTGTAATAACATTATCAAATTCATAACTAAAGCCCCATTTATAGCTGGTCGCTTCGACTTGAAGTCGAAGCGACCGACAATACTGCCGCGATCTGAAATTATTGGACAAAGCGATTTGAAATACTGTGCTAATCAGGGCCAAATTCCGGTCCGCATTTGCGTCTCGGCACGCTTTGCGGCCGCACGCTCCCAAGACAGAGCTTCCAGCGCCGTAGCCGCCAATCTGCTGACTCTAGATGGGTTTTGGAAACTGGAAACTAAGAAAAATTGGAGAAAATTGTATGAAAAAGCCACACCGAGTCGGCTTTGGCGTTGGAAACCCGACTGACTCGAGCGCGTGCGGCCGCAAAGCGTGTCAAGACGCAATTGCGGACCGGAATTGGGTTCAGATAAGCACAGTAGCTCCGTCCAGCGATTCAAATCGCTCGGGCGGCCGTAATTTCGGGTGAAATAGACGGACAATTGCGGACCACGCCGCAAGAATCAAAAAAACTTTTTTCTCCGCATTCCTACTTGTTTCTTGTGACATTGTTGCCTTTACCTTCTGAATAGAAGAGTTTGCATAGTTTTCAAATCAAAAAATGGTTCAAAAAAACGATGCTTGAGCAAAACGTAAAACTACGACTAAGGTGGCATCTAGAGTTCTGCGAGCTGCGAGTTGCTCGCAGTGCGAGAGGTTGGGGGCGTGGTCCTGAAACTCTCGCAACTAGCTTTCAGAGTCTGCGAGTTGCGGGCAGTGCGGGAACCTGAATCAGGGTTGCGCATGAGTCATTGCGTCATATTGAATCAGGGAATGAGTGGCATTGGAGCGCGGTATTGTATTCATAGGGGCGCTGGTTCCATTTCCACCAAACACTCTAGCAATTCAATAATCAAGTCTTCATCATCCATTACGGCACACTTTTCTGAATTAAAAAATATGTGTGGTCTTGTTCACTGGGAGTGGCTTGTCGTACAGCGGGACGCGGTCAATAATGTTACTAAAAACCGTAGCTGTACACGATACCAGTCAATGTCAAAAAAGAACGAAAGCCAACATTCTGACTGTGAACTCTCGCAGGAATGAACGCAGCTGAAGACCACGAGAAATATTTTTATAATTTATAATATCCATAATTTTTCTTGAGAATTTTGAGCACCAGAAAGATAGGGGACAAAACGCTTGACCCTGCTGTTTTGACGACAAAAGAAGAAAAAACCACCCTCCAAACAACAATCGCATATGTAGAAAAAACAAACATGATATTCTGGAAATGCTTTTACTTTCTTTGATACGCATCACTTTCCGCACAAATTTTGTGTGTTGAAACTTCAAAAAAAAACATCATTGATAAGCAAAACTGGATATAATCACGAGTAGAAACTGAAGATAAACTTTCAGAGGAAAGGAATCAGGAAACAATCATGAGTAAAAACAAAGAAAAACCAGCACAAAGTGTTTTGTTGGCAAAAGAAATGATGATTCAGGAAGTACTCGCAGTGCGAGCTACGACAAAAATAGTCAGGAGTATTCTTCTCGCAGCTCGCAATGCGTGCGTGAAAATGGTCGCAGTGTCCTCGCAGTGCGAGAGGACTATGAAAGCCCTCTGCGAGAATTTCGTCGCAGGGCGCTCGCACTGCGAGTTGCGTGCTCGCAGTGCGGCAAGAACTATGAAAGCCCCCCCCCTACCATTTCGTCGCAAGACAGCTCGCATGCGAGGACGCTGCGAGCACGCAGCTATATGCTTATACGTGTCGCAACTCGCAGCTCGCAGAACTCTAGATGCCACCTAAAGTTACTAATTGCTAGAAGCTCTGCGTGAAATGTGATTTCTCGGTAACCTTATTATATTTTCTCATCTCTCTCATCTTAAATGTGTGATGAATACAAGTTTTTCCCTTTCCTATGCCGTATTCTATGCGACTGAACTGTGTCGTCTGCAATTTCGCGCCACATACGCAAGTTTATGACGAAAGATTGCGGACTAGTCGCTTCGACTAGACGAATCGCTTTCATCATGGAAGCAACGCGATTAGTCGGAGCGACCTAACGAACTCAAGCAGATCGCTTCGACCAGCTATGAAATAGCTCAGTCGCTCGGCTATCGCGACTGAAACTGCAAACTGTTCCAAACCGTCGCGATTCAGTCCTAGATCTGTTGGCGCGATGGGTTTTGTAACTGTTGGCAGTGCCGCGACTAGTCGAAGCGACCTGATATGAATGAGCCTTAAAGGCAGGGTTCGCGATAAAAACGACTTCCGAGCTCTCTTCATAAGAATGTAGATTTGGCCATCACAAAAGTGAAAATAAGTGAAAAAAACCGGAAATTCGCGGGAAAAACGCTCAAAAACAAAATATAATGGCTAATTACCGGTGTCGGCCGGCCCCCTAATTAACGCAATTTTTATTAATGCCTGCTTATCTGCCATTTATTTTGCTGTTAAAGCAATCAGTAGTCTCCAGAAATGTTTAGAAATCAGTTTAGAAGCAAAATAAAAGTTAACAAAACAGGGTTTTACACGAACCTCGATATTTGGGGGCGGGAGGACACCAAGCCATAACTTGCTCCCGAGCGTTTTTTATCCAAGTTTTTACTCATTTTCACTTTTGTGATGGCCAGATCTACAATTCCATGAGGATAGCTTTACAACCGAATTTAACGAGAACGCTGCCTTTAAGTTGGTCTTAAAGGCAGTGTTCACGATGATTTTCGTCCCCGAGTTTTCCACATAAAACAATGCGTTGGCCTCCAAGTGTTACCAAAATTACGAAGAAACGGCGAGAAACGCACTAAAACGTCATATTTCAGTGACATTAATCTCTGGCCTGGACTAGTTGTCCAGTTGTATGAACATGTTCACGGTGGTTGTCGCCGGTGAAAAACGGGATCAGTCGAAAATGGAAGAATAATCCAGGCAAAATAGTACTAGGTAGGGTCCGAAGAAGACAACGGAGCAACGGAAAACAAATAATTGTAAAGGACGGGCCCAGAAATGATTTCATTGTCACAACGAACAATTCCTGTGAGAGTAGAGAGGTGGGGTGAGAGTAAAGGATTTCGTGACCTTCTGATGCGTTTTTCTCGATTCCTTCGTCATTTATGTTCTACCCGGGGGCCAAACAATCGATTAAGCTATTAATCTCAAAATCTAAGATTATCGTGAACACTGCCTTTAAAGAAGCGTTTTCATAAGTGAATTGTTGTAATTGTAATTGTTTATTACAGGGTAACCCTGCGTATTGACATCGGAACAAGATAAACGAACGCGTAGCAACAAAATGTAACAACGATAAACGAATTCCAATTTTGTCTCACGTACTTGAATAGGTTGTAGCACGGTGAACATTTTAGCCTTTTCGAAAGTGAACACGGAGCATTTCAAGGCGAGTTGTGGTCAAAAGACGCTTTAGTTGCCCACTTTGCCCATTTCGCCCATTTTTCCCCTTGGATAGCGGCGATATTGTATGTAGTGTACGCCGACTGAAATAAAGAAAAGGAGATTAACAACAAAAATCCGCGGTTTTTCACTTTTTCTCTCACAACAGTAAACCATCACAACCCATTTTTGGGTGGCTCTACAACTTTTTGCGCTCTTTTTAATGCAATTTAGAACTTCTACCTTCACTATGAACTGGGATTTCGACCACAATTTGAGACTTCGAGTGAGACTTCTGCATTTTGCAAAATTCTGATGCATTTTTCCCCCATTTTTTCCATAATTTCAGCAGTACCTGGCAACCGAATAATGATTCCAGTGAAAAATCTTTGAAAGTTTTGAAATTAGTGGAAACACTGTCTTCGATTCTGCTTCGAACTCGGCAGGATGTTAGGGGCGATATGTAATTTTGGTTAGTGTATTGGGTGTGCACAGCATGTGTGTGCGATATCAAATTTCATGAGCAATGTTCATTAACAAACACAAGTTGTCCTTCGCTACTTTTCGAACTCCATACAACTATACGCTGGGGTGAATACGTCATACCCCTTGAAAGAAATCGAGACAGAATTAGAGAAAAGGAGCCATGGAGACATAGCTTCGTTGGGTGGAGCCATGTACTCCACCAAACTTCACCCCTGTGCAGGTGAAGTGGGGAACCGTCACCATTTGGAAAACGGGTGACAACCGGTGAAACATCACGAAAAAGAAGGAAAGTGACCCAACACTTATGCAAGTCAATTTCGAAATTGGGTGGGTGACTTTGCCGGTTTTTCGGCCATAACTTTTCTACCCTGAGAGATATCCCTTTGGTGAAGGTTGTTTTCGGAGTCCACATAAAATTCTGCATCGAATAGCGTTATCAGTTTTAAAAAATACGTTCCCTTTCTACCAGCCGATTTCAGTTTATAAAGTGCATTTTTTTGCCTGAAATTATCGGTTTTTCGTCAATAAGTTTTTGTGGTTGGAGATATACCTTTGGTGAAAGTTGTTTTCAGAATCCCCATAGAATTCTACGTCGACTAGTGTTTCCAGCTTGGAAAAATAATTTCTCGATCCTTCAGCCTAATTCGTTTTACGAAACACCGGTTTTTCGCCTAGAACTCTTCAACCGTCAAAGATAGGGTTCTGGTGAAGGTTGTTTTTGAAATCTACGTAAAATTCTGCGTCGAACGATGTACCGGGTTCCTACCTTTCCTTGCCCCATAAGCTAGCCAGGTCGGTGGAGCCGAGCTCCATAGTTATCTCCATAGGGTGCTCTCGCCTCCATGGTGTAAGTAGGAGACGCAGAGTTCTCCTGGAGCCTACAACGGGGCTCGGCTCCACCGACCTGGCTGACTTATGGGGCAAGCAAAGTTAGGAACCCGATATATCATTCGACGCAGAATTTTACGTAGATTTCAAGAACTACCTTAACAAAAACCCTATCTTCAACGGTTGAAGAGTTATAGACGAAAAACCGGTGTTTCGTAAAATGAATTAGGCTGAAGGATCGAGAAAATATTTTTTCCAAACTTGAAACACTACTCGACGTGGAATTCCATCGAGGTTCCGATACCTTCACCAGAGGTACATCTTCAACCACAAAAAACCCTATGGACGAAAAACCGACAATTTCAGGCGAAAAAAATGCACTTTATAAACTGAAATCGGCTGGTAGAAGGGGAACGTATTTTTCTCAACATGAAAACATTATTCGACGCAAAATTCCATGGAGGCTTTGGAAACAGCTTCGTTCAGAGATTTGTCTTAGAGGGCAAAAATTTCATGAGCGAAGAACGGTAGTTTTTCAAAAATCATTTGGAGGATTTTTCCAAAAATTTTTGACTCCAAGACAGCTCAAAGGAAATTTTTCATGACCTAGGCAGATCATTTCATTAAGAACACTGATATTCTAAAGGAGGTCATCTAACGAAAAAAATGTTTCAAAATAAATGACTAAAACAATATACTGAATGCAAAAAAAAAGAGGATTGAGAAAACGTCAAATTTTGAAGTTGTATGTCTTTAGGGATCCTTCACCATTCCCCACTCAGGTATCCTAAATAACCTTCAATTCTCGGACCGCTGTCTTCACCCCAACGAACCTATGCATGGAGATGAAACTATAGAGGAGAAATCGTCAAAATGAGCTAATAGCAGCATATTTCATCCCAACGGGCATTGCATTCCGGGTCATTCTCCTGACATGCACTTACGTAGAACTGCATACTAACTCATTTCATGACACCTAAAAATTCGAAAGAGATGATTTTCAAAAGATTAATAGTCATTTTCTTTGATAGAACTACTGAATTCGGAAACCTTTTCAATATCGGATCCGAACGAATTCCCGAAAATTAACTTTTAATAATTTCCGGCACCGGTCACATTCTTGAAGACAGTGTTCACAAAAATCTTCAATCTTGGGATTGTTTGTTCCCACGTGTAGAGCCGAAATGACCAAAAAATCTTGCGAAAACGCATCAGTTTCACATGAAAAGCAGAACCCTAACTTCACCCCTTCACTCTCAGAGGAACTGTTTGTTGTGACAGTGAAATCTTTTGTGAACCCTTCCTGTGATATTCTCGACTCTCTATTGCTTTGTTCTTTCCTTTGAACCCTAAATAACACTGTTTTGCATGGTATAATATAAAATTTTTGATTGACCCCATTATTCAACGGTCACAACCACCATCAGAACTCGTTCTTCTAACCGGACAACTAGTCCAGGCCATAATTTTTTTCTATGAAATAAGTAAGGCGTTTTAGGGCCTTTTTTCGCCGTTTCTCCGTGGTTTTAGCAACACATGGTGCCTAACGCATTATACATTGTCTCTTCCTCCACAATCAGTAAAGTATTATTGATTCTAATTCCTATAAAAGAGTGACCACAATAATGGAATTCCGGGTTTTTATCATTTTCATGGCAGTTTGAGTGTTCTGCCATGTTTGAGCCATAGATCAATGTCATGAAATGTGGTGTCAACACACAAAATCTGCCTTGTATTTCGGTGTGGTGGTCAATTTCTACCAACATGAATCCATAATACTGTGGAAAACATGATGAAATACTCAGAAAAATCAAAACAAGTTACTTGTAATATAAATGTAACTTACTCGAATGTCTCAAGTAACTTACACTTATATTACATGTAACATACATTTATATTACATGTACCTTAAATTTATATTGCATGTAAGTTACACTTATGTTACATGTAACTTACGTATATATTTTCACTATGGGTGGCCACCACGTGACGCAGACTACATACGACGCAGAGAGCGGGTCCCTGACCACACACTACGCCAGAAAAAATGCTGTGCGGGGCCTTCCCTGTTGGTGTGGGGTGAAGTACCTCAAACTTGGGTTATTGAAGCAACAGCAACACCAGTCGTAAGCCTGACCCCACTAATGCGTCGTACATCCCACTTGGAAATATCTTCTCGGCCGATTTGAGTTACTTGCGACTTATATTGGGCCATTTAATTTACATGCAACATATCGGAGGCGCACTGCACACAGTGTCCTCTCAGAAACCGAAAACAAGTTACTTGTAACATATGGGAGCCGATGTAAGTTACTTGCGACTTATTTCAGGTCATTTAAGATACATGTAACATATCGGAGGCGCACAGCACGCAGTATCCCGCCGATCTGTTACAAGTAACTTAAGTGACCTGAGATAAGTCGCAAGTAACTTGTATCGGCTCACATATGTTACAAGTAACTTGTTTTCGATCTTTTATGTTACAAGTATCTTGTTTTCATTTTTCTGAGTATGGGTTTAGAATCGAGATTTTCTTTGAAAAAAAGACATGTTAATGTAGTATATGCAACTTCTTAGCAGAGCAAATGATTGAGGATTCCCCAAGTTTCCAGGACTTCAAAATACTCCATGAGAAAGGCACAATACGAGTAATGATAATTTAATACAAAAAAATCTAATCCAATTCTTAGTGGATTAGAGCCGAAGCCGAAACGTCCCGGAACCTTGCTACATAGTTGTGTCTATTTTTGCCTACCAGCTCGAAGAAGAGTATTAGAACACCTGCTCCGGGAACGCTTCTGAGACGATGATGGACGTTGTACATTAAATTATACACGGGCAAGTACTTGACAGTTGGCCAATTGGTATTGCTGGAAGCAATTCATCATCATTCGAAGAACAACTTTGATAAACATGTGGAAAGTTTCGGGAGAAAATAGATTTTTTCTGTCACTAGGGACCACGCCAAGCTTAAATTTGTGCTCGAAAAAAAAGTCTGTTCAGGATTTTAGGGATACGAAAAAGCACATCTTCAGGTTTTTTAAACTTCGCTCAATGCATCCCGGTAGGCCGATGGCGGCCAGGAAGTTCACTTCTTCCGAATCCGAGAATGTGAAAAATTTTCAGTCTAAACTCAGTCCAGAGACGTTATTGAGCCTGCAAACACGGATAATCAGAAAAAATAAAAACAAGTTACTTGTAATATAAATGTAACTTGCTTGAATGTTTCGAGTAACTTACATTTATATAACATGTAACATACATTTGTGTTACATGTAACTTAAATTTATATTGCAAGTAAGCTACACTTCTGTTACATGTAACTTACATGTTTATTTTCACTATGGGTGGCCAACACGTAACGCAGACGACACGCGACGCAGACAGTGCGTCTAAGGCCACACACTACGCATTAAAAATGCTGTGCGGGGCCTTCCCTGCTGGTGTGGGGCCAAATACCTCAAACTTGGGTAATTGAACCAACAGCAACACCAGTCGTAAGCCTGACCCCGCAAATGCGTCCTACATCCTCCTTGGAAATATCTTCTTGGTCGATTTAAGTTACTTGCGACTTATATTGTGCGATTTAAGTTACATGTAACATATCGGAGGCGCACTGCACACAGTTTCATTTCAGAAAACTGAAACATGTTAATTGCAACATATATAAGCCGAGGTAAGTTACTTGCGAATTATCTCAAGTCATTTAAGTTACATGTGACATATCGGAAGCGCGCCGCTCACAGTATCCCGCCTATATGTTACATGTAACTTAAATGACCTGAGCTAAGTCGCAGGTAACTTGCTTCGGCTCAGATATGCTACAAGTAACTTGTTTTCATTTTTCTGAGTATGAGGTCCGGAAAGTCACGCTATGCCACTATAGATAAGAAAATTGAGCTGTAAAAATCTTCCATTTCTTAAATTCGAAGCAGTGGACACTTTTTGATTGTTTTTGATCTACCCTTGTGCATTAAGTGAAATTTCGAAAATTTAGCAGTCTTTTTATCTTCCTGAAAACCTCCAATGGACGTTTTCCAAATAACCAGTTTGAGTTTGAGTTGGTTCCCAGGCAGGGGAGAGTCCACCTGATGTGATCCGGGAATTTCGATATTAAGATGTAAATTCAAAACTTCGAAATTTTAAAGGCAGTGTTCACGATAAAGAATCGTATTCTGTTTTCGAAGTTTTTATGTGTACGAAAGTCCACTAAAAAAAGGTTAATAGGAAAAAGTCTCGACAAAACTCTCAAACACCGGGGAAAAGCTGATTAAAAGAACCTTGAAAATATTCAATCACGTCTGTTTGGTGCGTTTCGGGGCACTGCGGACAAAGCGTCGGACCAAACGTCAGAACTGGTTTCGCCCTTCAGAATTCTCAGGTCAACAATTTCGCTCTCTGCTTCTTGCACATAAAACTCTTGAAAAATTAGATTGGCCAATGCAGATGTATGTGTATACATACTTGGATGTAAGTCTTACGCGATAAAAACATTCACATGTCGGCAACTGTTCCTTCGGTGAAACGAACACAGGACAGCTGTTACATGACGTGGGCGGGGTGCGCCAATGGGTCGGCTGGTCCACGAGTAAAAAGACCAATCAACATTGAAGTTAATATTACCTAATTATTTGATAACATAGTAGAAAAGTCATTAATAAAATTAAGCCCGCTGTTGCCGAAAATTTTCTATGTACCAAAGACTAACCGGTGTAGGTGCTCTTATTGCTTTGGGTAATCAACTTCTAAAAGAAAATTGCCTATTCAATATATTATACATAAGGTTATTTACGGTTGAGTTTTTGAAATTCACATAAAATTCTGCTCTGAAAGTTTTTAAAATAATTACAAATATTAAATTTTAAAAAAATTCTGAAGACTCATCTTTGTTTAAATATATACTCCTACTTTTTTATGTAAGTATAAAATCAAACTAGAATAAAAAAATAATTCACGAATAACTTCATTCATACCGGAACCTAATAAAGACACAAATTATTTTGCTACCTTAATGTCCTCACGCTAACACTGCCATTCAAAATTTTCACCCACTTCGTCGTCGTTTTTTGTCGTACTTACGTTCCGACCTTCTTGGATGGACCTCAAGCGTACGTTTCTGCCAAAAAAAAACTGGAGACTTTTTTTATCGTGAACATCGCCTTTAAGGTCATATGAGCCCTTGAAGCTGACTGGAATGACCAAAGTTGTTAAAGAACCTTCTTAGAGAATGACCGGACCTGTTGTGCTTATCTGGGTCAAATTCTGGTCCGCAATTGCGTCTCGACACGCTTTGCGGCCGCGCGCTTTCGAGTCGGAAGAGTTTCCAGCGCCGCAGCTGCCGATCTGTTGACTCTAGGTGGGTTTTAGAAACTGAAAACTAAACAAAATTGAAGAAACTGCATAAAAAATTCATATCGAGTCGGCTTTGGAGCTGGGAACTCGATTGACTCGAGCGCGTGCGGCCGCAAGGCGTGTCGATACGCAATTGCGGACCGGAATTTGACCCAGATAAGCACAGTAGTTTTCAGAACTACACATGCAGCCATTCTTCTCGATCGACTCCCTTCCGGGTATTCGTGAAAACGCTAGTTTAGCTGCCCAAATACATATTAGAAAAAACAATTGTATAAAAAATACTCATTTTCTTGGTCCAAAGTACTTTTGGAGTGGGGGTAATTTGGAGCTCTTCAAGGCAATGGTCGCGATAAAATATGCTTGTCTTCTTTTCCTCTCTAAACCCTTTTCTGGGTTAAGAGTAGTAGGACCAATAAGAAAAAATGCGAAAAAGCCGCTGTTTTGGGCCAAATTTGAAGCCTGAACTTTCTTGCCTTTGGATGATGGACGAGCCCACCCCACACCATCGGCACCGATGATCTCTGATATCAAGAACATCCTGGCTTGAAATTGAATTTCAATCAATGAACATTATCCTTCGGACTCATCTAGTCAAAAACATGGACTGAAGTGCTTGCTTTCATAGGTCGACTTTTTTCATTACGTAAATTTGAATTAATTTCTTCTTCTGAATGTTGATGATTTTTGACTGCTGGGCATGAGACTGCGATCTTTTTTAGCGGCGCAGGCTGTGCACGTGTGCACGAACTGACATCTTTGGGTCTGATAAACCCTAATTCTAGCCCGTTTTTCACCGCGCTACCATCATAGTTTTTCAGCAGTTTTCTATCTAAGCTGATTTTCGTAGTTTTTTTAGATAACGTTTTTCACCGCGACCACTGCCTTTAACACGAAAATAGGGCCCGTTATTAGTATTCCAAATAACTACGACAGTTTACGGCAGATAAACGTTCTTATATGTACCTAAGAGTAATTGAATCGTGGCAGCGGTATTCAAAGCCATTGCAGCTTGCTTTTTTGGACTTTGAAGCCGCGTTCGACTCTCCTCATCGTGATCGATTGCTCAATGCTCTGCGAGCAGATGGAGTCCCGGAAAAGTATGTTCGACTAATCGAGGACATGAATAAAGGAACAACAGCAGCAGTTCGTACGCCTGTCGGATTTACGTCAGCTTTCGAGGTGAAAACAGGAGTAAGGCAAGAAGCCGTTGCAGGACCTTTTCTTTTCAGCTTCGCCGTTGATGACATCATGCGCAGAGTTGCAGAACAGTTTCCTGCGGATGTGATCCTAACACCATCAGGACGCTCCCTTGTCGACCTGGAGTACGCCGACGACATTGTGTTATTCGCTGAAAACAACGCAAAACTGCAAAGGATTGTGAACCTCGTTTCGAAGTATGCCGCAGCCTATGGACTTCGTCTTCGTCCCGACAAATGCAAGCAGATGTGGGTCTCTCAGAGGCCTTCAACGGGAGTTTGTGTGGACGGACAACGTATCGAACTGGTGGACGATTTCTGTTATTTGGGCTGTTTGCTGGAGAACGATGGTAGTTATGCACCGGATATTCGACAACGATGTGCGAAAGCTACGTCTGCATTTCATTCTCTAACCAAGTGTTTGTGGTCTACCACCATCGCGAAGGAAGTCAAGTTGCGCGTCTACCTATCCGCTATTCGCCCTATCATGATGTACGGATCGGAGACGTGGGCAGCACCGAAAACGCAGATGGAAAGGTTGGATTGCACGGAGAGGAAGCTTTTTAGGCGTTTGCTTGGATATTTCTGGCCGCGTGTATGTCATAACGAAGACCTTTACAAGGAAATAGACGCAGTACATCAACGCTTGACACGAGGGAGGTGCTATCATCTCCTAACGCCATCTCAAGCAGCAATGGAAAGTCCACTTCAACTGCTCGGGCATATACTAAGAAGAACGCCGGATCGTCTCGTGCAATACGCTTTAAGAATGCTTCCAAATCCTGTCTGGAAACGGCCACCTGGGCGTAGGCGAATGTTCTGGACGGATGTGGTTAAAGAGGGTTTGAAGTCACTCGGCATCGAAAGACAGTTCAGGCGCGATGTTTCGTTTCGCAGGAAATGGAATAGTGACAGCTGGATGGAATGTGTTCGAATTGTGGCTGAAGACCGTGAAAAATGGACACGGCTGACTACTAGGACGGCACACCTCGGTGAAGATGCGGAATAACCGCGTCAGGCGTAAGCCAACCGATTAAGTCAAGTCATACGTACCTACAGAGCTCTAAACTGTTCAGCTCATGTTCACATACAAATTTCAAACTTCATATATGCATATAAATAAAAATGTGTAAACAAATCTTCAATGCGACTAATGTGCTTATCTGGGCCGAAATCAGGTCCGCAATTGCGTCTTGACACGCTTTGCGGCCGCACGCTCCCAAGTCGTAACAGCTTCCAGCGCCGCAGCCGCCGATCTGCTGAAAAATTGTATAAAAAAGCCACATCAAGTCGGCTTCGGCGCTGGAAACCTGAGTGACTCGAGCGCGTGGGGCCGCAAAGCTTGTCGAGACGCAATTGCGGACCGGAATTTGGCTCAAAGAAGAACGGTATATATATTCGTAGAAAGGCACGATATTATTCATACGCAGGTTTGGCTCAGGACATCAAGCTAGTAACAAGTATGCAAAGTAACGATAGAAAAAAACTTATACACTGAATAACTTGGTCATCTCACTTGAGCACACCCATTTTTCCGCAACGACTCTTCCAATTTCGGAATGAGGAGGAAAACCCTGGGTTGACGTATCAAATGAGAGGCGGTACGGAAAATGGGCGTGGCCAAGTGTAATTTTATCCGATTTATCCAAAAATTATCCGAATTTAGCCGAAAATTATCCGAATTCATCCGATTTCATTCGAACTTAACCGAATTATTGACTTTTCGGATAATATTTCGCTTCAGATAATGCCGATTTCAAGTCTCCCGGATATTTGTTCGATTCAGATGCGTTTTTTCATATTTTCGGATATCGGATTATCCGAACGTCCGATATCCTTTTGGACATCTCAAAAGGAGTGATTAGGACAACAAGTATACTACATAGGCAGTTCTGCCAACCACTTCTGGTGATTTCTATGTTAGGAGTAAGGATAAGTATGAGGCAACCCACAACATGTGGAAACGCCGTAAACTGACAAAAAGACAAATACTCAAAGGAAAATGATGGAGAATGTGTATCTTCACCACTCGGCTATACGTTTACTGCTGTTGAATCAGCCACCACCTGTTGGCAGAACTGGCGGCAACATCAAAGGCTCTCCGGGGCAAACTTGCCAGTATGTACCTGTACGTGGCAGTCAGTATAAACTAGTAAATCACAAGCTACTCGGCCTAAGAGCTCATACTCAGAAAAATCAAAACAAGTTACTTGTAATGTTAATGTAACTTACTTGAATGTCTCAAATAACTTACTTTTATATTACATAAAAATTCAAATTAAAAATCATAATTTATGTAAAAATTTACATCATTGACATATTACATGAAAAATTAAATTAAAAACCTAAATTTTTATTGCATGCAGGTTACACTAATGTTACATGTAATTTACATTTGAATTTTGACTATGGGTGGTCATCAGAATCCGCAGACGACACGCGACGCAGAGGGCGTGTCCCAGACCACACACTACGCAAAAAATGCTGAGCTGGGCCTTTCCTGCTGGTGTTGCGTCAAGTACCTCAAACTTGGCTAATTGAACCAACTGTGCCAATTAAGTTACATGTAACATATCGGAGGAGCACCGCACGCAGATATGTTACATGTAACTTAAATGATCTGAGATAAGTCGCAAGTAACTTATATCGGCTCAAATATGTTACATGAAACTTGTTTCGGTCTTTTATGTTACAAGTATCTTGTTTTCATTTTTCTGAGCACTGCACGCAGGACCCTCTCAGCAACTGAACACAATTTATTTGTAACATATGTATATAAGCTAATGTAAATTACTTGCGACTTATCTCAAATCATTTAAGTTACATGTAACATATCGGAGGCGCACCGCACGCAGATATGTTACATATAACTTAGATGATCTGAGATAAGTCGCCAGTAACTTATATCGGCTCAGATATGTCACATGAAACTTGTTTTCGGTCTTCTATGTTACAAGTAACTTGTTTTCATTTTTCTGAGCACTGCACGCAAGACCCTCTCAGCAACTGAACACAATTTATTTGTAACATATGTATATAAGCTAATGTAAGTTACTTGCGACTTATCTCAAATCATTTAAGTTACATGTAACATATCGGAGGCGCACCGCACGCAGATATGTTACATGTAACTTAGATGATCTGAGATAAGTCGCCAGTAACTTATATCGGCTCAGATATGTTACATGAAACTTGTTTTCGGTCTTCTATGTTACAAGTAACTTGTTTTCATTTTTCTGAGCACTGCACGCAGGACCCTCTCAGCAACCGAACACAATTTACTTGTAACATATGTATATAAGCTAATGTAAGTTACTTGCGACTTATCTCAAATCATTTAAGTTACATGTAACATATCGGAGGCGCACCGCACGCAGATATGTTACATGTAACTCAAATGCTCTGAGATAAGTCGCAAGTAACTTAAATCGGCTCAGATATGTCACATGAAACTTGTTTTCGGTCTTCTATGTTACAAGTAACTTGTTTTCATTTTTCTGAACACTGCACGCAGGACCCTCTCAGCAACTGAACACAATTTATTTGTAACATATGTATATAAGCTAATGTAAGTTACTTGCGACTTATCTCAAATCATTTAAGTTACATGTAACATATCGGAGGCGCACCGCACGCAGATATGTTACATGTAACTTAAATGATCTGAGATAAGTCGCAAGTAACTTATATCGGCTCAGATATGTTACATGAAACTTGTTTTCGGTCTTATATGTTACAAGTAACTTGTTTTCATTTTTCTGAGCACTGCACGCAGGACCCTCTCAGCAACCGAACACAATTTACTTGTAACATATGTATATAAGCTAACGTAAGTTACTTGCGACTTATCTCAAATCATTTAAGTTACATGTAACATATCGGAGGCTTGCGACTTATATTGTGCCATTTAAGTTACATGTAACATATCGGAGGCGCACTGCACACAGTTTCCTCTCAGAAATCGGAAACAAGTTACATGTAACATATCTGAGCCGATTGCGAATTATCCCAGGTCATTTAAGTTACATGTAACATATAGGATGCGCAGCGCACGCAGTATTCCGCCGATATGTAACATGTAACTTAAATGACCTGAGATGAGTCGGACGTAACTTACATCGGCACAGATATGTTACACGAAACTTGATTGCGGCCTTTTATGTTACAAATAACTTGTTTTCATCTTCCTGATAATAGTCCGCATCCCATGGTTCAGTAGTTGGGGATCTGGATAGGTCAGGCTCTCGGCGAGTTTATTTATTCGTGAGAATATTCAAGTAGACTCAGTCGAATGTGTTCATTCCAATTGAACCTTTTAGAATGTTATTCGGAAAAGTTATTAGTTTAAAAGTTAAAAATAAGGCTTCGTTGAAGTTTATTCATTCATTTGGCAATTTGGAAAAGGCTCCTCACATGTACATACTCTTTGTTTCGTAAACAAATTTAGTTTCTTCCTTTGCGCGCCTGTGCGGGGCGACAGCATATGTACGCGCGCACACGCACGCAATCAGCAGCAGTAAATTTCACCCCGAAATAGAGGATAGTTTGCGCATTTGGCGTAGTCGAATTGGGAGCGTCTACCATGGTTTTGCGTCTTGACTTCCTGCAATTGTTAGGTATGGACCTTCCTATAATGTTTGTTCTAGAAAAATAAGTCCTTGAAAATTAGAATACTTGTTCATATGCACATGATCAGATGTTGGAAGCTCTCGAAAAGAAGTGTATTCAGTCCCGCAGAGGCAGTTCTCGCGATGAAATATAGGCTTTGGGTCCCTCTGGAAAGAGTTGGGACGGGAGTAGAACGGCAAAAAACGGCCATGAAGTGGGTGAAAATTCCAAGAATTAGCCGGTCAATTTAATAGAGCCGCCCACTTCAGATAACAGTTGTCCTGCGTTAGTTTTCCAAGAGGAACAGTTGTCAAAACTTTGAGCACTCTTTATCTCTAAAAGTTCTCACATTCAAGCATATGCATTGAATTAACTTTTTTTTTAGAGGATTTTGGGTTAAAGAAACAGATAAAAAAGTCATTTTCGTCAGAATTTTGATGCGAAAAACCATTTCCGACGTCAGGTCTGAAGTTTCGTCTGCAAGCTCCCGAAACACACCGAACAGGCATGATTGAATATTCAAGAGGTTTATTTGAACAGTTTTTTTCTCCGACATCTGAGAGTTTTGTAGAGCTTCCTCTCTCTCTCAGACGATAGCAGGCCCTGAGCCCACCCCGAGCGCACCCGGAGCCGCGTCCATGTTGCGCTCAGAGTGACGAATTTGGCAATTTCCGGGCCACATATATTGCGATGCAGGCCACATACGTTGCGCTCCGGGCCCTACCGACGAAATTGATTCACGCAACGCCCTGAGCGCAACTGTCGGCTGATGACGTCACAATACATCATCCAGCGTAGACGGTTGGGGCCAGGGCGCTTTCTATAAACCGATTTTAGCAACGCAGCTGCAAAAATCGATACCTCGACGTATTTCACACGCTTAGTTGATCGACTACCGCACCCATTTTAACTAATCGATTTTTTCAAGGAAGAATCTATCGATTTCCACGCATTCACCGAATTACCCCACCCTACTGAATTTGTTTAGATTAATGTGACCCTTAATTGTCCTTTTTCTAAGCTAGTGCTGATTATGAAATACCTAACAAGGGAACCACAATGAGTCATAGTGCCCATTCCAAATGAAATGTACTTTTCTAGAACCATTTTCGAACGAAAAGTCCGAATATGCCGATCGCAGCTGCCTAGACCCACTCTGAAAAAAGTTATAAGCATTTTTTAAAGCTTCGCGGCAAGGTAAGGGTACCTACTACCCCTCATGGAATTTCCAGGGTGTTTTTTTTTAATTTTTCTCCTGATTTCGCTAAAAGCATGTATGTAGGGGTAATCTGGGGTGCTGAACACGAATCTGGGGTTTGCTTGCCCAAATTTTATGGTTTACTGTAGGTTACGGTAGGTATCATGCCATTTAGGAGACAAAACCTACCTCAATATTCCGACAATCGTCAAATGGACATCGAATTCGTATTCAGCACCCCGAATAACCCCCACATAGAAACTTTGAGACAAATCTGAGACTTTGACCAAACTACCGTATACCCACCGTAATCTACCGTAAGCTGCCAAGAATCGATAAATCGACATCAGATTCGTGTTCAGCACTCCAAATAACCCCCAGAAGAACGATTTGAGCCACATCTGTCGTCACATTCCGGAAATCGTCAAAAGTCGCGATTTGCCATCAAATTCTCCCCCGATGGAAATCTGTGAACGAATATAGTCGAAAACTTCGGAAAATCGATAAATCAACCTCAGATTCGTGATCAGCACCCCAAATAACCCCCCATAGCGAATTTTCAGTCAAATCTGGAATATTTTTCTAGAACGCTTCGAGAGTCTCTGATTGGTATAGATAAACGCCCAACCGAAAATCCGTACAAGTCCAAAACGCTGTCAGTCTGCGCAAAGTTCGGAAAATGTTCCCTCAACCTAACTTTGCTTAGTGAGATAGTTTTGGGCGCTGAACACGATTATGTGGTCAGTTTCCGGATTTTCGTAAAAATAATGCGCTTTTCGGAGGGTACAATAAGTACGAAAATCGAAGAAAAAATACCTATAACTTTTTTCAGAGTCGGTCTAGGCAGCTGCGATGGGCATATTCGGACTTTTCGTCCGAAAGTGGTTCTGGAAAAGTACATTTCATTTGGAATGGTCACTGTGACTAATTGTGGTTCCCTTGTAAGCTTAAAACACTTTCTTCTGCTTAGTATGCGATTTCATCCTGGAATCAACCACCTAAGCGTAGGAAATCGATGCCTAAATTAGAGGGAACCAGAGGATAAGTATCCTCTGGTTTCGAGCCAAATTTATTCTGTTCCCTCGCGCGCTTGTGCGGAGCGAGGGTAGAGACAGCGAGAAAGTGAGGGGAGAAGGATACGCAGTGTACGCGCGCAGACGCACGCGACGAATGGAAATAAATTTCGTTCAGAAACAGAGGATAAGCTGAATATCGTATTTTAGAACACTCAAAAAAATCCAAATAACCCTCCCGAATCAACTCAAAACTTTCTCCATTAATATTTGCAGAATGCGTTCGGAAGGTCATGTTAACGTTTGATTTTTTTAAGACAGAATAAATATTGCACAAATATAAAAAATAAAATGAATTTTAGGATGGTCGAATATTGAGCGCAAATGTAGCAGACGAAATCAATTACAAGCTCCACAAGAGAAACAGTGAGAATCCCACTCAAAAATCGCAGGAAGCCCAAACGCTCTTCCTTGTTTTAATCGATTTATCTAATTTCGAAATGCGCGCGTCAGTCAACGCATGTGGCCCCGGGAGCAACCTGAACGCACTGCAGGTTGCAATCACAACCGAAAAGCACCGCAAGTTTGAATATCAACTGCTCTGCGTTTCGGTCGCAGTGGGCGGGGAGAGGCGGAGCCGGTTGCGCTCCGGGCCTGCTACTGTCTGAGCTATTGTTCTCTACTTGGTGGACTTGCCTACTCAAAAACATTCTGAAAACTAGAATACGTTTTTTTATCGTGCACGCTGCATTCAAATAACGTCCTGTGAAGTTTCCAGCCATGAAACCCTGAAAACTCCTTGATACCCTCCTTTGCTTACCCGCATAAGAGTGGAAATGTTCTTTTTACAACAATCCTGAGGCATTTAGGAAATTTGGGGCACAAATCCTTCACTTCCTGCCCACCAGCAACAACTCTCGAACATCCGTTTTTCCAAACCTTCCGGGAAGTTATATGCAACGCCTAGTTCTCTGAGAGTTTTGACCAAGAAATAGCCGCGAAATCGCCGAGAAGTAGCCGACCATGCTCCGCAGCGGCTTCTAATGAGCTATAATTCGGCTATTTCGCGGCTATTTCTAAGATTTTCTCAAAATGAACAAAAAATAGCCGAGAAGTAGCCGAGAAATAACCGAGAAACGGCCAGAAGTGACCAAAAGTAGCCAAGACTCATCCGTCGCCGGCTCACCCAGCCGCCATCCGGAGCCGCCAGTGGTTGGATGGTGCCTCCAAAGGCTATGCGAGGTCCATGTACCTCTCACTTTCTAAAAAGAACCGACGGAGAAGTTCACATCTGAATTATGCTCTGGATTGCGTCGTATATCTGCCTGGATAGCATTATTTCTCGGCTAATTCACGGCTCTTTCGCGGCGAGCATTATTCAGCGGCTATTTGGCGGCGAGCATTATTTGGCTGCTATTTCTCGGCTATTCCGCGGCGACCACTATTTGGCGGCTAACTCGCGGCAAGCAGGCATTCCGCGGCTATTTCGCGGCAAATCCTCGGCCGAAACTCTCAGAGTTAGTGGAGTGCTCTACAAGAGGAATCCGATATGTTACGGGCTTCGCCAGTGTGCTAAAAGTGAGAAAATCAATGAACTGAGAAAAACAGATGTGTACGATGCCTTCAGTGATGCCTGAATCTCACTGTAAAATGCCATAGTTCTGAGAATGCACTAATACAAAACTCTGGGAGAAGTTTTTTCAGGTGTCTGGGAAAATTTGATGAAGCTGATGACGTGCCCAAAAAAACTGACTTCAGGATACATACACATAACTAGGATTAGGTCACATATGTACATATACTTACATATAACTCCGAAATTTCGAAGCAAATCCATAGTACGACTAATGGGTGGGAGATAAACAGCAGAGAGCCTGCACATCATCACATACTACAATAAAATTCAAGTGGAGGATATTTGCCGAGACTCATATCTCAACCATTAGCGATCGACGCATCCCAGTCGCTTTTGCCAGTATTACATATGCATTTCTGAACAGATGTTGTCGTCCATAGGAAGATTCACGCGATCTGCTCGGCGATTTGAGAGTAGGAACAGACTTCGGGAAAATAAGGATACGTGGCCAATCTTTAGACGACTATCACACCTTCAAAAATCAATAGTGCAGACGAAAAAAATGTGGGAAAAGTTGATATTTCTGTTGCCAACAACGATTCTAGCAGCCGAATTTCTCTTTAGTAAGGAATCAGGTTTTCCCAGAGCTGTTATTGACCGGAAAACTAAGGTAGACAATGAAGGTAAACAGAAGAATGGTTACACCCAAACTGATGTCTGCAGGTTCAAACCAACCAAATGAGACAGATGTCGAGGCACTAGTCTTCCAACCCCCTTACTTCTCCCATTCATCACTGAATCGCATCGGAAAAACGTCGCCCTGCGGCTACACGGCCACTTGTGGGGGTTGTCGTTGTTGTTGCAAATGGTTTCCACGTTAGCCATCCGTCAATTCGAGAAGATATATCACCCATGCGATATCTTCGCCTAGGGAACAAAACCATCCCGAAAAAATCCTTGCGCGAAAATCAATCTTTGAAACCATTCTATACTGAAAATTTTTCAAAAAAGACCTTACGGGCATAGCGGCTAGCCTGTTAAACATTGTGTGATGGTAGTGAGCAGGGCTGTGCGTTAATAACGTTAACGTGTTAACGCATAAACGGGTTAACGCGGTTTTTTTTCAAAAATTAACGAATAACGGTTAACGAAAAAGTCCGAAATCACGTTAATTTATATTTCGTTAATGTTCCATTCATCTATGCTTTTTTGCATGTCAGGATTCCTATTCTTGAAGAGTATTCGTTTATTGTTCTGATAATCCATGAAGATGATTTCCAAGTTTGGAGTGTACGGACTGCGATGTTTGGCATGGAACGTGTTTCATGTTTTTTTTGGGACGTCTGGTTATTTATCGATTTTCGTGGTGGTCAGGTAATGTTTTCAAAATTGTTAACGAAATGCAAAATTAACGTGTTAACGCATTAACGGATTAACGCGGTTTTTTTTTCAAAAATTAACGATTAACGGTTAACGAAAAACAAAAATTTCATTAACGCACACCCCTGGTAGTGAGTCCTAAATCAGTGATGAATCTCTGTGGTAGCTATACCATATCCAAACAAGTCAGCCAATGATGAGTCTAATAAAGCAGCGTTCCCTATGCGTCACTGCTGGTACGCAATCACGTCATGACGCGGTATGTGCTAAACCGCAAGGTCCCCGTCATAGTTGGCCAAAAGTCGGCCGTCCTAGTCCCACCCGGTCGATATGTATGAGAAACACGCGAAACGGGTAGGAATGAAGTGATAAAAATCATTCTCAACTGATAAAATTCAACCTTTGTATGTCGTCCTAGGTCGCATCAGGGGCCGTATGCAAGAACGCGACGGTTGGTCAGAAAAATCAAAACAAGTTACTTGTAATATAAATGTAACTTACTTGAATGTCTCAAGCAACTTACATTTTTATTACATGTAACACACATTTATATTACTTGTAACTTAAATTTATATTGCATGTAAGTTACATTTATGTTACATGTAACTTAAAATTATGTTTTCACTATGGGTGGCCATCAGGTGACGCAGACGACACGCGACGCAAACAGTGCGTCCCAGGCCACACACCACGCAACAAAATGCTGTGCGGGGCCTTCCCTGCTGGTTTGAGGTCAAGTGCCTCAAACTTGGGTAATTGAACCAACAGCTACACCAGTCGTAAGCGTGACCCGCGAGTGCGTCGTACATCCCCCTTGGAAATATGTTTTCGGCCGATGTAAGTTACTTGCGACCTATATTGTGCCATTTAAGTTACATGTAACATAACGGAGGCGCACTGCACCCAGTGTCCTCTCAGAGATTGAAAAAAAAGTTACTTGTAACATATATGAGCCGATACAGGTTACTTGCGAGTTATCTCAGTCCATTTAACATACATGTAACATATCGGAGGCGCACCGCACGCAATATCCCGCCGATATGTTACATGTAACTCAAATAACCTGAGATAAGTCGCAAGTAACTCACATCGGCTTAGATATGTTACAAGTAACTTGTTTTTGGCCTTTTATGTTACAGGTAACTTGTTTTTCATTTTTCTGAGTGGGGGAGGGGCGGTGCAGTCGACGCCTTTGAAGATCGCCGATGCTTACAAGTCAGGACATGTCTATCGTAGTTTGTAACAAGTCAAGACACGTATGTCGTGCCCCAGTAGTCTTTCTCGCTGCGCCTTAGCCGCCCCAGCTAGGAACTTGGGGCACAGCGGGAAGACTATTGGGGGCACGACGGACGTGCCTCGACTTGTAACCAACTACGATAGACATGTCCTGTCTTGTGAGCATCGACAATCTTCAAAGGCGCCGACTGCACTGCCCCAGCCCCAACCGCCGGGTTCCTGCATACGGCCCCAGTCGGATTTTTATTATTCGAGACGGTATATATCAGATGAGGTCGATTTTCGTCGGATCATAGGGTGATTTTTATCAGTTGAGGATGGTTTTTATCACTTCAGTTCTTCCCGTTCAGTGTGTGTCTCATAGATATCGACCGGGTGGGACTAGGACGGCCGGTTTTCGGCCGAATATGACAGGAGTCTAAGACCGGACTCTTCAGACCATATACTATTCTGATACACTTTGGGATAATTTTAATTGCAACTCACTCACTCACTCATCCCGTTAGCTGGCGTCTGGTGGAGCGGGATACCCTCTCAACCAATACACTGCTGTAGGTGCCATAGGAGCTCGTGCGGCCTGAACGATACGCTTCCAATCAGAACGGTTTGCAGCAACAAGTTTAGCGTTAAGGACACTGCATCGTTGAGTCTTCAGATCCTCCTCTATATGCTTGAGCCATGTCTTCTTCGGGGCCGTTCGTTGAATTCTCCACGATGGTGAGCGCTTACGCGACAGCATACTGTACGGGAGACGGGACGGGTCCATCCTACATACATGTCCGAACCATCGCAGTCTTCTTGTCTGCAGCTGTTCTCCGACCGTCGGTTGATTCATGCAGCTCTTCCGTATATCGTCGTAGCAAACATGATCACTAATCGTAATTCCAAGAATCTGGCGCAAACATCGCATCTGGAAGACTTCTAGCTTGACGAGGTCTGACTTTAGCAGAGTCCAGGTTTCCGAGCCGTATAGTAGTACGGGTATTATTAGCGCTCGGAACATTCGCACTTTAGTCTTCAGTGAAATGTTGTTTTTCTTCCACAAACACCAGCCAAGCGACGCAAACACACTAGACGCCTGCCCGATTCTGCTGCACACCTCTGCCGTAGCCGCAACTTTTCGCTCCTGCACTACCGACCCAAGGTATTTGAATTCCTTGACCTGCTGAAGCTCAACTCCTTCAAACTGAACAGATGCAGGCGAACCATCGGATGTCATGACCTTGGTCTTCTCCTGGTTGATTCTTAAGCCGTAGGAGCTTGCAATCAGTGCCATATCGCTTATCAAGGACGTTGCCTCCGCATCAGTGTCCGTGAACACTGCGCTGTCATCCGCGAACATCAAATCTGTTACGTACTCATTACTTCCGTATTGAACGCCTCTTCTGTTCTCGAAGACCTTCCTCATAATAGCGTCCACAACAGTATTAAAGAGCAGAGGCGAGACCACATCGCCTTGGCAAACTCCAGCGGTAACGGCAAACTCCTCGGACAACTGATCCCCAATGCGTACGGAACTGGTAGACCCTTCGTACGTTTCCTGGAGGAGCTTGACTATCTTCCTCGGTATGTGCTCGCTTTCAAGTGCTCTCCACAGCGCCGGCCAGTGAATACAATCGAACGCAGATTTGAAGTCTATAAATGTGATAACGACACGCTTCCCAGAGCGAATTCTCTCTTCCATTAGCTGTCCGAAGTGCGAAGATCTGATCACTGCAGCTTCTTCCTGGCTTCGGAACCCCGCCTGTTATTTCTTCACGACTTGTTTGCTCACGATGACGCTGAAGTCTGTTCTGAATAACCCTCATGAAGACTTTGCCAACGATAGACAACAGACTGATCCCTCGGTAATTTTTGCAGTCTCTAGCATCACCCTTCTTGTGTATGGGCACGATTGTGGCACGTTTCCAGGTAGCTGGTATTTTCTCAGACTGCCAGATAAGAGTAATCAGCCGATGAAGTTGGCGCAGCAAGACGTCTCCGCCAGCCTTTATGGCTTCCGCAGTGATTTTGTCCACTCCTGACGCTCTGCCGTTTTTCAGTGACTTTATCGCTGCCGTTAGTTCATCTACAGTGGGTTCTGCGTCGTTAGTTCATCTACAGTGGGTTCTGCGTCGAGAACTGCATCTCCGGCCGCTTCAACTAGCGGTGGCTCGACAAGCGGTCCTTGCGGCGCTTCATGACTGTATAGTTCACTGAAGAACTGTCTCCATCGACGGAGGCGCTCGTCCACAGAGCGCACGAACGACCCATCTGCATTCCTGATACTATCGCTTGTTGGTTTCGTCCTTCCTCCGGAGCCGCTTGAGTGTCCGATAGAGAGTTCGATAATCATGCCTGATCGCAGACTCCTCCAAATCGAAGTAGCTACCTTATTCCAATACACGACTCTCGTTCCATTTTCAATCTGCAACGAAGCTCTCTGCAGAGCTGACGATTGCGATCGAAATCGGTCAATTTCGCTTTGCTTCCCTTTCTTCTATGAGATGTATGGATTCATCTGATATCCATGGCTGGATTCGCTTACGAGGGGCAGGACAAAGTGGCTCTGCACATTCCACACGATGGTGGCTGCTATTCTGCTGTTCTTGTTCATCCACGGATGCATCGTCTGCCGTAACCCAGCGCAAACCGATTCGACAAAAGCCATTTTGGAATAACTCCTTCGTCTCAGGTACCATCAAATGTGCCCAGTTCGAATTGGCCTTTAGATGGCTCCAGCCAATCCTAGCTCGTTGAAGAGCCGAAGCTTCACTACTGCACGTAGAAGGTAATGATCTGAACAACCAGTCGGGTCCTCTCATTGCATCGAACATCCTTGAGCGACGACCTGGAAAACGCGAGCTCATCAACACGCGTAGTCTAACAAAGCTACGTCTCGTCCGGAAGGATTTCTCCACGTCAATTGATGCTTTCTGCGATGCTGGAAGTGACTATTTCCAATAATGAGTCCATTGAAAGCTGCAAACGTGAGCAAGCGCAGACCATTGTCGTTTCATGTCACCAACGCCAAATCGGCCCTGAATACTGCTTCCCAGCCCATCCTCTCTTTTTCCAACGTGTGCGTTGAAATCACCCTGCGACTAGAACAACGTCTCTCTTTGAAATCGTGTTCAGAACGTCCTGAAGCTGGGCGTAAAACGCGTCCTTGTCGGAATCCGGGCTAGGCTCTGTCGGCGCATAAACTGCCACAATATGTGTCCTTATAGTTCCCTTTCAGCGTGAGGACCAGCGATTCTGCTAGAGATAGGCTCGAATGTCACAACGCTTCCAGCTGCTTTCCGAGTTCCAGCATGAATCCAACGCCTTGATGGTGTCCGTCACTACCGGAGTAGTACAGCACCATCCTTTCTGGACTATCTGGCACCTGGACAGTCATTGTTCCACTTCCACTAATCACTTAAATTTCAGACAGGGCGGCAACCGATACCTTCGACTTCAACAGTTCCCTGGCAATGATTTCTTTCTGCCCGACACAATGCCCTGATCGTACAACATTCCATGCCGCGAACCGCACCCTCCTTCTTCGGCGTTACCAGTCGTCCACTTGCTTCCTGGCCCGGTAGCATACTTGTCACCAACAATCCTGGGTTCCAGTGTTGGCGCATCGGCTGCCCCGGATGCGGTAGCCGTATCGCGTATTCCTATGTGAGACTCTCCATGGTTAGCCACCTTTGGTTTTCCAGCCCGTCGGTAGCATGGGGGGCCAACCCTCCTCCTTTCTCATCCGGGCTTGGGACCGGCAATGGCGGAGTTTTAATTGCAACACAAGATGAAATAGCACTTGCACGCTGTGCCAGCTATTGAACGCATTGAAGTTTGTCCGAAAACAACTGTCCGCCCACACGGTTAACCGCCGATGCGAAGGCATTTTTTTTCGAACGAGCCCTCCAAGCGGCTGCGAACAACGCACTCGGATATTCATCCTTCTTCGTTTACTAATCGTGTTAATTAAATTAAAAATTCAAAAATTGCCTTCGCGACGGCCACACAACAAGCGCGTCGACCGCGTGGGCAGACATTCTTTTTCGGACTGGCTTTGTGTGAATTATAAACGAGTATCGCAAGTATTCTATTGATAATACTACTAGCACTATACCTGGCGATTCCAAATATCAGGTTGTCCAATAATTCTTGTCCAAAAATTTCACCATTTTTTAATTTTTTTTCAACTTTATTGAAAAACAAGTCTAATCAACAATATAATCACCACAGTTATCCACAACAGTGGCCCATCGATTGAGCAGGTCGCCGATGCCCTTTGCCCAGAACTCCGAGGGCTGCGACTCGAAGAAGTCCGCGATGTCGCATTTGAGGTTGTCGTAGTTGGTGATATTTTTTTCGGCCAAATGGTGCTTCAGCGGGCGGAACAAGTGGTAGTCGGAGGGGGCGAGGCCCGCGGAATACGGCGGATGGGCAACCGTCTCCCAGCCGAGCGTCGCCAACTTCCGCTGGGTCTCCTTCGCCACGTGGGGGCGCGCGTTGTCGTGCAGCAGGTGGACCGAGGCCCGTCGGGGACGCTTTTCTGGGATGGCGACGGCTAGTTTCTCGAGCTGATCGGTGTAGATGAAGGCGGTGACCGTCCTGCCTTGCGGGAGCAGCTCGAAGTACAGCATGCCTTTGGTGTACCACCAGCAGCAGAGCATGATCTTCAGCGGGCGCAGGTCGGCTTTTGGCGTCGTCGGCGGCTCTTCTCCGTGCGGGATCCAGACGGCACGGTGGGCGACGTTGTCGTAGAGGACCCAGCTCTCATCCCCAGTGACCAGGTCCTCGATAAACTCCTTGCGATCCGGACGAAGGAGGAGGAACTGGCAGACGGCCACGCGGCTCTGCTTGTTGGCGTCCGTCAGACGGTGGGGGATCCAACGGGCCAGAACTTTGTGGTAGCCGAGTAAGTTAAGTCGATTGTGGGTGGTGGACTTGCTGCAGCCGAGCGTCGTCGCCAGTTCACGGGTGGTGGCTTCCGGCTTCTCCTTGATACAGCGACGGACTTCGTCATCATCTACCGTAGAAGGCCTACCGCTGTGCTCCCTGTCCTCGAGGCTCGTGTGGCCGCTCTCGAAACGATTGAGCCAGCGGCTGACTGTTCGTTGGGACACTGTTGGCGACCACGGTGCCCGTGTCGTTGCCCAGCAGCCACTCGTAGTACACGAGCGTACGAATTCGACCTTGGTCCATTTTAGCTTGTACTGGTAGCTAGACGCGGCGACTGCGCCTTATATACCTCTAGCGTAGAACTCTGGAGAGCCTTCTAGAAGGTTCTTACACTTGCCTAAAATTATAACACTTCTAAGGAAAATTATAGAATTTTGAAAATTTTCGCACAGGAATTATTGGACGGCCTGGTACTACTAGCGCTATACTTGGCGATTCCAAATAAGATGTGTATTACTAGACCCATTTCCAGATTTAGAGACCGTCTCAGCTGCTTAAAACCTGTATTGTAAACGTTCAAGACGTTTTTCCCATGATTTTCGTAGCCAATGCTACTTCCAAATTGAGCACTCAACTTTCGAATTGTTGGAAACGGACCTCATACTCGTGAAGTTTGGGTGTCAGCACATTTTTCGAATTTTTAACAGCGAGATAGCGTCTCCCATTTGTACGGATTTTTGGATGAAGGTTCATTTATATGAATTAGAGGGTTCTGAGAGCTTCAGAAAAAAAAAGTTACAGATTTGTCTCAAAACTCCACCACGGGAGTTACGTGGTACGCTGAACACAAATCTGAGGTTCACTTGGAATAAAAATTGAGAACAAAACGCGACTTTTGAAAATTTTCGGAACGCTACAGTACATGTGGCTCAAATTCTTTCTTTAGAAATTATTTGGAGTGCTCAACACGAATCTGAGGTCAGTTTGTCGATTTTTGACAGCCTACGGTAGGTTACGGTGACCCTATTGCGCTGTTACCTCGACCACGTCCGACCACGTCTGTACTTCGTTTATGCATGAAAAAATTATTGTGAAAACTCCACATGCAGGAAAACTTCCAAAATGGCAGCGACCAAGTTTCCAAATGCAGAAAAACCTCAAAAAAGATATTAGCCGAAATTCAAATCCAATTTTTACAGTCAATTCAGACCGGTTCTTCTTTAAAAATAAAGGTTTCTTAGGGGTCCTTTCGACAATTTGGTTCAATAAAAAGGTCAAACTATACAAAAACACGAAAAAATGATATATGGTTCTCTTCGCGTACACTGACTGCCTTCAAGTGCTGGCCACTACGGAACCTGAGTCTTTTTACAGGGCTCAGAAATCAAAAAAATGCTAGTGACAGCATTCAGAGAAAAAAGTGTACAAAAGTGAATTACATAATTTCCCGTGTCCATCACAGGAGCCGAAAATTCGGAGAAAGGCGGACTTTCCTGCTCTTTCAGTCCCGTAGGGTATCCTCTAATGAGCTGATGTTTTTCTTGACTTCCTTCCAAGTAAGCCATCGCCATAAACTGAAGAGTACAGAAGACTGCTTGAAGAGGTTATTCAGAGAAAGGATACTTGTAAAGCAGGGGCCGGATTCATCAACGCGGCAGTGCCGGTAGCCCTATCCAGTGGTAGCTCTACCCACGGTAGATTGCTACCCTAACTATCACAATGTGATTCACGAGCGCAATGCTACCGCGGGTAGCGCTACCAAGCAGTGACGCCTAAAAGTGCTTTGTGTGTGGCGACGCCGCCGTGTTTTACAAACGACGGCTACTGCACATCGCTCGTGATCGCTTTCTGAAAGCTTCAACTTTTGGGAACTCACAAAACCTAAAGCATAAATAGCAAAAACCATGAATAAAGTAAATCTATGTTCAAATCACATCAAAAATTCAGCGGTATGGTAAACGCGGCTATGGTTTTCGATTTTTCGGTAGCTTTTATTGATATTTCGTTATTCTGTAACATATGTAGTTGGGATATTGAGAATGAGGATGATGTGTATATTAATCGGGAAATTTTTTTCAAGACGCTCAAACGATTTCGCGTCTCATACTGTGCTTCTCTGGACCGAATTCTGGTCCGCAATTGCGTCTCGACACGCTTTGCGGCCGCGCGCTTCCGAGTCGGAAGAGTTCCCAGCGCCGCAGCCACCGGTCTGTTGGCTCGAAGTGGGTTTTAAGAACTGGACGCTAAATGCAGTCAGTGAAAACTGTATAAAAAGCCATATCGAATCGGCATTGGCGCTGGAAACTCAACTGACTCAAGCGCGTGCGGCTGCAAAGCGTGTCGAGACGCAATTGCCGACCGGAATTTGGCCCAGATAAGCACAGTATGTAGCTGGATGGCGGCGTTCCATAAAAGTACCCAAGACGATATTTTTGCGTAGAAAATGTCAATAACTATAAACGAAAGAAACAAAAAATCAGCCGTAACAGAAAAGCTTGGGCCTTAATGTGTAATCATTGATTTGCCGTAGTACTTATGCGAACGCTTTATACCTTATATTCACCTAGTTTGCGCATAGTTTTTAGGTTAGGAAACAAACCGCGAGTGGATCACGGCTGTTCCCTTTCGATGATGTTTTCGATATTTTTTTCCTAATCTCGTCATCATCAATCCTATATACGCCGCCCTCGTCGTTTGAGTAATTTAAAGGTGTTTTGCCTGAAAATTAGAAGCTGTGAGAATCCAATTGTCGCACAAAAGGAATACATGTCAGTTGTTTTGGTTTTTACTAAATCATACTTTTTCGCCGAAACGAGCTCTTTTTGTAAAATTCAATACGGCATTCAAAAGCGCATTCCTCCATCTATCTCACCCTACCGGTGGAAGAAAAGCAAAATAAAATTTGCGGATTAGGGATTCCGTGTAGTTTTTAACTAAGTTTGGTGTCTCAAAGCCATTGCGTGAAAGGGAAATTGAAGGCAGCAAGAATATTCACCACTTTGAACACATATCGAAGTTTTAATTCAGAAAAGATAGAGTTTCATGACAAATTACGTACAATAAGTATCAGATAGAGAAGCATCAAAATCCACAAAAAAATCAACCGTTCAAGAAAAATTATTTATCAAAACCCGCAATTATTTTTGCTCCAACCAAATAATTCAAAAGTAATCAAGCTTTGACGATAAATAACGAGTATTGAGAAGAGGGTGGCGGAAATCGACGATGAAAACACAACGTCTTGACCAAATAAATATGAAAATTGCCGGAAATCCGTTATACAATGGGCTTGAAAACAGCTGTTCAAAGGACGAGCGCGCAAATTCAGCATAAGAGCGCGAAATCTTGCTGGGTAAGACGCCGCTGGTAGGAACCTTCCCGAGATTCGCGCAGGGTAGGCTTGGTAGGCTGCTACCGTGGGTAGCAAAATTCGTGAATCGCGTCATTCGCGCGAATTTCGGTAGGAAGCTACCCTTACCCAGTCTAGCAGCGCTAAATTTCGTTGATGAATCCGGCCCCAGGAAAAAATCTGAAAAAAACCCTCATCATGAAGAAATTAAAATTAGACTGACATTTCACAACGCAAAAGTTGCAAATAACCCAAATTTTCGCAGATTCCTCGTGAGTTCGTTACTAAATTGATAGAGAGCTATTATTAGGATTTGGATAGATTGTCGGACCTTTAGGTGCATGAATTTTGGGAAAAGCTATAT
This sequence comes from Aplectana chamaeleonis, assembly GCA_029168955.1. Lineage (NCBI taxonomy): Eukaryota > Metazoa > Nematoda > Chromadorea > Rhabditida > Cosmocercidae > Aplectana > Aplectana chamaeleonis. Next base: position 372,118 of record JAPDOI010000580.1, read on the forward strand.
CGTACTTCTCATTAAACTTACACCAAAATCAAGCCTGAACGAAAATCTCCCCCGGAACCAGAACCTATCAGAAAAATTTCCCGCGACTCTACGGAAAGCCAGACACGAAAATCATTAGGCCCCGTTGCAAGAAGCAATTCTCCTTGCCTGACTGATTGCCTAAGAGTTCCAGTAAATGCTGGTGGTTTGAAGGGCCGAGAAAAAAAAATGCAGCGTGTAGAGGACAGTGGGAGGGTAACGAGATTCCGGCGCGCAAGCTCATGTGTGCAACCCGTTCCAAATGAATAGCACTTTTATGCGGTTATGACAAGGACCCGTATTTCCTAACGAGTCAAAAATCAGCTCTTACGCGATGAGAATGATGCAAAAAAAGGAAACGCAGAAAGCACCTGAAAGCTGCGAGAAAGCTTCGAGACTTCGCCTACAACTCTTTATGAGCCTTGGACTGTGCGCTCTTCAAAAACCAAGGTTTTAAGATATGCTCGTACAGGCACAAATTTAAAGGCAGCGTCCGCGCAGAAAACCTAATTTGTGTTTTTCTTCTCAATCCAATGTATGAACTAAGTGGAGATAGTTGGCGAAGTTTGAGATCTCAGTGTTGCGTATTCATAATGCTACAGGCTCGTGAAAATCGCTCCGTGGTCTGAAAAGGCGTTTTCCCGGTCGATCATCTAATACGAGGAACAGAAACCCCACGACAGTCTTCGGCCGGCCGCGGAACTCCAATTTTCTAAATTCTTTATTCCGAAGAATCTTCGAGTCCAGACGTGGGTATCGAAAGCCTCCTATTTTTAGATGATCATTGACAGCAGAAAAGCGAAAGGAATTGCGGAGCCCAGAAAGTTAAGGGGGCTAAACCAATTCAGCCATTCAAATTTCCGATATTTGTGTAATACACAAGACACACCGGACAGACGTGAGAAAAAGGAGGCTGAATGCTGCGAGATTTTCAAACGAGTTTTTCTCTGAAACTTGAGTGTTTTGGGTGGTCTCTTCATGATATATGACAACCTGGTAAGCCCACCTGCGCAAAATTGTGAAAAAAATAAACACGGTTTTTTGCGCGTACGCTGCCTTTAAGGAAGAGCCCTCAACGCCTCTGCATAGTCGAGCGGCAGAAGTCGCGCCGAAACAACGTAGGATAGAGAGCTGCTACGCAGCTTTGTGCCTGCCCCTCATTCCAAAAACTTGCCGCGCGACATTTGCCACGGGACTATGCATGGGCCTTTAAAGGCAGTGCCCACGATAAAAACCATGTCTGATTTTTTGGTGGAGATCGGCAGCTGCGGGGCCTAGCCCAACCCTAACGTTGAAAAAACAAAGAAAAATGAGCTCGGAACGGTCCCCTACGGCCCCAAAGTTGGGCACCCGTCAGCTCGTCACACCTCAGATGCACTTTCCACGCCCACCGACGTGAACAAATGAATGCTCGAGATTGTGAGATGAGCGATGGTTTCCGATCAATAGCCCCGTTCTTCCCTTCATTCTCAACTTCTCTCTTTACTCAGGTCAGCTCGCATACATCGGCTGCAAAAGACGGCAGTTACAAGCCTCGGACAACTCGTCCACCATGCTTCCCTAGCTCAATTTTTGAGGAACCATAACTCCGTCCCTGGAAGGTCTTGTACCATTCCAAAAACATCATTGGAATCAGCATGGAACCGTCTTCAAGATAGGCGGGAAAGCAGAAAACGATTCTTACACTGCGCTTAAGACGTCGTGCGCGCTCGAAATCGCTTTCAGTTTTTTTTTTGCGTACAATCAAACAATTCGGGCTAGCTGACATCACTCAGAAAACTTGAGGTTCTGAAGAGGCGCCTTCAAAAGCTACAGCCTGCTGTAGGGTCGATCATCTAGCACTTCTGTGTCAATCCCCTAGCACTTTTTCATAGGTGTCGATGCGAGCGTCAAACAACATAGGAAACATTTATGGTACTAACACTAGATTCAGGAAAACATTGAATGTAGCAGGGCCCAGGTCTCCTAATGCAGAAAAACTCCAAAAACAATTTTGGCGCGAAATTCAAATCCTCTTCACCATGTGTTCAAACTGTTTTTTTACAACTGAAGTTTTTACGCGGACTCCTTCGACATTTTCGCTTACTAAGAGGGTTATGCTATACAAAAACATGAAAAAATAATTTATGGTTTTCTGTGCGTACCATGCCTTTAAAGGCAGTGTTCACGATTAAAAATACCCTATTCTAGTTTTCGAAGTTTTTGTGTAGGTAACACCACGAAGAAGAGGTTAGTAGGAGAAAAACCCCACAAAATTCTCAAACGCTTGAAAAAAAACTGTCTAGAGGAACCTCTTTAACATTTAATTACGCCTGTTTGAGGACCGCGGATAAAGCTTCAAGCTTAACGTCGGAAATCGCTTTGCACTTCAAAACTTCTATGTAAGTGCTTTTGTTTTGTGCTTCTTGCAGCGAAAACAAGATGGGAGGATGCACATGCTTGAATTTTAGAGCCTAACGCGATTAAAATTTGTTGAAAAGTCGGCAGCCGTTCCTGTGCTTAAACGAACACAGGACAACTGCTACATGATGTGGAATGGTTCTAACTCTTCTAAGAGGTACCCAAAGCTTACGTTATTGCCAGAAAACGGCGATTTCTTTATCGCGAACGCTGCCTTTAAAGGCATAGTCTAACCTCAGTATCGTTTTTGTTTTTCTGATTATCTTGAGAACAATACCACCACGCTGATTCCCTTGATGTCTTTGGAATCGTACGAGACCCCCTGGGAGCTAAGTTATGACCCCTCAAAAATTGAGCTGCGGAAGTACGATGGACGAGTTGTCCGAGGTTTAAAACTTCCGTAAATTGCAAGTAATGTGAGCGAGCCGACCTGAATGAAGACAGAGGCTTAAAATAAAGGGGAGAATGGGGCCATTGATCGAAAACCATCGCTCATGCCACCACTGTTGAGCTCAAAAGATCGTAAAAGTGGCGTGCCACAGTGGCTTCCTGGTGTGGGCGCCCCAGGGTGGCTTACAGCTATATCTCGCTTATTCGCAGGAATCGAGGGATCGCACTTTGCAGGTATTATACGGGGTGGATATACTCCACATTTATGTGCAAATAAATCTTAAATAAATAAACAAACTTCAGATTTCGTTTTTAGCTTGAATTGTGCCTTTAGGTATCGAGGTAAACTCTGGAGTATACTTGGGCATCGAATAATTTCGAATCATCTGAAAAATCAATTTTTTCTCTCGAGAGTCAGAATGGTTTCAGCTAATTTCAGTTTTCACGCATCAAGTTAGGGATAGTCTTCTCATAATTGATGACAAAGTAGAATTGGGGGCGCATTCACAAAATCACAAAAATAGGTTTTTCAGGAAATAGTAAGTCGACTAATAGTCGAAGTCGACTATTTTTTTCGAACCATTGATAATTGTGATTCAATGAATGCAATTGATTCTACTCTAACCTAACTTATGAGACGTTTCCCCCCTACATGTTGTCTGAAAATCAGAGAAAGCTCGATTCTTTCCAACATCGAACAGAAAAATACATTTATAGGATGATTCGAGATTATTCGATGCCCAAGTATACTCTGGAGCATCTCTAGTGGGCTCCCGATTATCGCCTTCAGAGAAGCAGTGGACCATGCACAATGAAAACTGATGATGAGGATGCTTTGACGAAAAGCCACGGATCTCTGCCGGTGGTAATCAAAATTAGGAGCCCATTGGGAGTACCACAGAGCTTAGCTGGAGCAGACAGATATCAAGTAGCAAGTTGTTTCAACAAGGAGTACATACCTCGTGGTTTTCTGGAATCTGGATTCAAAGGACGCAAAGGTCCTATTCAAATGGCGCGAGAGCTGGGTCATCATTTGTTGTTAGAGCGCGGATTGCCCACTATGAGTGTTGCGTCCAAATCGCGACGTTCGTTATCTATTACGCTTTTTTTGCCGGATTTTATGGAAGAGTGATAGGAGAAGCGGCAATTGCCGCTCATCCCTGGTTCCGACCCTATCTCTGTGCTAAGGCGAGCAGTTTCATTAGTGACCGATTGTCCAATTCCAGTGAACATATGTACCCATGTTACTCCTAAACCTATTTAACTATGTAAATACTCGGAAACGTTCTTCGCAATGTTAACAAGCCGAGCCCGGAAAAATCCCCGTCAAGTTCGGCTATCGGGAACTAATCAAGCTAATACCGCTGGGAGGGCAATGTCGTTTGTCGCGCAGACGACAGCGACTGCTTTGATGCAAATGCAAGATTGGCAATGACCAATGGCGCATCCCCTGCCACCATAAAGTAACCAGTAATCGACAACAGAGAGAAACTTTAAGAACGGCATATAGGGTTTTTAGCTACCACACTCTAAAATTTTTACTGCAATTTCAACAGTATTTTGAGCAATCCCACACCATAAAGTCGTTTGCACGTCCTGGGAGGATATGAGATTGTGTAGGTGTAAGCTAGCCATTCTTTTCTGCCAGAGAACACGAGGTGATGACAAGTGTTCGATGATGTTAAGGTGATGCTGTAATGATTGATGACAGACAAAATGCGAAACAGGTGCCAGGAAGTCTTAGATATGAGAGGGTTTTTTGGCAAAGCACTGACAGAAAAATAAGCAATTGGAGTCGAGGAGTTTGCAAGTGCAGGCCAACGGAGTATGGGAGCATTCTATACTTGAAAGGGCAGACAACCACCACAAGGCAATAGCCCATAGTGGTGAAGAAAAATGATTGGTCCCGCTCGCCAGTGACGAAGATAAACACTTCAAATTGACGCAAATCTCCAGAAAACAACAACGCGTCTCGCCTGTTCGGGCAGCCCTATTCGGGCCGCCTTTTGTTCTGAATTTCGTAAGTAACTGATGATATTTGGACCATGGACAAACGGACGATGATGCTCGCAACTCTGGGTAAGGGATAAACGGATCACCCATAACGCTAAGAAACGAATCATTACATACTAGAGGACGCATAACCACACATACCTACACATATCCTCCGGACAAACATAAAAATATTAGGTTGATGCAAAAGTTTCTGGACTTTTCACTACTTTGAGTAAAAATCATTTATTTTAAAAACAAACAAGGCTCACCCAACAAAATAATTATCGTCACATTCAAGGATCCTTCGCCACCGATTGGGCAGGCCATGAATTCCCGATGCGTAGAAGTCTGGCTACTTCGAGTCGAAGTATTCTTCCAAGGCCGGGATCATACTTCCAGCGACGAGCGACGCGACGCAGTGTTTACCACCCGCCTCGACCGAAAATCGATATGCCTGACATGCACTGTCCCCGTCGCTGGTCGCGAGAGGTATGATTTCGGCCTTAAGCCATTTTGACTTCGTCATCGTTAGTGAACTGTTTTCCATCCAGGAAGTGCTGCGACGAGCGCAACAGATAGTACTCGGAAGGGGCAATATCTGTGCTATATGGAGGGTAAGGGGGAACTCCCAGCCCAGGTCCAGCAGTTTCTGTCGGGTTATCCGAGATACGTGTGAGCATTGCGTGAAGAAGGCGAACAGTGTTCATCCCAGGGCGATGGACCTGGGCTGAAAAGTTCTCCCTCACCCTCCCTATAGCCCAGATCTTGCCCCTTCCGACTACCATCTGTTGCGCTC